>MEHQ01001492.1:5159-72437 GCA_008828725.1 Saccharina japonica | reverse complement strand
CCGCTTTTCATTGGTCAACACACGCACCAGCACCAATTTTTATGCCCCAAGATCCTAATCTTTGGTGCTGGTGCGTGTGTTGACCAATGAAAAGCGGATTTGAATAAAAAAAAATCCAAATTGAATTTTTTTCTTCTTCGTTAAAACGGGCCCTTAGGCCCAAATTGTCGGAATTCCATTCTTCTGATGATGTACGTAATACTTTTCGTTTGGTACTTAACCCCTCAAGAACTGGCCCCACGTATGTGGTAACAAACTACTTGGAATTAGTGTGGGATACTTTTCCAGTTCTGAATGTGGGTTAAGGCCATGTGATTGTTCATCGGCTATACTATTATACCTGGTAGCACTTTTGCTTTTCTCCAAAATCAGTTTTTCGTGTGAGGTATACATTTTCTCAAGGGAAAACCCTCAGGAAAAAAATGGCGCACCTTTATATACCGTAGCATGCGTCCGTTTGACAACCGGCACTGTAGGGTATAGAGGGACCACTGTTCGTACTGAACATGGTATGATGTTTTCGTGACCGCCAAAGGTATATACTTTTGACGGTACCCGGGTACTCACCCCGGTGTATATTTTACTGCTACTATCACCGCCCTCTATAATTTATACTTTCCGACAGGAATTTTTACGTTCTTCTTTAGAGGCCGGGATACTGCACACGGCCGACTATTGGTGTGAAGGTGTTACCTAGTGATGGACTATAGGGGTGAAAGACCGATTGATTACCCAGTCCAGGGCACGCCTTACAACGCCCCCCCCTCCCCTCAGAATGGCAGAACCTTTGAGGCGTAACGGTACCACCGTATACGGCCGTATGTGGACCTGCCCGCTTCGTTTCAATACCTAGGGAACCAGGCAGACAATGGATTTTCGGGACGCACGCGCAAGCGGTTCAGAAACCAAAAACGTTCGAAGTGAGATTCGAACCTGTGTCCTCCCTCCAAGACGTCAAATAAATGTGAAGGTGTTACCTACTGAGCTATACTCGTAGGGGTAAAAGATAGATCGAATACCCAGCCCGGGGTAAGCCTTCGTATAACATTGGGCAGTCTAAGTACTTCATTCCGAAAATACACGGGTAGTTGGAAACATTAGGCTGGTATATACAGCCCCAAGGTACCGGGAATATCGTGTGTTCTGGAGGCTGGGGGGGTGTATAATCCTTTATCTATCTGTCTGCAGCCCTTGCGATTTTTCGTGATACCGAGCTCCGAGGTTTTTGCAATGGGCCTATATATGTGCACCCGAGTCGTCCTTGCACTTGATTTGTGCCCATCCGTGTAGTCAGTCGCAGTAACCTATCCCTTTTTTATACTGAAACATGTATACAACACTACTTCCAAGTACACTTTATCCCCAGAGAAGATAATAAGCAGTGAAACCCGAGGAAGTGTATCCGATGGCATCACTGCTCACCTACTGTAGAGCTCTCAAGAGCCATACCGGGCCGTCGAGTAGCCCCTGAATTGAGCCTGCGGTACACCGGTCAAGCTTTAAAGCCTTGAACTACTCGCAGCCTAGCCAAAAAGTGCGCCAAAACGTACCTATGGCTGTGCCGAGCATACACACTCGTATGTCTACTGTGAGTAAGTAAGTACCTGGTATGATACTGCCACCGGGTGATGGTTGCCATTCGAAGTTTTTTCATGTAAAGGACACGTTTCCGTACACATGTGAATAGTACCTTGCACCCAAGAGGGCGATAAAGTACCACGATTTTACGGAGTGCCTGCTTCGATTTTTTCGGACCGACCGAGAAGAAGGCAAGTTGTTTCGTACAATACTATAAAAATCTAACATCGCACTTGAATTGTATGTGTAGTCTATAGCAATACATATATTTGTAAAGTATAGGCACCCGCATTAGGTTGCCACTTCCACGAAACTATATTGTGCCACTCTGTCTAAACATTTAAGGAACGTTTGGTTAGTTATATGCTACCAAAACGGACCTCGCCTCTTGCACTTCCGGACAATGTGTTACCAGGTACTGATTTGAACGAACATAGGAAAATAAATGGGCGACGCTGTCTCATTCTCCCGAACGATAGAAAACGCTAATAGAAAACGCCTCCCCGAAATGCCGCCCTCCTTGCATGACGCCTTTGCATAATCGGCGATGACTCACATCCACCTCCCGTTTTTTTCGTTTTCGCTCTCCGTTCCGGTACAATTTATCTACGATCGATTTCTAAACGACCCGAGAAAATGACCCCGTCTCTAACGGCCCAGGAACCCGTCACTACCCGGAAACTATTGCGCCGTGCTTTCGGGCGGTTTAACCCTTTTTGCCGCTGCAAAAATCATCCTACTCTAGCTCTAAGTAGTTTGGTCCAAAAGCGTGCGTGTAGTTATAGAGGGGTGATATATACTGTACGTGTAAACGATCCGTTTCTTGCAGCAGTGTATACTCGTATGTATATGCGCGGCACGTGAAAACAAGTAGATGGCATTTAGTACGGAAACTACTAAAACATCACGTGCCCTGATGTATATGAATTGATTAATTACTTGAGCTAGTGTGGGTTCATTAATTTTAACACGATGTACGAACTGCGATAATGTACTGGTATGGTGCAAGTCGATATTTTTTCCTAAAGCTATTTTTTCACCGAATTTTACCGGACAACCCTCATACACAGGTCGGCCAACGGTTGGGGTTGGAGTTCGGGTTGCGGTTAGGATTACGAGCTTGTTCAAGCCTACCGCCCCAGTTTTTGTCCGCCAAGCATAGCGATTGCAATATCTACTCGAATGCCACATACCTGATACATACCGGTATGTAGTATCCTAATGACCCCCATAAACAGCGGAAGAAGGTGACTATTGCGGGGGGGCTATAGTAAACAGGACCAGATATCATTATAAAAAATTGTGAATTTACAGGTTTTTGTTTGTGCCATAGGTCTTATTTACTATAGTCCCCCGTAATAGCGCAAGTTTTGTTTTTCAAGAACCCAGGGCTGGCGCTAGCGGCAAAAAGGTGTTCGGACCAATCACAGGCCTTGAAAAAGGATCAATAATAGGCAGGCCCTGCGTAGGATATGTTTTCATACATTTTCTGAACAGGTCGGTTCCAGGTACCCCGAGACATGTCTGCATAACTTTCGCGCGAATGGTCGGGATAGTTGAGTATGTATATAGGACCACATATCAAGTAATGTATAACGCCAAAGGTTGATCCTACACTCAAACTAAGCAATTGATTGGTAGGTATTAGTATGTTGGGCTACAGATAGAAGGTTAACCAACCGCCTACCCGAACTATTAATAAGCATTGCATTGTGACACGCTATCCCCCCCCTGGAACGGCGGACTATTTTTCAGGTCCAAGCCGGATACACTAGTAGTGATCTCTCTATAGTGCCGGTTGAGTAGTGCCGGCTGCCTGCTGTTGTGCCGATGAAATCGCTTGGCACAGATGAGATGGGAGTAACCAGTGTGGCAGTGTGGGGAGTAGTGCCGGTTGCCGCTACGAGCATAGTGCAGGTATTGTTGGCTGCCGCATATCGGCACTATATAGGGACCACTACTGTATACGGGTCGGCGTGTCAAAGTCAGGCGGTTCCATTTTTAGTTTTTGTGGGGACCAACTTTTCTGTGTGGAGGGTGGCGATAACCGAAGTCACGACCCAAAATCCGTGTCCTGCCGTCGACGCCATGTGCTGAGGCGTTAATAACAGTCTGTTGTGGTACTGATAAAATGGGAACCAATCGCCTGCCTACACTAAGCTTTGTAACATACCAGGTAACAACCAGACAGTACCGTGAATGCTACGTACTCTTTCACCGCACAAAGGTCTAGATGTCCACGCCGTTTTTAAGATATACTTAGTATGTCCTGCTTTTTTGCAAACAAACGTGTTCCATGAGCCCCTCCCGCACCGTTGACGAATGGGCTTACATTTTGTTTTACGTTTCACCGGCAGTTTGGGGCCCACACACAAATATCTTTGAAAACAAAGATCTGGCGGGGACAAAACACGTTAAACCGATTGGCAGGGGCTCATGAACAAGCGTGCAAAAATACAGGATCCATACCCAAAACATGGCGTGAAATTCCAACGCTTGAACCAAATGGGGCGATATGCTTGAACCAACCTGTAGGAAAACCTGGTAGGTTTTATGCTTTATAGCGTGTTATCCAAGTACCCTCCTCGTACTACTGGAACCACACGCGGGCCACACAGTATTTTTTTTTCCCCGTACTGCATCCTATATTTTTTTCTACACGCCTTGCATAGGCCGCTCCATTGTGGACGACTGATCTCGATTGATACGTAAACGGCGAGGATTGTGATTCAGTATCTGACGGTGCCCTCATATCGGAGACGAATCACTGACCAAACGTGTAGCGCGCGTTGTTGTTTTTTTGTGACTTTCCGCTTTTGACGGCCCGCTCGTGGGCTTCTTCGCCACTTCCAGGTACTGGTATCTCTCTTACTCGAGTGTATGACAAAAGTTACTAATATCCTGCTGCGCGAGTTCCTAGCGACAGCTATATACTACCTCACGTATATCAGCATTATTAGGTGCATGATGCACGGTCAGCAGCATGTGCAGTAGATACGCACATACAGCAGTAGACCCAGCAGTAGGTACGTGTGTGACTTAATAGTAGAGACCTGGGAATGCCACCGACTCTTGTTGTTGTTGTTGTTGTTGTTGTCTTCACATTAAACCCGTTCTTTCTACTCAACCACATCATCAGTACACCCAGTGCCTGTCCTGATTCCCAATCCTAGAGAGATACAAATTCTGTGGTCACAGACTGTGAAACAGAGAAAAACCAAAACAAAATAAACGCAAATTAATGGGTAAAGCAAGTGAGATGCGTAACGTACCGGGTACGAGAACACAGCGACACGAGCCGAACCAAAAAATAAGAACAAAAAAAGACAAACGCGAATTGATAATTATGTATACATCCTTACATTTATCAAGACTGGAGACAAGCAAGGCGAATTATAAATTATTCGATTGCCGTACTATTATAACACAATATCATACGTGGTCATATATATACCTGGTATCCTTTTATTAAAATATGGAACGTATTTACGTGATATTGTGGGGGCTTTACTGGACACGTCAACAATAATACGAGTTGGTCCTCGTATTTATATGATACGTATTGCTGCTGTATCACAGGAAAATGTAGCCGGGTGTATATGTAAGACGGAAGAAACTACGGGCCGAAAATGACTTTTATTTAGTGTGGGCATCGAAATTTACTTGGTTTCTGTCTGGGTGGTCGAAATTTACTTCGTTTCAGTGTGGAAGATCAAATTTGACTTGGTTTCAGTACAGGGCTCGGAACTGACTCGGTTTTTGTGTGGGTGTCTGAAATGATTTATTGGTTTCAGTTTATGAATCGAAATTGACTTGGTGTTTGTGTCGGGCATCGAAATTGGTCTGGTTTTAGAGTGAATATACAAATTTTAAAGGGAAAATGCCAAAATCAGGTATACCTGATCCATTTGAGCCAAAATCAACTTCAAACTTCTGCGGCTGCCTCGAAGGTACTTTTGTTGTGCTTCGGTTTTCCTGTCCTATCTTTTGGTTCTTAGTAGTTTTCTGTTTATGTTGTTGTAATCTTCATTTCGTTTCTTGTGTACTGTCTGTCGCTTCTCCGACGAGGGGGGACGACATTTCTGTTCATATTTTTTGTATTAATATTTTTCTTCGTTTCTTTCGTTTTTCTCTCTTTCAACGCATCTGGATTGCTACAGCAGTAGCATGTTTATCGCGCGCCTGTCGTATCCAGTACAATGACATGGCATTGCGTTGTCTACTTTGCTCGCTGCTTTACAATATAGTATCTCTGTATCGTGGTTTTAGTGACCACATATATATATATCTTGTTTCTCTCTAGGATGGAGAGTCGGCACGGGCACTGGGTGTGGTGGATGTCCACGGATAGAAATAACGGTTTAATGTGAAGAACACATACACACATCGCTCTCGCGCAAGGTGCGCAATTTTCCGCATTAAATCCGAGGCAAAACCCTTAAAATAATCGGTCGACATCCTCGTGATACTATATTCAAATGATTCGTTGTCACGCCACTTCTTCGTTCCCCATGTACCAGTTTGACGACGTAGTTATGTACCCTAACCCTTTGTGCTGATATTGCCCCGTCACCCATACGACCCGGCTCTTCCCTTCGGCGAGTTGCACGGGATGTGCGACCGTGCAATGTGTTCGACCCTCCCGAGTCGTCACTTTACAGTGTATTTTCGGCAACCTTTGTTTTTAGCAATGTCAGCAGTGTAAGAAAGGATACATATAATTTGACACCATTTACTTTACAGCAATACAGCATTTCATGTTGTCCTTCCAAATGGGACACAATGTTCAGTTGAATATCCTTTTCTTCGCATGAACAGTTGTAGATCATCGTGCTGTCTTCTGTCCAACCGAATTACGGGGTCACAGAGGACATGTCCGCTTCCCGAACCACTCCTTTTTTACCCTCGCGGTTCGCTAAGGATGGCCCTCTCCCATTTGCATCGAAAAGAGGAGTCTCTAACCGTTTCGCTGTGACCCGTGCACACATTTTTTTGCCGTCGCCTGATTGCACGGCAGATGCTGTGGAGGAGCGGAAGCATCCCACCCTCGGTAGTGCCGGCTTCTGCGTTATTCTACGCGACGCCGATCTCCGGCTCACCGTTCGATGCCAGCGCTCTACCTCCTGAGGATGTCTACATAGAGGTGTGTATTGTGTGCTGTTGAATACGGACGGACACCCCTTGCGAGCGGTTGCTGAAAGCGATACACATGAGTCTTGGTCTGCCGCGGGCAGTTAGACTTTGTTTTGGCGAAGGGCTAGATATCGAACTCATGGATCTTAGTCTGCCGCGGGCAATCGGATTTGGGTTTAGCGAAGGGCCACAACAGATGTCGAACCCCATACGAGTACGCTCACGTGCTTGAGAGTAGGGTTAACGATGCCCTCTCTCGTCCCTGAGGAACAAAGAAACTACCGCGTAAGTTGAATTTGCTGCCATGCGCGCCGCCCTTCTGCCCCCGACAGGAACACCCTCCGGATCGAGTTGAACCCGACCATGAAGGACACCACGTCGACCCAGTCTTGGAGCTCGTCTCGCCAGCTGAAGAGCCAGCACCAAGACCTGCAGCAGCGCCGCCCGACTTGACGAAGGCGATGGTAGTATACCACGACCGCGGGGCTTCCGAAGCATCGTTCTGCCCAAAGGTCGACAGGTGAGCTAAACCACTGCAGTAATACGCTATTTACTCCGGGAGGCGCTGGGAGCTCTGAGGTGTTCCCATCGACCACATCCAGCAGTAGAGCCTAACTTATTATTTAAACTACATGAAAAAATAGGCCTACTGTTGTGCTCAATGTACGAACGATGTTTGTTTGTTGCACGTGGGAAGGATGGGTGCTGCATTTCTTGGTGTAACATACGCCGCAAAGGGTGCATGTGCCTTCGTGATTTATGAGCTTCTCCTCGTAGCGAGGACTTCTGCATATAATACGTGCACAGGGCACGTCGCTATCAGAAATGCTTAACCATGTCAGCATGCAGTTGTATGCCGTAAACCTTCCGTTCTGTGCTTCGAAAAACGTTTTAGTCTAGAGATTTTGTAAGGAACTATCTGCATCAGCCTAGGCCTGGCATAGCCTTCCTTGGGGAAGCCATATTGTTGTAACATGTATGATATGCCAATGGACTCTTGAACTAGCGACGTCATCAGTGCAGCACACCTGATATTTTCAAGACGAACTTGATTGAATCGCGTGCACTGATGGCAATGACCGATGTCTGAACTTACTTGTGGTTTGGGTTTTGGCAGTACGTCGGCACGTGGGCTTCGGTACCCGCTCAAGCTTTTCAGCCTGTCGTATCGTTCGCCTTCCTTGACGCGGACGTTTCAACATGCTGATACACACATCTTGGGTATATTGAAGCAAACGATAGCAACCGCGGACCCTCAGTATTGTTTTTAAGACACCCTTCCCGTTCTATCTCCAGCCGGACAAAAGACGGATCCGGCCAACCGTGGTGAGACCTACCATTATGTCCCTAAATATAAGGACCTTTCGGATCACATATCAATCTAAAAAGGTGATTCTATTTCGGGACATAGCAGTATACGGCGCCAATCCTGAAGCTCTCACGAATATCGCAGCAGCTTGTATCTTAACGCTGGACTGCCCCCCGTCCCCGCCCTCCCCCAACATCAGTGGCGCTGCGCTCCTGCCCGAGATCCAAAGCGTGCGCCCGAAGGGTTGCTTCGTGGCTCCGGCTACCTGTGCAGGTGTCTTTCACGGCTCGCGCGTGTCTGCGATCTCCCTGGTTGACCGGAAGCCCATCGGATGGGGCATCCTGTGGAACTATCAGCGCGAAATGAACTTCTGGAAGGACACCATGGAGGTGGGCCAGTGTGAAGTGACTGTGGTTAGATGTTCCAGGTGGTTGGATAAATAGCACCTACAGTTTACAGTTGAGCTGGACGGTTTCGGTGCCCCTATAAGTCATATGTGCTGGGTTTTGTACGCAATGATATTGTCCATCTTCGCGGACCGCGTGTTCAGGAACTGTTGTAGCATATTGTGTACCTTGCATTTTTGCCCTGTAAGCACGGCAAAGCGGCATAGAAACAAAACCCACCCTTGGCATCGCGTTGATAGGTTTTCCCCCTACGAATGTGCCCGGTGTGTGCTATCGCTTGCGGTGCAGGACCCAGGGTGGAATGTTTGGTGTGACGGTTTAGCCGATTGAGTTGGCCATCATGATGTCGGTGTGTCGTTCTCTAGACATATGCCGACCTGCACACACGGGGGATACCGTGATTCGCTCAGACGCTACGGTTTTGTTCGCGATTGAATTAATCCTTGGATGCGCTTGACCGGTATATAGTTAGTTTCTTGCCCGACTACCTGACTGACTGTGGAAGCAATCGTGGTCATCACACAAGTTTATGGGGATATATGATTTTATGCTTCGCAAGTATCCGCAGATTAGTATCTGGCCGCTCTTGAGTTCAAATTTTGTAGCGTATTCAAATATTAAACTTTACACATATTTATATATTGCTCTCTCTACGTGTACGGCTGGTACACAGTACTGCAGACTCGCTCTTTCCAAATGTTGTGCTTCGCTCATAGACGTATGTACTGTGCCCGTGAGGACTAGTTGCTGGGTTGTTTTCCTACCCCGTTGACACCAAGAAAACATATGCTGCCTCTACACCATTCGATATGCCTCCATGATGTGCCTACTGTAGGTGCAAGCACTGTACTACAAGCTCCTAGCTCAACGCAGGAAAAATTCTGTCGAGGACTCCGAGGTTCTCACGGAGCATGTTGGGCATGTTGAGCCTGTTGACCGGGAGATTTCGGCGTCATGTACCGCGCAAGCATTCACCATTGAGGGTAAAAGGTCAGTTTCGAACCGGTACTTATTGCCCACGACCCGATATGGACCCACTTGTCTATTTGGTCAAGGTTCCTCCGATGCACGTCACGACTTTTACTTTCACGTCGCCAGGGCGGTTGCGGGTAACATTATGCACCCACGGTCGATCAATTGTAAGCGGTATTGCTCAATGCTTGGAAGGTAAAACGTACAATTGATGGAGGTGGTATCTGACTGTTCAGGGTTGCCGATGTGATTGGGTAACCTATGATCGCAACTGGGTGGGAAGGAAATTTGCAGGGCTGTTCGCGGGTCATGACCCGACCCGCGGGTCGGGTCAGGAGGTGTTCAAAATGTCGCGGGTCGGGTCGGGTCGGGTCAAGAGGTGTTCAAAATGTCGCGGGTCGGGTCGGGTCGGGTCAGCAAGTGTTCAAAATCTCACGGGTCGGGTCGGGTCGGGTCAAGAGGTTTCCAAAATCTCGCGGGTCGGGTCGGGTCATGACCCGACATCTCAAAATTTTCGCGGGTCGGGTCGGGTCATGACCCGACATTTCAATCTTTCGCGGGTCGGGTCGGGTCATGACCCGACATCTAAAAAAATTCGCGGGTCGGGTCGGGGGTCATGACCCGCGAGAAACGGGTCACTCGCGGGTCGGGCCAGAATGATCCGCGAGTTGTTTTCCGTTGGCCCGCGGGTCGGACCCGTGGGTCGAACCCGCGGATCCGGTCCGCAGGACCGGATCTTTTCTATATTACACTTCCTGCCCGAGGGCCACTCTCGTCTCAGCGGGTCGGACCCGCGGGTCCTAAACCTTTAACCTTACCACTTCCTGCCCGTCGTGTCGATACCCCGAGTGCATATCATAGCGTGTAGCGCGATCATGTTGTATACCTTGTACAGTACTACATACCAGGCAAACGTTTGGCTAACTCCTGGTCGGATGCCACCACACAGCAGTATCTCATCATGCTCACACATCCTCCAAATCCACTACAGACAGGCCACAAATCAATGCAGGGTACAAGAAGATAAAAAATGGCAGTAGCAGTAACAACAAGGCAGACCATGTCACAAACACATGGATAAATTAGTACGCTTGCCCTCGCCGGAGACGGCATAGTCTGCCCGCTTTCCGGGGCGGAAGCAGAAGCCATCTTGGGTCAGAGCTATCAGGTCGACCTGAGAAGAAGGCGTGGTAGGCACGGCAATGTGCGGGATGTGGGTCTACCTCTCTCTCTATTCGCGAAGATCTTCGGGAGCACGCATCACAAAGTATAAAACTGAAGCACAAAAACACAAAAAAAAACACAAACAAGCACGACACTCTAGGAATATTATGAGGGACCAAGGCCCAACCAACGGACAAACGAGTAATGACTACAGGTTTGGACCCGCGAGTTTTTATTTTTGACCCGCGAGAAATATCACGGGTCCAGTCGACCCGACCCGTATGAATCCCGTATCTCACGGGTCAATCGGTATCTGGCGGGTCGGGTCGGGTCGGGTCAGGAGGTGTTCAAAATCTCACGGGTCAGGTCGGGTCGGGTCAGGAGATTTGCAAATCTTACGGGTCGGGTCGGGTCGGGTCAAGAGGTTTCCAAAATCTCGCGGGTCGGGTCGGGTCATGACCCGACATCTCAAAATTTTCGCGGGTCGGGTTGGGTCATGACCCGACATCTCAAAATTTCGCGGGTCGGGTCGGGTCATGACCCGATATCTCAAAATTCTCGCGGGTCGGGTCGGGTCAGCTGACCCGACCCGACCCGACCTGACCCGTGAGATTTGACCTGACCCGCGAACAGCCCTGATAATTTTCACCCAAACTGGTGGTTCGTTCTGTTCATTTTGACCCTTTCAAAAGGGTGAATGTGGCGTCGTTTTTTTTTTTGTTTTGCTTCTTTTTTTTGCGCCGTGCTTCCCCTCTGCGTCCAACCAACATCTACATCTGTTTTCGCTAAGGTTTGGCTCGGTGCGTAAAATACGTAAATACTGCCGACGACGCCAAATGTGAAGGTGTTTATATTATGCGTGCTACGGCACGTAGAGATGCACAATGTGAAACTGAAATTTGGAGGAAAATGAAAGGGCTACGTACATACCCCATGGGCTATACGATGGTCTAGTAAGTACCATGTAACAAGAAAAATTAAGCAAAATCGTTTATACACAATATTGAAACATAATAATTAACCGCCGACCATTTTGGGTTAAGGAGAAGCCCGATCGCTCGGAAACAGTTTCAGCCAAAAAAAGGTATACCATATACCTCTATCGTACATAGCACGCGTCAGCTACTATTATGGGGGGTAGAAGATCGATCGATTACCCAGCCCAGGGTAGTTTCTTCACAACACTCCTCCTCCTCCTCCTCCTGTGTTCAGGTTTTGACTCTAGTAGGTAAACGCCCATTCTGTCGCTGGTTGGTTGGTGTAAGAGAGCGAGACGTGGTTGGGGTGAAAGGGCGCTGCTGTGTTGTGCTGATTGCTGATTGCCGATCTGTCGAAATGTGACGCGGGAGTACGACAGGGGGTATGATACGTATGCCAAGCACCTCCATTTTTCTGACCAGGTATTAATAGGATCCCATCAAACCCATCAGCTCCACGACGGATCGTCAGTCTTCCGTGTGACCATAGCGGTGAACAACCTCGGCATCCAAACGAGCGAGGGAATACAAGCAAGCAGCAGTACATACTTCACGCAGAAATAGGAGAACCAATGAGTGTAATTTCGAGAAAACATCTGGTTTCTTGGTATTTGTTTTTGTCGTATATCTGGTATATATATACGAGGAAGGTTGTCTTAGAGGCAACTTGGTGTTTTTTTTTTGGGGGGGGGCGGGGGGGAAGGGGACATCGAGGGATTGGTGGGACAAACGGGCTGGGTTTCAGACAGACGCAGGCAGTATCATAACAGGAGCCAAGATCATTTCAAGTTACTGCTGTACTGTACCTGGTTTGCAATGTTTACGCGTCCTACATATTAAATTGTTGTTGTTGTTGTTGTTGTTGTTGTTGTTGTTGTTGTTGTTGTTGTTGTTGTTGTTGTTGTTGTTGTTGTTGTTGTTGTTGATGTTGTTGTTGTTGTTGTTATTGTGGTCACATTAAACCCGTTCTTTCTACCCAACTACATCAGCACACCCAGTGTCTGTCCTGATTCCTACTCCTAGAGAGATACTAATTATGTGGTCACAGACTGTGAGACAGAGAAAAAATAAAACAAAGCAAACGCAAATGAATGGGTAAAGCAAGTGAAATGCCAACGTACCGGGTACGAGATATATACGGTGGTATACATATATATATTATGTATATGATATTGTATATATACATGGTGTGTAAACAAACATGTCACGATGAATCAATTGCTTGCATGGTCTCCACTACTACGTACGTACACCGTGCGCGAGAAAGACACCCACACGGATCAGCAAATAGTTAACCAGAAGAGGACAGAACCAACCCCAGCACAAAGTACCCCATAAATCCGCAGCAAATAACCGCGCAAAAGCGGCCTATCTATTTTATATACTTCGTATATACATATAATACCTGGTATACGTATACATATATATGATATATGTATGCTAGAAACCAGAAACAGTGACAGTTCTTCCGTCGACGGCGACGTCAGTGTTAGTCCAACCTTTAAGTACTGCACTTAAACAGTAGTACTTCACTTAAGCAGAAACCTACGAGTAGTAAATATGATTCTATAAAACCAAGAGTGTTTTGTTCCCACACTAATTCCAAGTAGTTGGTTCTCCAAAAACGGGAGACCGGTTCTTAACCCTTTCAGAACTGGAAAAATGACCCCACACTAATTCCAAGTAAATTGTCCCCGAAATCGTGGGACCGGTTCTCAAGGGGTTAATTAACCCTTTCAGAACAGCAAAACTTATCCCACACTAATTTCAAGTAGTTGGTCTCCAAAAACGGGGGACCGGTTCTTAACCCATTTCAGAACTGAAAAAACTTATCCCACACTAATTCCAAGTAGTTTGTCCCCAAAAACGTGGGACCGGTTCTTAAGGGATTAATGTAATGGTATGGGCTAGGAAGGCCGGTAATTACCTCTGCATAGGTAATTGATCCGTTTTCGTATAACTTGGATGGCATTCGTATTCGGTATTCGGGGTATTTATAATATCTGTGGGCCATACTTGAAGCCCATCCCGAGCAGATGTCATCTGGCTCGGGGATTAATATAAGCTGCTTCTCTTCTACGCTTGACTCTACGGAAAGTGAGTAACACCAAGGATGCTTAATAGACAAACCTGCAAGGGGATACTCTTGTGTCTCACCCAGTCTTATCACATTATTGTGTGGTTAACCCATTTGCTACCGCACTCGTACGCGTAGACAGAAAACATATTTAGTACAAGGGGGGGGCATGGTAAATAGTGTTATAAGGCTTAGTTCGGGTAGGCGATCGGTTAACCTTTTACACGTAGCCCAACGGACTAATGCCTTAACAAATGACAGGCTTAGTTCGGGTAGGCGAACGGCTAACCTTTTACCAGTAGCCCATCGGACTAATGCCTTAACAAATGACAGGCTTAGTTCGGGTAGGCGATCGGACTAATGCCTTAACAAATGACAGGCTTAGTTCGGGTAGGCGATCGGTTAACCTTTTACCAGTAGCCCAACGGACTAATGCCTCAACAAATGACAGGCTTAGTTCGGGTAGTAGGCGATCGGTTAACCTTTTACCAGTAACCCATCGGACTAATGCCTTAACAAATGACAGGCTTAGTTCGGGTAGGCGATCGGTTAACCTTTTACCAGTAGCCCAACGGACTAATGCCTCAACAAATGACAGGCTTAGTTCGGGTAGTAGGCGATCGGTTAACCTTTTACCAGTAACCCATCGGACTAATGCCTTAACAAATGACAGGCTTAGTTCGGGTAGGCGATCGGTTAACCTTTTACCAGTAGCCCAACGGACTAATGCCTTAACAAATGGCTAGTTCGGGTAGGCGATCGGTTAACCTTTTACCAGTAGCCCAACGAACTAACGCCTTAACAAATGGCTCAGTTCGGGTAGGCGATCGGTTAACCTTTTACCAGTAGCCCAACGAACTAACGCCTTAACAAATGGCTTAGTTCGGGTAGGCGATCGGTTAACCTTTTTACCAGTAGTAGCCCAACGGACTAATGCCTTAAACTATGGCGTCATTTGTTGAGGCATTATTAGTCCGTTGGGCTACTGGTAAAAGGTTAACCGATCGCCTATACCCGAACTAAGCCTTATAACAATAATAGGACCTACTAAAACCTACCTGGTAATACAGGGTAATACTATATGTTTATCTATTTTTACTATTAATATCAATATTTGGTCCTGTTTACTATCATGGTCCCCCCGCAGCGGGAGTACGGTCCGACGTTAAGGGTTTAAGGCCTAAATAAGAGTGTAGAGGAGAAGATGAGGGGTACGTACGTACGGCGGTCCAGTATGGGTCTGGTGATGATGATTGATGTGGTTTTCTCACTTTTTACCAGCATTAACGGTAAGTATGATATTGATTATATACGTACATGATAATCCTTGTGTATATAATACGCTTCGGTAGTGGTGGTGGTGGAGTATCATATTATCATCATTATTATTATCCTTGGCATCCGACAATGTGTACTGGTAGGTAGGTATGATAGCAGCATGATGAGCTTCAACATTGATAACTCAGAAGCACTCCGAAACAACAAAACCACAGGAGGAACAAAAAAACAAAAAACTCTGCACAATATTTGATTGTTCCTTATTGATTCGTAGTGTGGATCTTCCCAAGAAGGTATGATATCTATCTGCGCTTCCAAGTCGGCCGAATCAACCTATCAATATCCAGAGAGAGTTCTTACCAAGCAAGTACGTACAGCATCCTATTAAATGCACATTTATTTGAATAGCGCTGGCCACCACTACTGTAGCATTGGGTTCGGGGTTCTAATAGCATTGGATTTTGTTTTTTCAGAGGGTTCTTATAGGCTATAGGGCTCGGGCCGCTGAGGTTTGGCGGGCTTTAGGCGCCAACCACAAAAAAAAAACGAAACAAAAAACCCTGCAAAGGTTAACTACTCGTATATCATATCAAATGTGTGTCCACGGCCTTCCTCCACGTTTTACTAAGGAGCGCACGTATCATATGTATCATATTATGTATGTACGTCGCTCATTTCCCTGACTGAGCTCTACGTAACCCGCCTGCCATGAGGGGGGGAGGGCAGTAGAGCGAACGACCACTCACTGGTGGTGCCTTCGCCACTATCACATACTACATGCATCTGGCAACGACCACATACGTACGCTTTGATCAACTATCTCGCACGCTCATACGCACGCGCGTGCTTGCTTGGTACTCAGGGAGGCTGACACGTGGGAGACCGCGGTGGCGTAGGCGTACGTGACCAAACTTATTTCTGACAATATAAGCACGGTTTTATTTAATATTAGTGTGGAAAATGTTTCTTATATTTAGGGACATAGTGGTATGCGACAACGAAAAGTAGGACAGCGTATATCACACCCCCTGGGGTGAATTTCAAAGCGGTTTTTCTCCATATTAACCAGGGGGGCACAGACAACGAAAAAGGCGGCTTTCGGAGCATCTCGTCGGGAGACCTTTCCATAGACGGGTCGCTCGGGGTTAGATAGCGCTCCACCGGTTGTCGAGAAAATCAGCGTTGAAATTCGCCCGAGGGGGTGTGGTATACAGCAGCAGTGTCGTAATATACGGTAGGTTATGAAGTTCGGCGCTCGCGGTATGCGCGCGAGGGGTGTATTTCATTTTCGTGCACGACCGTAGTCGTATGACCATAGACCCTCGCATCCCTACAATGCCGGGACGGAGCACGTTGGGTTTTCACCAGCCAGGCTGATTTGGGGGGGGGGGAATAAAAGTGATATTATATCATACGTATATATATATAATATATAATATATACCTGATGAACAGACAGTCCCGTGGCCCCACTATACTATTAATAGTACGATGATAAATATTTACATATATGTATATAATATAAGTATGTATATATAACGCATATACTATCCGACGCAAGTCGACGAGGGAAGAAAGAGTGCTGAAATCTTCTCGCGATAAAAAACAAGGCAAGAACCGTGGTGGGGGAGGAGGGAGAAGAGCCTAATACTTTGTGACCCCGGATCTGAGTTACGACTAGGAAGGAGAGAGAAAGGAAGGACGAAGATAATAAATGGGATGGACAAATATATATATATATATACCAGGTATATATATATATATATATATTTGCAACGCAAGCAGACGCAAGAAAGAATGACGAGTTTGGGCCAAGGATCACGGTTATTCATAAAACAACTTGATTGAGAGCCAAAAAGGTCCAGCTCTATCCTATCCTTAGTATATTGCACGCGTCCTGTATAATAGGACATGGAATCGACCAATCGCAGTTGGTTGTCGCCTTTCTTTTTCCATTTTGTTTGTTTGTAATCAAAAGTCACAGGCTTTTGGGGATGAGATGAAAAGAGGAGTGCCTGTACTATGATCAAGGTGATGTGTGAGTGAGGCGGCTCTGTGAGAAGATGGGTGCTGTTTGTTGTTGTTGTTGTTGTCCCTACCGCAACACGCGGGCGCCTCTTTTTGCCTTATAGGGGTGCTTGGAAATAGGGATGTTTGGTGATGTGGGATGCTTGGTAATGTGGGATGGATGCTTGATATTAAGGATGCTTGGTATTAAGGACGCTTCGTATTAGGTTTGTTTGATATTAAGGTTTGCTTGGTATTAAGGTTTGCTTGGTGTTAAAGCTGATTGGTATTAAGGATGCTTGGTATGAAGGATGGATGCTTGGTAGTAGGTTTTACTTCGTACTAGGTTTGCTTAGTATTAAGGTTTGCTTGATATTAAGGTTTGTTTGATATCAAGGTTTGCTTGGTATTAAGATGTGCTTGGTGTTAAGGTTTGCTTGCTTGACCTGGCCGAAATACACAGTTGGAACAACAGTACTGGGGGGTGTTGTTGGCTATCATAAGCACTACTCTCTAACCTACTCACGCTGACTCAGTGACTCAGTAGGCTATTGATTGGGTGGGTAGCGCAAAACCTACTGAATCATGCTGACTCAGTGACTCAGTAGGCTATTGATGGTGGATAGCGCTAAAACTTACTGAATCACGCGAACTCAGTGACTCAAGTAGGCTATTAATAATGGGGGGCAGTGCTACGTGTACAACCAACAAAATACCTGATATAGGCTTTCGAGTGAGTTCGAATCTCGCAGGCTTCACATGTATTTGTTATTTTTCGAGCGTGCGCGCTGGAGACATTGCGCACGGTTGTGATAGTGTACTCCTGGCTTACTAGATTTTAGTTTTTTCTGGTCTCTCACTATGTCTTCTGAACAACATGCGAGCACCAACAGTGGCGAGTATATAAAATTACTCGCTTTCAGAGGACCAGGAAAGCCTGCATGACGGGAAACCCATCACACGCGAGGGACTGCAACGGCGCTACATAATAAGGGGATACTTACGCATGAGCATGCCTCGATCCGTTAGTGGTGCCCGAAGTTCAATAATGATGTGCACGCTCACCAAACAATTAACAAAAATGCCACAATGACGTGTGTGTGTTCTTCGTATGAAACCGTCAAATCTACCCGTCGTCATCCAGCGCACCCGGTGTCCGTGCCCTTCATTCATCCTGTGCACGCATGAACCAAACCATTAACAGGATGCAATAACAATGTTGTACAGCAAACAAACAAACAAACAAACAAACAGAAACAAAATGGTTAATCGTAGAGTCTATAGGTAGTAACCAACGTACCCCGAAACTGAAAAAAAAAAACACATACGTACCATACTGCCCCGGACTGCCCATGACGCTCAAAAATGTTGTATATATATCGCGGTTGACGTCATGATCCACAAGCTCCAAAAAATAATTGGAAACAAAAAAAAAAACTCTCAGTTCTGATGGTGCCGATCACATATCGACGTCCAACCACAACCCTTTCGCTCTCTTGCTCCCCCTGTCGCTCCGTCTCGAACGAGATTCGTGGTCAATGGTCAAATTACTGAAGCAGGCGACAACTGGGTACCCCCCCCATCCGCCAGCGTAATATATGGAAACAACGTACAGTAATGACCGCCCCAAGTGTTTGTTGGAGGTATCCCCTTCAGAACTGCAACCACTTTTTTGGGACAAAACTACTTGGAATTAGTGTGGTCTCATTTTTGGAGTAGTAAAAGGGTTTAGGAACGGTGCTCCGTCTCGAAAGGTATGCGTGGTCAACGGTCAAATGACTATAGGGCAAGCGACGAATGAGTACTTCCCCCTCCCCCCCCACCCTTCATGCGGCGGCTCGCTGAACTACCTCACGTTTCGCTTCGCTGCTTGGTGTAAGCTAGCAATGTCTGCCCGGTCGGTGAAAACCCGACATGCTCCGTTCCGGCATTGTAGGGATGCGAGGGTCTATGGTCATACGACTACGGTCATGTAAGAATATCGAGTACCCCCCCCCCCCCACTGCATCTCCCNTACAGTATTAATAGCACGTGGTCATGTTTGTAAGAAGAAAACATTGATTGATGCAGATTGATGATATGTTTATTTTCAGGAAAATATTGATTGATTGATTGATTGATTGATTGGTTGATTGATTGATTGGTTGGTTGATTGATAGATTGATTGATTGATTGATTGATTGACGTGTTTTTTTTAAAGAAAAACATAGGGACCTACTTCTTTTCGAGGGGGGGAGGGAAGCATTTTGTCATGTTTTTTACGTTCGTAGAGAAATATTGCCGTGTTTTTTCAAGGAAAACATTGTCGTGTTTCTGGAAAACATGTCAAATGTTTACAGAAAAAAAACAAAAACTTGATCGGGTTTTTACAAAAAGACATGGTCATGTTTTTAGTTTTTGGGGAAAACATCATGTTTCTAGCAGCATTTGTGTGTCATTGTATTTGGTCGAGCGTCGGAACATTGTCGTATTACAAGGTTGTGTATGGGATGATGGGAACATTAAAAGGATACTGCAGCAGTAGGCCGTGCACCGGAACTTTGGTACCATGGTGTGCCCCGCAACAATGATCACGTCATAAAATGCGGCACATGGGCACGTTTTCATGACGTATCGTCTTGCGTATCGGAACAATGCTATGGCATAAGATTGTGTGTCGGAACATTTGTAAGGTTATTAGGCCGTATACCGGAAACATCGCCATGCTATCATACGCAGCCGGGTACATGGATTGTTAGAAGGCCGTAGATCGGGACGTTTTGTTTATGTTGTAAGGTTGTGTATCGGACCAATGTTCTAGTCGTATGATGCCGTGGTCAAAAATCGGAACATTTTGTCACGTCTTGAGGTCATGCATCGGAACATTTTGTCCTGTTTTATGGCCTTCGGTGCATAAGGGCGTGTGTAAGACCCAGGTCTCTAAATGGCTATACTCTGTTGTAGCTTCTGTTGGTTACGTATCGCGCTCGAACCACCGGCCTACTGCATAAGTCACGCGACTAAATACGTACAGTATGTATAAACAGTAGGCTACTGGTGGTGTGGGCATGTAAAGTAGGCTGCACAACCGACGAGAGAATGGTCCGTGTGGGTCCGAGCCTCGCAGGCCTCTTTTTCCTTTACAACGCTGGTATATACGCTTGGAGAAGAAAGAACGGGTTTGATAGTAGTTCCAGTAGTGGTCTCTCTATAGTGCCTGTAGTGGTCCCTCTATAGTGCCTGTAGTGGTCCCTCTATAGGGCCTGTAGTGGTCCCTCTTTAGTGCCTGTAGTGGTCCCTCTATAGTGCCTGTAGTGGTCCCTCTATAGGGCCTGTAGTGGTCCCTATATAGTGCCTGTAGTGGTCTCTCTATAGTGCCTGTAGTGGTCCCTATATAGTGCCTGTGGTGGTCCCTCTATAGGGCCTGTAGTGGTCCCTCTATAGGGCCTGTAGTGGTCCCTATATAGTGCCTGTGGTGGTCCCTCTATAGGACCTGTAGTGGTCCCTCTATAAGGCCTGTGAAATCGCTTTTTGGCACATATATGGATAAATAACCAGTCAGTGTGGTAGTGTCCGGAATAGTGCCGGTTGCCGCTAAATATAGTGCCGGTTATAGTTGGCTGGCACATACCGGCACTATAAAGAGACCACTGCTACACTTCGATGGCACTATAGAGGGACCACTACAGGCACTATAGAGGGACCACTACTTCACTTCGATGGCACTATAGAGGGACCACTACCGCTGTACCAGGCATGGCTCTCTTACCTTGCTTGTCCAACAACCGACTTTGGTGGGAAAAAAAACAACGAAAACGTACGTAGGCAGGCACGCGCAACAACCCGGCAAGAACCAATGCCGTCGGGCTTGGCACAAAAAAAATAAAAATAAACTCGTGAGAATGTTAAAAGTAAAGACGACTTTGATACAGAAAATGTACGCGCAAGCAAGTAAATAAGCCCCCCCCCCATGATGGGCCGATCCCACCAAAGGTTTTACTACTACTGACTGTAGGCATATATACAACGAGAAAATAAAAAAAAAGGCTTGGTGAAAAAATAAGTGTGGTACCACGGAGCTCGGGAAATACCATACGGGGCATACGACATATAATAGTATCCAAGTCGGTCGAACTCGCCAAAGTAAAAACGTTAAACAAAAAAACAAAATTGTAAATAATTTCCTGGAAGCACCGTAAACAAACCAACCAAAAAACGGGATTGCAAGCAAACAAAGAAAGATAGGGTATTTTTTTCTCGGGCTTTGAGGAGGTCCATCTGGCAGAACATTTTGGGCCCAAAAGCCCTCCCCCCCCCCCCTCCCCCCTACCGGCCTACCGGCGCGACTCTGCAGGCTCTAAATATACCCGTGATCACTCACCCGCGCTTTATCATATGTCCGAAAAAAAAAGATCGCCCCGATCGAAAGTTGTAGATAACGCTCACAAGCCGGAAGTGGGCAGAGTATAGAAGGGGGTGAGTATACTTTGTGGAGAGAGTTATTTTTTGTTTTGTTTTTCCCTTGGGTTTTTCTTCTTTCTGGGACTGTTAATGTTTTCTGAGTGATCAACGCTGAAGCTCTTTCATGCTACGAGTAAACATTGATTGTCGGATGCCAAAGGATAATAAGAATATACAGTAGTTGTACGACGTAGACACTTAATACGACGAGTATACGAAGCATTGCCTCAAGCTTTATTTTTCACCAATCCTTTGGAGGATAGAAATATATCTATGTATATATATATCAACCTCTATACTAGATGGCCCCCTGCAACTTAGATAAAGGAGAACCTCGGTTGCTGAAATAAACATCGAAAGGAATCGCGACGGTGCTCAGTACGTTTGTTGAAAACCCGCGTTTTGTTTTACGTAGATGCCCCAGGAGAGCGTTAAATTTCGCTTTTTTTGTCAAGCCATACAAATTAAGGTTGCTTGGACTTATCTCCTTCCTCTGCTCAATGTTCCCGACGCGTTCCCCCCCCCCCCCCCGGGGCGCGAAGGTCTATGGTGATAGCGACTAACGCGGCCATGCCCATGAATATGAAATTCCCCCCCCCCCCCGATATATACATGTTTTTGTTAAGACAACCGTTTTTACTGGGAGCGACTTTCATCGACGGCTCCGAAGAGACATGGCCGCCGCGCCAAACTAAACACCGGTTATCTTCCCCCTCCGCCCGCAACCGGCCACGGAGTACGACTGCGGAAGACTTTATTTCGGTGTTCCTTGGCTTTGTTCTTGTCGGGGAATGTTTCAGAGTGATCATCGTTAGAGCTACTGCCGTCCAATAGGCTACTACTGCAGTCCAATAGGCTACTGCCGTCCAATAGACTACTGTAGTCCAATAGGCTATTGTAGCCCAATAGTCTACTGCTGTAGCCCAATAGGTTTTCTTGCTTGGTTTCCCTTGATGTTCCTCTTCTTTCTGGGAATGTTTATGAGTGATGAACGTTGAAGCTCTTTCATGCTGTGCACACTGTCGGATGACACACACACAATGTAAATATTTATCATAGAGGACCTCATGGAAGGACATCATCATCATCATCATCCGCGATTCGATTAAACCTGCTGCCTCTGTTGTCGGGGGCGCCGGGCCAAAACGAAGAACATTGGTTTTGTGGATGCTGGTGCCCCCCACACCCACAGTAAACAGTACCGGCGAGGATGGGTTGGGCTCTGGCCCATTCCATTATACTGCTGTACCACACTTTCGCGGTTTTTGCGCATCAAAGGGGCCACGATTAGAAGATTGCACACCTCAGGCAGATGATGGTCTATCTGATCTGTCTACAGTACATGATCTAGTTCTTCAGCTACCGTTGTTAGAGGTTGTGTAGGACCTGCATAGTACAGATCCAACCCAGGAATCATGTGCTAGAATATGCAGATTATACGGCTACCACCCGGCAACACAAGCTAGATCATACCGATCATACAGATCATACAGATCATACAACATCGGGAATAAATCTGCCTTGAAAGGTCTAGATCATCTGGTGGAAATCGATGATCTATCTGTAGATGATATATCTGTAGATGATTCATCTGTAGATGATCTATCTGTAGATGACCTATCTGTAGATTATCTGTCCGAGGTGTGAAAGGTTGACGACCATCCTGCTCCCACGCGTAAGATTCGCCTGTCTCCGCCAGCGGCATTCTCTGCGCGTGACACACCCACCCACCCCCTGGAAAAATGCCTCCTTGCCAAACAGATCGCAGTCACTGGGACCATCGCCGACGTCGTCACCTCCATATCTATACCACTCTCTGGGCGGAAATGTAAGGACCGTTTAGACATTGTTATGAAGACCAAGCGGTCCTTATATTTACGCCCAGAGAGGTACATCGTTCTCGCAATGCCCACCATACCTTCTTCCTTTTTTTTGTCGGCACGCGTATTGATGCATCTGGCTGGCTCACGGGGCCATCTTCCTCTCCGGGAGGCTATCTTACGAACTCCAAACAGCAAAGCCGAGGTGAAACCGTCCTCGATAGCGGCCAGAGAGGGCCAGGCTGCCTGCCGTTGCATGGCTACCAACCGCGTGGTGTTTTTTTTTAATCCCACCCTCTTTTCCCGCCGTCACCGACGGATGCTTGGATTGACGCCGACCCGACTTTGATCTCGACGAATCGTTTTTTGTTTTGTTTGTTTTTGCGTCCCGGGGTCTCTCCCCTGTTTGAGGTCTTGAACCACTTCGTTTTTGTCCGGTGTCTTCCCCCGTCTTTGAACAGTCAACTCGGTTCGGATTCACACCGTCGAACGGCCTACACGCATGCACGCCTACATAGCAGTAGTAAACCTGCTACACAGGTGGTCAGGACCCCCCCCCTCCCCCCGATTGCACGACGCGGGTGGGCGTACATGAAAAAACTCTTCGGGAGACATTCAACAATGTCTATAGCAAACCCCACAAGGTGTCTACGACCTCTTAATTCGGCACGCCTACGTATTACGGAGGGCCATAGTAAATAGGACCAAATATTGTCAGCAAAAATAGGGAAATATACAGGTTTTTGTGTGCACCGGAGGTCAAATATGACCAAATATAGTTAGTAAAAATAGGGAAATAGGGAAATATGTAGGTTTTTGTGTGTACCGTAAGTCCTATTTATTATGGCCCCCTCTAATAGCGGTGTGCTACATTGTTCATTGTCTCCGGAGGGATTTGTTTTTTCGCCGACATTGCGCAAGGATGGGGGAGGTCCCGCAGGGAATCCCAGGATAGACCCAGAAGCGCCACAGGCCACCGTTCCTAGCCGTCATCGACTACAGCCTTCGATCTCCGTCGTGCTCCTACTCCGACCACTCCGACAACCCCCCCCCCCCCTTGCGCTTGTGTCAACTATGAGGCACGCTAAAGAAACGGGGGAACCCACGCCTCCACACCTGTAGCCCCTGAACTCAGCAGGAGCCCGGGGTCAGCATCGCTTGCGCACCCAGCTAGATAGGTGGACTCGGAGAAGCACACACAGGTGGCAAAATACAGAGTGGTGTTATGTTGTTGGTATCCCAGCAGGTATCCATGTGCATGCATGCCTACATATCAGTAGGAAACCGGCTAGGATATCCTAGGATGTCTCAGACGCCACACAACCCATTTTCTCGATGGTGAACACCCCCGACCTCCTTTGCGGATTCTCGCCATGCTCCTACTCCGTACGCCCATTCCGACTGTCTCCTACCCCACCCACTCGCGCAGACACCTGCTATTAATAGACCCCTTGGGTCAATGCCGAGTTCATACCCCTGAAGGTGGATAAGATAAAGCAAAACGTTTCTACAGGTATGTAAATATTTCGGGGGAAAACGTATTGAGCGCTCAAATGTTGGAGGTGTCTCTACTAGGAGCAGGAACGGTGCTCCGCCTCGAAGGGCATGCGTGGTCAATGGTCAAATTACTAAGGCAAGCAACACATGAGTACGCCCCCGCCCCCCCGCCCCCCCTACTCCCCAGGCGCCACCGCCTCCGCCGCCGCTACTCAACCCGCCGCGGGTTTCATCGGCACTGCCGCGGAAATTCGATCCCGGCTACGCCGCGCATTATGTCAACGCTCTTGATTGGGCGCGTATGTAACGGATAGACCCGGCGTGCACTGGGAGGCGTTAGGGCCTACAACGGCGCCGTACAGAAGGGTCGTCCGTTCCCCCCATCACCCGCCTTCCCGGCGATGAGCTTTCCTCGGAGAATGCTTACGTACTTTATGTACCCTGGTCGAGTGCCAGCCTACGCCCGCCGCCCTCACGGGTGTCGAGATGGGGAAAAAAAGAAACCTTGTTGTGCGCGGGGGCTGATCGGTCCCGTGGCGCGGGGCCCCTTGGGCCGCGGGCCGCCGCGGGCGCTCCCGCTCAGTTGCGGTTAGCTCGGGGCACTGCTGTCACAGTCGAAACCGCCAAAACTGAATTTCGGCGGGTTTAGTGATGGGCCCGTGCTACGATAGAGGTATTGTACCTTTCGTTTTTGGCTGATTTTGTTTCGGAACGATCGGGGGCTCCTTCATCCTTGTGTTAAAAACATATTTTTCATCCTTTGCTTTTTAGGCCGTAGGATTGATCATCGTGTATGATATTAATAGCACTTTTTGTTTTCCTCCAAAATCAGTTTTTGACTCACTATTAGTATAGAGCTCCTCAAGTGACCGACCACCCTCAGAAGGCAGAAACATGGTGCACCTGCATGCAGGCTACCGTAGCATGCGTCGGCTGGGGCTGATTTTTACGGCCGTGCTGTACCCCAACATGGCCCGCTTTCGCTGGACACAGCCGTGCGCGTGTAGCGTAGCCGCACATGGCATATTTCAGGGCTCGAAAGCTATTTTCGAAGCCGGCGAGGCGTTTCAAGAGCCACCATTTTCGTTGTGTGTGTGCGTGCGTGCCCTCTATAAGGCATGGCCCTTCTAAGGCATGGCTCCTCTATAAGGCGTGGCTCCTCTAAGGCATGTTTTAGATAAATTCGGCGTGGAAGTTCGTCCGTGGGGGGTGTCTAATTTTATCACCCGGGTGATATACGGTATATATCCGTGGGTCTGGCGAACGCGTCTTCTACCATGTGTGTTTTTTTTGTTATCACCGCGTTGACCAAACGGCCCGCTCTTCGCCAGTGGCGGCTTTCTTCCTGGAATGGATTGCCATAACGTACACGTGGCTAACAAAAAAAGAGAACATCCGCGGTGTGCGAGGTTGCTCGCATCATCAGCGGCACTCGAGGTTTGCTGCGAAAGCGAAGCGCGCAGGCCCTTGCAGACGTTGACGGCCCACAGTCAGGGACACATTAATTTAAGCGCGTTTCGCTAAGGCCGAGTAAAAAAAAAAGGAAAGCAAAACCCTTGTATACAGACACTAGTGTGGCAACCAATAACCCGCGGGTTTTGGTTCGCGAGTTTCGCAAGGGCAGGAGGAGAGAATATATATCCACATGGGCATTCCGTGTTCAGTTTTGGTCGCTAAGGAGGGAGGTCCATACGGCCAAGCTTGCACTAGAACATCAGCGATAAAGGAGGCCTATAGGCAACCCCATCACAAACAAGTGCTCTTCACTGACACTCGATGGCACCTCTGCATCTCTCTTCACGGAGACAAGAGCCTCGACACGCAAAATATTATTTCACAATTCCGTACTGGTCAAGCTTCTTTTCCCTGCAAGCTACCTCCCGTCTCTGGCTATCGTTGATGTGGCTTCCACGACAGATAGCAACACCTCGCCGGCCCACCTACCATCGAGAGACGAGCGATATATTTGTTCGCACGGCGGTGCCGGTGGCATTTCGCCGACCACGTGGAATAACGCAACGGAGTTTGACGTTGATTTTATGGCGTCCACTGAGTCGTTTCTCGTGCTTGCCTTGTCGTGTGCGCGACACGACAAGCGTCGGGAGTCGCTTGACGCTCTTACCGTCTCATCCAAGGTGGATTGATTTCTTCTCACCGAACTTGTCCGAAAAATATCGCGGCCGGAGACTCAAGCGTTCGGGTTTATGGCTTTTCCACACCATCATCCCCTCGGTCTTGCACCATTGTACGCGGACGATGCCTACGTAGCAGAGTGTCTTGCTCGTTGTGTGATTTTCGCAGACTCATGTGAAACGCCCGACTATCCACTCGATGTTGCTGGCGTGGCGGGGAGGGAGGGAGGGCAAAGACGCATACAGTCTATACATACATCACACGCGACACCGACAGTACTACAGTATTATTTTACGCTGCCAACGATCGATCAATGTAAGTATTGGATTGGATGAGGCCTCCTGCTCCGAAGCAGGGGGCCTCGCCCGGGATAAACTCCGCGCTGAGTGCGTTCTCAGCGCGGCACTCATTCCATGCCCGCATGCGCACGGAATGCGAGGCGTCGAAATAGACATCTGAGAAGCAATTGGGGTAATTTTTTTACGCGAGTTTCGAGTTTCGCCTCACAGAGAGGAACGGACGGTTTGCTGCACTCTCACTGTCCATTGCTGTCACGGCTGTGTCCGTCGCCGACACAGCCCGTGGGAGGGGCTATTCCCCCGGAAAATTTTTCGTATCGTATAATATACCTGAAAAATTACGCTACACGAAAAAAAATGCAGTGCACCCTGATCCAAAAGCGTTGCAACCTACACTAATGAGCTTCAGCACTAGCTATTCAACACATGTAGATAGTTTTGTCAAATCGTAATTATGAAAGAACCATAACACCAGCCGTCGACATATGGCAGTTATTAAGATCTGACACACACACATCCCCACGGCTGCAGGCCGCGCGTCGTTTCGGAAACCCCTCGCGTTTCGGCCACGTTCGCGTTTTTTCACGCGTTAAGTCCCTTAAGAAGAACTGTGCCCTTGTTTTTTTTCATGACACACTGCTTGAAATTAAATTCAACTCATAGTTGGTGTAAACGTTTGCATACCTCGGACAGAGAGATAATCGATTCCCATTTCTTGATCGATAAGCAGTAGACCTTTCAAGGCAGATCTATTCCCAAGCTTGTGTGATCTACCTCTTGTTGCCAGGGTGGGACCCGCAAAATCTGCAACGATCTAGCACAGTATTCCTTGGTTGAATCTATCTGTACTATGCAGATATTTCCCAACCTCTCATAACGGCAGGTGAGGAGTTAAAATATCTAGATCATCGTCCATATGTAGATGATCTGTAGATGATCTGTCTGAGGTGTGAAATCTTGCCAGCAGTAGTGTGGGTCACCGCCGGTTCGCTCTTTCCCGGCGCCTCGCTATACCCAGCGGACACCGCCGTTCGAAACCGACTCCGCACAGCTCCAAGCCCACAAAGCCGCGGAGTTGGCAGAGACGGGGCCGGGCCGACTGCACACAAGACTGCAACAAAACGGAAGATTGTGCGTGGTTTGCCGACGAAAGTTGTCATGTCCATGCGGCTTAGTTAGGTCGTACAGCTGCCGCGAGTGCAGGCCAAAGACTGTGGCCTCGTCGATGGCATCGAGTGGTTCTGCTCGCTTCGGTATGCAGGGTACATCAAGGTAACGCAAAACAGTCGTGTGCACACGACAACGTGCGACTGGGCTAGCTCGCTTGGACAAGGAGCAGGGTGTCCTCGAGGGCGGTGTACTCATGTCGTGCATGCCCGTAGTCGTATGACCATAGACCCTCGCATCCCCGCAGTGCCGGGGGGGGGGGGAGGGCGTACTCATTCGTTGCTTGCCTTAGTCATTTGACCATTGACCATGCATCTCTTTCGAGACGGAGCACGGGGGGGGGAGGTGGTAAGCCGTGGGCATAAGGATCTGTTTATCTCCAAACTACGGGTGGTGGTTGTCGAAGTAGCTCGGCAAGAGTGACCGCATGGGATCATGTTAAGCGCCACCTACATCCCGAATCCAACGGTCTCGTGCGCGACTACGCAACGCCTCAAACACGCCACTGAGGGACAACGTCACGTGGACATATACCGGTTGCTACAGGCGTCCCTGATGTCGTCACCCACAGCACCACCTCATTCGCCTGGTTCGGAGAAAAACACTGCCGCCGCAGAGTTCCGTGCTTATTGTTGCGAAGCTTCGCAGCGTCATCGTCTGGCGAGACATCGTTCTCGACTGCGCGTACATGCGCTTCATGGCGTTCCGAGGTCATGCGACTTGACTTTGACTTCGACCGGTCAGTCAGCGCGCGCTCCGAGAGCGGGTAAAACGGCTGCACGAAAAAAGGGGCTACCATCTTCAACCTCAAGGTTCGGGAATAAAACACCGACATCCAACGCGTCCTGCTGCTGCAGACAGGTGGCGTACCTACATAGATGTGATGTACACACGTGTCTGGATCTCTATTGCCGCGAAAGTTGCGGTGTATGTCCGGGCCATCGAGAGGAGCCGTTGTTTGTTGTTTGTTGTTGTTGTTGTTGTTGTTGTTGTTGTTGTTGTTGTTGTTGTTGTTGGTGATTTGGCTGTTTTCTCCTCGTTGATGATGCCGTTCTCATGCCGTTCTCACATCATCCTCTCGCCAAATTCTTCGCCCGCCGTGGTTGCTAACAGAGACTCTCAACGTTCTGGAAGGAACAATGAAAAGGAAAAAGGGAAAAAAAAACAAAAACAAAAAAAGAAGATAAAAAAATCGAGCCCGCTCGAAGACGAAAAACAGCGCTACGTAAACAAATACACCAGGTGATGAGGCGTGCTGCGATAGAGGTGTACGAGGGTATACCTTTTTTTGGCTGAAAGCGTTTTCTGAATGACGGAGCTCCTTGACCCTTTTAGAACTGCAGTCCCGTTATGGGGACAAACCATTCAAATTCTAAGTAATCTGTCCCCAAAACGGGACTCTAGTCCTATAAGGGTTCACCCAAAATTGGCGGAATTCCGTTCTTCTTGTGTTGCAATAATTTTCATTTTATACTTGAGCCATGGGATTGGTCATCGCGGTATGATAGCGTTTTTTTTGTTTTCCCTTAACTCTTTCAGGACTGCAGTCCCGTCATGGGGACAAACCAGTCTAATTCTGAGTAATTTGTCCCCAAAACGGGACTCCAGTCCTAATGAGGGTTGAAGCAGTTTTTGGGGGTGGAATATAGAGTTCCTCAAGTGACCACCCTTATAAGGCTTAGATTGAGTTGGTAAAATGGTAGGGTTAAGCTTTTTTACCGGCATAGCCCAACGGACTAATGCCCCCTTAATAAATGGCATCGACGGTAGGACATGGGCTGTAGTGATGTGATGGTCGTAAGTTCGAATCTCACGACCACCATGAGAAACGCTTTGTAAAGAAAAGCGAATTTCCTCATCATGTCACGAGGATCTGATACGTAAACACTCTTCCTTTGGGTCCCCACAGAGATTGTGAAGAACTTCGGAGCAGGCGCGTGCGGCCCCACACGAAGGCCAAAAAGACCCCGCTGTTCAGAAGGGGGGGGGGGAGTGTTTTAAGGCTTAGATTGGGTGGATAAAAGGTAAAAAAAAGGTTAACCTTTTTTTACCAGTATCCCAACGGACTAATCATGGTTTAACAACCACACCCCCCCCAGAAAAAAAACATGGTGCACCTCTACCGCCGTAGCATGCGTCAGGTACACTAAAAACAAGTTATACGTGCATAGTCTACATACCTGGTATATAAATACGCTTGTAGGGCTCGTAGACACTTTCCACGACAGCGAGGCTTAACAATAAAACATGTATGTATATGATATACGGAAAACCTGGTATGGTATACGTGTACAGGCTCCGCACGAAAGATACGTCGTCAAGGATGCTGCTGCTGCTTTCTTTTTTTGGGTGCAGGTCGGTGGTGACGTTTTGCTTTTGGCGGTTGGTCTAAAAAACAATGCCCATCAGGCATATGATATGCCTACTACCTGGTATCAGAGAGAGAGAGAGAGAGAGAGAGAGATCAACAGAAAACTTGGAAAGACGCGGAGAAATATTGTTACCTGGTACGTACTGGTTTTCAACTCATAGTTGACAGCACACAGGGAGCGTATATGCGACGTAGGCGAGCGAAGAAACTTCAAGCGGGCCGATGCCACTGGTTTTACGGCCGGGCGAGGTGGTGCACGTCACGATTGATTGCGATGATGATGGCCCGTGCGAAGACATCAATCAGCCGTCTGGTCTTCACCCGTATCCTTACCGCCTCCTCCCCCCGCCCCCCCTCCTGTGCCTGGTCGGTGAAAACCCGACATGCTCCGTCCCGACATTGTAGGGATGCGAGGGTCTATGGTCATACGACTACGGCCATGCATGAAAAAGAAGTTTTCACCCCCCCCCTCCCCCCCCCCCCCCCCCCCCCCCCCCCCCCTAGGGGACCTTGATGCTGAATTCCACCTGTTCTCTCGGTGGTAGTGGCGCTTCTCTCCCGAAAACACGACCCTCTCTTGGGCAGGCGCTCCTTCTCCCATGTGCGGTGGAAACCCTCTCGAACAGAACACCCTTCATGTCTACCAGGTATACTGCAGTATCTGCATACGCAACCACCGTCATTCCAATTTTAACGAAGAAGGACGCCCCTCCTCTGTTGTCGTGGCGAGTAGCAAGTGGGTGCATCGTGTCGAAACATGGTGCGGCCGTCTTGCGTGTGCATTTTTAATCCACCAGCTAGCTGGTGCACCATAAGAGGAAGAGTATCGTCATACTTTACAGGGGGTTTGATGGGCTTGGCTATATAAGCACGCAGGCTGTCGTAGCGGAGCGTTTGCTCGGGCTCCACGCGCCTCGTGTTTCCGTTGCTGTAGTGGTGGGTAAAGGTAGTCTATTTACTTCGGCTTTCAGCACCCCACCTTCTGCATACGCCAAGATTTAGACGCACACTCTCGCGCACAGACACGGCCATCGTGCATTTCGATGGAGTAGGGGCGGAAGCAGACCCTAAGGCCATTCTCACACCCTCCCTGGGATCTCACCAAGCAGCTATCTATCGCAAAGCGCTATGGGCTGCTCTAGTTAGGACATTCCCATGGAACGTGCATGTATGTCTTCCCCCCCTGGTTGTGTGGGGCGGGGCTGCGTGGGGGGTCTCTCGTTGGCCGCCCAGGTAACTGCAGGTATAGTCTCAAAGACTGCCTCCTACGTATTATATACCTATACGTCGCACCAACCTGTTAGACCGAACGCGTATTTTGTACGTTAATATTATGCATTTTGCTGTCGATGGAGTCAAAGGGAGCCCTCGGCCAGACATAAGGAGGCGTGTTGCCTTTTGCGGTGCGGCGGCCAGTACCATAGCCGTGGCCTCTAAAACAATCATTAGTGCAGCTCAGCCATATATACCGTGCTTGTTATTGCAGCTCGAAGAAGGGTACCACCGTACCCTACCGCAACAGCACAGCAACAAAGTGCAGATCAGTGTACAGAGGCCACACCACGAGCAAACGAGCCCAGACCCGTGCTCTCAGACTAAGGTTAACGGGGGGAGGGGGAGCAGCAATCACCGCCTCCGTCACTACCACTATCATCGCCGATGGGTACACAAAACGCACACAACGGGCCTAAGCAAGAAGTAGAACAGAGCTGCTTGCTACCGCCGCCGCCGCTGGTTTTGGATGCGTTTTTGGAGGTGTTTACCAATTACACAGAGGGCGCCCCGCTCTTAAGAATTACGGTCGTACATAAGAAAACAAGAAACTGAGGCCCGTTTTCTCACGATAAATTAAGGAATTTGGCCAAAGACAAACGGTGCCCAGGGTCGGGTGCCATACTAAGTCCCCATGTGTATGAAATACAATAACAATATATAGCAGTAGTCGTAGCCTGTGCTCAATGGCAGCAAAAAAATAGGAATTTGGGCCTCGGCGCCAAAATGACGTTTCTTACCGTATTGATAGCGTGGACGCCCCTCTGCAAGTGCTTACCTGCAACAACAGCAGGCAGTACCCCCGCCGGCGGCGGTTGGAGGGCCAGAGCCCGGAGTCAACGCAGGAAAAGAACCTACTACTACTACTGCTACTACTACTACTACTGCTACTACTACTACTACTACTACTACTACTACTACTACTCCTACTACTCCTACTACTACTACTACTACTACTACTACTACTACTACTACTACTACTACTACTACTACTACTACTACTACTACTCCTACTACTCCTACTACTACTACTACTACTACTACTACTACTACTACTACTACTACTACTACTACTACTACTACTACTACTACTACTACTACTACTACTACTACTACTANTAAAGGTAGTCTATTTACTTCGGCTTTCAGCACCCCACCTTCTGCATACGCCAAGATTTAGACGCACACTCTCGCGCACAGACACGGCCATCGTGCATTTCGATGGAGTAGGGGCGGAAGCAGACCCTAAGGCCATTCTCACACCCTCCCTGGGATCTCACCAAGCAGCTATCTATCGCAAAGCGCTATGGGCTGCTCTAGTTAGGACATTCCCATGGAACGTGCATGTATGTCTTCCCCCCCTGGTTGTGTGGGGCGGGGCTGCGTGGGGGGTCTCTCGTTGGCCGCCCAGGTAACTGCAGGTATAGTCTCAAAGACTGCCTCCTACGTATTATATACCTATACGTCGCACCAACCTGTTAGACCGAACGCGTATTTTGTACGTTAATATTATGCATTTTGCTGTCGATGGAGTCAAAGGGAGCCCTCGGCCAGACATAAGGAGGCGTGTTGCCTTTTGCGGTGCGGCGGCCAGTACCATAGCCGTGGCCTCTAAAACAATCATTAGTGCAGCTCAGCCATATATACCGTGCTTGTTATTGCAGCTCGAAGAAGGGTACCACCGTACCCTACCGCAACAGCACAGCAACAAAGTGCAGATCAGTGTACAGAGGCCACACCACGAGCAAACGAGCCCAGACCCGTGCTCTCAGACTAAGGTTAACGGGGGGAGGGGGRGCAGCAATCACCGCCTCCGTCACTACCACTATCATCGCCGATGGGTACACAAAACGCACACAACGGGCCTAAGCAAGAAGTAGAACAGAGCTGCTTGCTACCGCCGCCGCCGCTGGTTTTGGATGCGTTTTTGGAGGTGTTTACCAATTACACAGAGGGCGCCCCGCTCTTAAGAATTACGGTCGTACATAAGAAAACAAGAAACTGAGGCCCGTTTTCTCACGATAAATTAAGGAATTTGGCCAAAGACAAACGGTGCCCAGGGTCGGGTGCCATACTAAGTCCCCATGTGTATGAAATACAATAACAATAAATAGCAGTAGTCGTAGCCTGTGCTCAATGGCAGCAAAAAAATAGGAATTTGGGCCTCGGCGCCAAAATGACGTTTCTTACCGTATTGATAGCGTGGACGCCCCTCTGCAAGTGCTAACTGCAACTTCAACTGTCTGCACTAAACTACACAACCACTCCTTGTCCCTTTGGACCTATGTAGTCTGCCTTACACTATGCATAACAAACCACTACCACTACTACTACTACTACTACTACTACTACTACTACTAAACTACGTCCTACTCCTACTACCTACTACTACTACTCTTACTACTACTACTACTACTACTACTACTACTACTGTTGTATGAACCAAAAATGGGCTACTCGTATGACGGCCAAAAAGAGGGTAATATTTATTTGTGACTACCATAGCTTAACCGCGAGCCTCGAGGAGGAGCTTACATTAAATGAAGCCGCACGGTATAAGTACGGTATAAGACATTGCCACAGACACGACCGGGGGAGGAGAGGAACAAACAGCGGAGAGCGGAGACGGGAGAAAGGCAGATGGGGTGGGACCACCGGCCGCGTAGCACAGGCAAGAAGCCCACTTTACACATTTACCGTAATGATGCGAGTAAACGCCCCCCCCCCCCCTCCCGGACCGACTTTTCGAGCTCGATATCATGCGGTGGAGATATCGAAAAGTCGGTCCGAGGGGGGAGGGGGGGGGGGCGTTTACTTGCATTATTACGGTATTGTTTCTTACTTTCGCAACGGAACGGCGCAACTTTCCACTCGCTTATCGCTTGATACTATTACGAGTATAAATATATATTAATGTTAATGCTATTAATAACTGTTGTACCGGTATGATATGGCGATCCTAAGAAATGGTTAGTACCGCCATCATCATCATCATCATCATCATCATCAGTCAGACGTCAGTGTGTTGGTGTGACCAGCAGTCACCCATTACACGTTACCCAATACCCACGGTCTTGCCGGTACGGCAATGGGTAGCTGCTATTATTGATATCGATATCTGCTATGAGTTTCTCTCGTATCGCTTGTGGAAAGTGCGAGCCTTCCACCTATCTATCTATGGGCTCTCATAGGCATATATATGCTCGTATACCTATCATACAGTTAGGATGGGGGGGGTGGAGGATGGCTGGATGGCTGGATGGCTGGATGGATGGCTGGATGGATGGATGGATGGGTGGGTGGGTGGATGGGTGGATGGATGGATGGATGGATGGATGGATGGATGGAGAGATGGATGTAGAGATGGGTGGATTGGACGTTGATTGAGATGAAGTAGGCGCTGACTGACATTGATAATCAAACGAGGTTGTCTCATTTGTGGGTTGTGGGTGCATATACATGTCTGCTGCTGTCGTACCCAGAACGTACACCATTCTATACCTGGGTATATAAACTGCTGTGTATTATTTGTATTATAATGTTGTATGTGCGTGCGTGGTGGGTGGGTGGGTGGGTGGGTGGCTGTGTCGGGAAACAATTTGTTTATCGTAGTACGTACTCGTATATATGTATGATTAGTTTTTGCTCTTCTTCTTCTTCTTCTGTTCTGGTGATGATGATGTTGATCTCACATTATCCCTTATTGTCCATCTTGCCGTGTATTCATATGCGTAATCTGTACTACCATACCGACTAGCCCATCCATGGTGATGATGACAAAAGACAAACACAACAAGGGGTTTACAACAACATCAGCAACGGCACAAGCAGCAGTCTACAGGGCACAGGGTAGGACAATAACCAAGCAAACTTAGTCGGGGTTCTGCTGTGCCAGGAGGACACCTTTCAAGCCCGTACTACTGCTGTATTACACCCAGCCACACGACCTAATTAATATCATTATGATTGTACGAACGGAAAACAAACACAAAAGAGAGGAAGAATACATGTCGCGAGCGACAAAAAAACAGTATAATACAACATGGACAATGTCACTGACTGCTGTGTGCTATATACTGTACACCAGTGCGCGGCATACATTTTGGCAGCTATTATACACAGACAGGCTACAACAAACAGTCGAAGACAAGTCCCACGTCTGTCTGCTCTGCTGGTGGTGCTGGTTCTGCTGTTGTTGGTGCTATCTATCTATCTACGCTGTGGGGTGATGTCAGTTTCTAGCGCCACCATTAGCTATGACTTTTGTCGGACACGACTTCCACTACAGACTGGTATTATTATTATTATTATTATTATCATATTTGCCAGCCGACAGTGTGCAACACGAGCTTCAACGTTGATCACTCATAACATGCCCGAAAGCAGAAAACTAAGGAAACAAAGGAAACCTATGCGCAAAGTCTAACTTCCTTCAAATATGTCTACTTCCCGCTAAGCTTTACCCACAATACTCCATTAGTTGTCCTTGCTCCCTCCTTCTCAATATGCCTACTAGTAGTATAGATGTACGCCTCGTAAAGGCTATATATAATGACTAATTCTGAAGGAGACGCTGACAGTATAGAGGACATACATACATACATACACTGGCGCGTGTCGATAGAGGTAGCACTTTTTGCTGATTTTGTTTCTGAATGATCGGGCTCCTTAACCCAAATTCGTCGGACTTCCATTTTTGTATTGCCATATTTTCCATAGTATACCTAGCTCATGGGATTGTGGGTCGCGTAGCACTTTTGGTTTCCTCCAAAATCGGTTTTCGGGTGAAGTATGGAGATCCTCAGATAATAAGGAGCTCAGAAAAATCACGGTGCACCTCTATCGTAGCATTCGTCCACGCTATGTGTGTGCGTTCTTCACAGTAAGCCGTCCTTCCTACCCGTCGACATCTATTCAATAGGCGGATGTTGCCTACTTCTTGACAACATCCAGCACACCCAGTGTGTACTACTTACTGGTGGTGGGGCCTAGCTGATAAGCAGAGACCGAAGAAGAGCGAAAAAACGAGAGATACTACGAAAGAAACAGCCGTCCGTCCGTCTGAATGAAGCAATAAGTGAGTGCTACCTAAATGGCACACAAACAAGCAGTGAAGGAAGCACAGACAGTCAGCAACACGCAAAAACCACCACCAGGAGTAACTTTAGGAAGTCAAGCGAGCGGTGGGGGGTGTACTCATCATGCATATCACGCATGGCCGTACGAAGTCGTATGATTATGCCATTAGCAGGGGGGGGGGGGGGGGGGGGGGGGGGGGCCACCAGTAGGGAGGGGGGGGTTACTGTTCCACGAACGTATCGCTGGAAGCATGAGTCTGCCTCACAAGCGGTTCTTAGTAGGATGCAGCTCAGCCTTCATGTGGCTCGCCGAACACCTCACGTTTCCCTTCGCGCTTAGTGCTAGCTAGCAATGCCTGCCTGGTCGGTGAAAACCCGACATGCCCCGTCCCGGCATTGTGGGGATGCGAGGGTCTATGGTCATACGACTACGGCCATGCATGAATATCGAGTACTCCCCAGCCCCCTGCTCCGTCTCGAAAGGGATGCGCGTGGTCAACGGTAAAAAATGACCGAGGCAAGCAATAAATGAGTACGCCCGCCCTTGCCTTCCTAATCACATTTTTTTTACAAGTAGAGAGTGCATCGATCGGCGAGAAAAGGTGACCACCGGTGTCCCATTCTTTCTTACGAAGGAATCGGAATGCAGAAACTGCCGCAAATCTCAACTCCTATACTCATCGTACATCACCTACACACTTACATCTACTACTGTATACACTTGTATATACAATGCACCTACCTCCTACTGGTATTATACACCACATCTGGTAGCATTCGGTAATTCGGTTATGACCAGGTTCAGGGTTCAGTCGTCGACGACTGACTCTCTCTGTGCTTTGTTTGTTTGCTGCATAATACTGCTGCTGCTGCTGCTGCTGCGGCTGTTGATGTACTGAAGATCAAAGAATAGAACGACATGTATGTTGAGTACATGCAACAGCGGCAACGACAGCAGCATTCCAGGCAGGATACTTTTCTGGTATTTGTTGAATGTACAAATATGATTTTTACCAGGTATAGCGGTATAGGACTACTATAATACCACTATTAATATTACCACCACTATTCATAGTACTACCACCATTAATACTACTATTGATAGCACTATCAATAATGCTATTAATACTAGCGCTATTAATACTACAACGAAATGTCTTTCTCTCTACTGCGGCAACATGGCTATAATAGTGTGTACCAGGTATAAACATTAACATTGATTGGTAATATCGACTCGGTACGGGCGGAGGGGTAGAGGGGGGAGGGGGCGGTCGTGGGGGGGTAGAGGGGGGGGGGTAGCGAGAGAGGGGCGGTAGGGGGTGGGGAGGTAGAGGGGGGGGGGTGTACTCATTGTTGTGCACGGGCGTAGTCATATGATCATAGAGCCCTCGCATCCTACAATGCCGGACGGAGCGCGTTGGGTTTTCACCAACCAGGCAGACATTGCTGCACCAGGCGAACGCCGTGAGGTATTGGGGAGAGTCGCTGAGGGTGAGCTGCATCCTGCTAAGAACGCCTCTGAGACGGACTTGCATATGGACGACAGCCTTCAATGAGTTAATTAATTTCTGGTGTGGCCACTTCCGGAGACAGCAATGGTTTTACTATGTAACTGCAAAGGACGCCTTATCCTATTAACCACTACGTGATAACGACCATTCCCCTTGTGCGAACAAAGGTTCTCCACCCCGCACAAATGATCTACCTGACCGCCAGCTTTGGTGACCGCACAAAAAAAATAACAAAAAAAAACGGACCCTGGTTGTCCAGCTCACGCCAGCGAGTGCGTGTTTTACAGGTCGTTGCCAACCGACGCCAACCCAACTATAAAATATATCATATATTTATAGGGGCGGGGGGGGGTAGGGGGGTGGGGAGGTAGAGGGAGGGAGGGGTAAGAGGGGGGCGGGGTAAGGGGGGGGCGGGTAGAGCGGGGGGGGGGGTTAGAGGCGGGGGGGGGGTAGAGAGGGGGGGGTAGAGGAGTGGGAGGTAGAGGGGGATAGGGGGTGAGGTAGGAGGGGGGGGGGTAGAGAGGGGGAGGGGGGGATAGAGGGGAATGATTAGAGGTGGGGGGGGTAGAGGGGGGGGGGTAGAGAGGGAGGGGGTAGCAGGGGGGGGGGGGTTGGAGGGAGGAGGGGGTAGAGGGGTGGAAGCGGGGAGGGAGAGGGGCGGGAAGGGGGGTGAAAGGGGAGGGGGAAGGGGAAGAAGGGGGGGGGGTCAACATCTTAACAAGATAGTGACAAGATAACGGGGGAAAAGAGGAGGAGCGTTTCCGCGATTTTTCCTGCGGGCCATTACCTACGAACATTTTTTCTCGATGTCCCAAGCCCGAGAGTATATTTCAAATGTTTGACTTTTTGATTTTTTGTCTCAGATTCGTGTGTACAGAGTACAGAGTACAAAGTAGAGTTAGTGTTAAAGAATCATATACGTGGAAGCTGCTGCATACCTGGCATACAAATAATGCCGATACGTATAATACTACAACCGTATATCAGACGTATTGTACAGCGGCGTATTTTACGTATTGTATGTATGTACCTGGGATGTACAACAATGGATATCGTGATGATATGTACAATTTCTAAGGAGACAGCGAAAAGAAAGTACGCAGCAGCAGCAGCAAGCAGCGCAATAGGCAGCATCACATATATATGCACAGATCACAACAGAACACAGCAGTCATCCAACCGGCAGAGTCATCATGCCTCCTATGTATGACGGTGTGATATTACTCGTGCTTCTTCTTTTCTTTCCTAAACTTTAGCGTCACATTGACATACATACATAGATACATACATGCAGTAAATGTCAGAATTGAATAGGAACGAAAAAGGTACTGACTGCTGTGTAAAATATTAATAGTGGATCAAGTGTGACTCGTACGAGTGGCCACATCAAGAACACAAGAACAACACATACATACATACATGTCGTGTGATACGTATGTATACGCACATACATACACATTGAACAACAAACAAACAAGACGAAAAGGACTGAAAATCATTGACGTTGTCTGCGATGGTGATGCCGCAAAGTGAAAATACTCCAGATTTTGCAATGTACATATATATATATCAGACACTCACTCGTACCCAGGGGGGTGTGTGGTATTATTTTTTGACGATATCAGCCTCGCAGTTGGACACCAGCACAGCAGCAAAGCACCAGGCAGCACACAACATTATTATTTTTCTTCGACGAACAAACCGAACGTAATGTTCCTCCATTATAATTATTATCATACGCAGCTCCTCCTGCGATCTTCTTGTCGTCGTACGTACGGCGGCGGCAGTATAGTATTCATCACATAGTTCATCACATCACCAGGTACGTATGTGTCTCATGATGCATACGTGCACTGCTAAAACGTTTTGCCTGGAGGGTGCGAGCTGGCCTCTCCCTGTCTGTCTTGGTCTGTCGGTGTGTATGATGATTGATTGATTGATTGATGATGGTGTGCGCTGATGATTGATGCTGGTGGTGGTGGTGGTTGGTGATGATGATTGTATTAATAGTTGGGCTGTTTAGTACTCGCAGTGCTTTGAAGTGTACACTACTATTCACACTGCTGGGAATGTCCGAACACACTATCATACGTATATTGATAGACTGATGCTGCTGAAATGATGATGATGATGATGATGTCGAGAATCTTGATATTTTCTATTTTCCACCCCCTCCCCCTCTCTCCCTCTCTCTCTTTTGGCTGTTCTCGCGGCTCACTCACACCCACGGACACCCACGGCAACCAACACACATATATGGACGAACGACAAAACAAGCAACCTGTGCAACAAGAAGAAAGAAAAAGACGTATATATACGAGCGAGTACCAGAAACCAGAAACATTCTGCTGCGTACCGCGGTACTGCTGCGAGCTGCGAGTGCCATCCCGCTGTTCAGAAAAGGAGATGCTCGCTGAGAAAGTTTTTCCCTCGCCTTCGCTCAACCATTGTATATACCAATGATGTCATAACTACGAATCTCGGGTGAATATCGGGTGAATTTTGATTGGTTAAAACTCATTAACAGTCTCTGTTTTCCAGCCCTTTGGGAATCTACCGCCGGTGGCAAAAGCTCACGATGACATAGATTAGGTTGCACTGCTGCTACTCTTCTTGGTGTCACACGTAGCGCGACGATACTACCGAGTGCCTACTCGAACGAACCTCCGAGCAACCCACAAAAGACGCTGCAGTAGTAGCTAAGGGCGGGTGCCATCTCTAGGATCCCAAGGCGGAGCGTTGTTGTGCACGAGCCAGAGCTTCTTTTTCCAAGAATTGCCCCTTCCCTGCCGAGGGAAAATTATTATACACACCGATACGACCCCCGCCAGGGCTGGAGTGAGTGCAGGGGCCCGGGAGCTGGCTTCGTTCTGAACCACGAGGTGCATATCGTATAGCGCTCACGACCCGGGCGTGCTCAATTCTCAACAGGACGGGGACACCGCACCTTTGCTGGCGAGGTCGCTGCCGCCTCCGGGATAGGCCCTTCAGGCTGTCGGCATGGTGACTTTGGGGAGCATCCAACCTGCAACTTTCCAGGCGTTCCACGGATCGGCGCCCTACGACAACACTTTGAACTTTCAGAGCTTCGAGCTCGCCCTCAACGATGTCTCGGACCTTGACGTTCCACCCAGCACAAGCGAGCCCTCTGAGGAGGTGACATCGCTGGAGCTTGCGAAACCCGCGCGCCGGAGCTCGCTGGTGGTGCCACCAGTTGCGAATAGATCCGGGCCAGAGGAGGCGCACAGATCACCAGCGCGACCCGCGTATACTCAGTCGTCCGCATCCCATCGACTTTTTCGCCCCGCCGAGCCCGAATTAAAGTCATCATGGCACGCGCACTTGCCCACCGATGAGGGCACCGGTATCATTGGCCCTGAGCCATCGGCAGCGAGCAGGATAGAGTCGCGCTCGCGCGCTTCCTCGTGGCATGCGTCGGATATGGGGCGCCGAAGGTCTCCCCTGCGCGCGTTTTCACAACAGCGCAAAGACGAGGCCACGAGCCTGAGCTCCACGAGCTCTGCCTGCGCAGGGCGGAGAGGTCGCGAGGACAGGCCTACCAACGAGGTGAGCATAGTCTGTTATGTAGACTGGTCCGATGTGTTCAGGAGGCGGGAGGGCGCTTGCTTTGCTTCTAGCGCCGCAAGGCCGGGTTTGCATGGGTAGCAATCATTCATGTCCGATTGGTTTTGATTCTCGTGCTGGTGTCTCGTCTGTTGTGTCTCTGTCTCGCCTCTCTTCTCCGTGCGGAGATCAAGATCATTTCGCATGCATCGCCCCGCCTGTTTATCTCTCAATCTCTTCTCGCTTAGTCTCTATGTCCTTGAGCCTCTCTCTCTCTTCTCTCTCCCCTTGACCACCACTGCTGTTTTGCTCAGATACTCGATGGCTCGGATGTCCTGCAGCAAATATCTAATCTCACGAGCACGGAGCCGAGCAATGAGCGCGAGGTAATGCTTGGTTCTCGGTATTTAAAGTAGTAGAAGCGTTGCAGAGTACAACAACAGCAGTGGTAGTCTTCGTTTATACTGCTGCCTGGAACGGACCCAGTACTCTTTCTTTTTGCTCCCTCCTGTCCTCTTCATTTCCACACACAACAACACCTTGCACACAAATATGAAGACAACAACACCAAGAAGAGCAAGTATTTTTGACGACAGCATCATCCAGACCAGACCACTTTTTTTTTCGGTATGTACCATCGAGGAAAAGTTACGTATGCTTGGTACCTGTCGGGTGTGCCAGGTGTCTCCAGATTCTGTGTTGTCAATTCATCCATGCTCTGGCGTATACCAGGTACCTGGGATAATATATGATACCAGTACTCGTACTATTGTTGTATATGATGTTTTCAACAATAGCCGGCGGTAAGTTTTTCTGGTTGAGGTCCTGCCGTGGTTGCAAACGCTAGTTGGTTGTGGCTCACTAAAATCAAGTGTTTATTCATAAGTCCAACTTTCGTTTCGTTTTTTTTTTCAGCGGGTCGTTTTTTTCGCTTTGGAGGCCGTGGTTGTTAACGTGAGCCGTGAGCATGACCCGCCTCCCCCCCGAGCGCGCCCTTCCTAGGCCCTTGGCTTGCCTTGGTTCATTTTGCATGCCTCAGGCCTCAGGGTCAGCGCAATTTTCGACCTCTTTTCTCCTATTAATAGTAGTATGTGTAGAAGCAGGTGATTTTTTAACCTAATACAAAATGCCTTAAGACACAAAATGCACATATTTACCAACACGATCGGCTTCCAAAATGCATTTTGCGAGTCCGATGCATACGATATCCCGCGCTGTTTTTGGTCCTGCTGGTTCCCCTCCTTTTTGCCATTCGGACGCGGAAACTTCGCTAAAAACAAAGCTTTCGTTTTTCGATGGACCGCTCGTTTCCCCAGTGGAGCCCTTCGTGTTCCTAGTTCTGTTGATTTTTTTTTCTTTTTTTTTCTACGTGGTCCCAATGCCTGTGACCATTTCTATTGTTGCTGTCTACTCCAACGAGATGTTGACCAGCTGGCTATTATGCGTACATATCATCACCGTCCACCACGCCTATACCTGCTCGCGTTGGGGACCTTTCCCTCCCTATTTCCTGAACACTTTTTTTCATGATACCCATTAGGTGTTCGTTGGCGGGCTCCGAGAGAGCGAGGACGCTGTGCACATTACGGAGGAGGAGCTGGCCACTTATTTCGCCAAGTTCGGCGTGATCGAGAGTGTCTCCATTAACCGAGACGACCGCACGCAGCGGGGCCGCGGATTCGCTTTCGTGAAGTTCTTCCAAGAGGTCAGTCAAGTCAGCAGTACTAACTTTCATTTTTTTTTCGGGGGGGTCAACCTGCGCAGCAGCAGCAGTAGCAGTGCACGGACGACAACGGCAGCTGCGGCCGCCGCAACAGCAGATAACGTAGCAAGCGCCAAGTGCCACCCATGCCGAGATGTAGATATGTATACCACCACACCACCACGCAGAACTTGCCCTGCCTGCTGCCCGCACCCCCACCCACACCACTTCAACGCCAGCGAGCGAGCGAGCTTTTGCGTTGATCCGGGTGTAGTCTAATAGCCCGCCTTTTTATGGTCTACGTGTCTACGTACGTACGTATTTTCGAATATACCGTGATTTTTTTGTTTATTTAATTTGGATGTTTATCCATTTTGACCTGGATGAAGGGATCCCAAGAAGGTCGTGTCGTAATAAAAGAAAAGAAAAGAAAGGTTAGTTCATGGGGTGCTTTTGTTTTGCGCGGCTTGTCTCGTCCCCTTTTAGCAAGTGAATTGCATGATCATTGCCGGTCTTGTTGTGAATCTGTTTGGCTCGCGGGCATCATCGGGATTGCCGTGCGCTTTTCTGCTTTTGTCCTCTTTTTTTCGGTGTTGCCTTTCCCAGTTCCTATCGCCTACCGTTGGCCTGCGAGTAGATGACTTCTTGGAGCTCGGGGAGGTTGCACGTCGAAAGAAAAAACAAAGCTGGGCGTCTTTGAACGTTTTGATGGGTTGATTGATGGGTGATCCATTGAGGGGTGTTTGCTCTGCTGTGCTGCCTCTATGAATTTACTCAGTATTTATTTTGACTTGTGGATTGTTTAACCGAAGTAATGAAACGCAAACGAAATATTTCGATGTAAATATTGGTGATAATGTGATACTATTAATAGTATTAATAGTGGTGGGCTCATGTTGACCATAAAAAGGGAGAATGTCCAACATCCACTGCCTGCGAAGGTAGTCTAAACTATTACCGGGTGTAATATGTGAACTTAACTGCTGTAGTATACTGGTATATGAGTGTGTACGCGTGCATGTAATCGCATTCCAAGAGCCAGAGAGGGAGAGAGAGAGTAGTGAGGGATAACGGCTCTCGAACGGACTACATTTCCGTTGCCTCAAACCTCAAACCTCAAAAAGTCCCGTGTCTCCTGTTCCTGTGCTCAAGCGATTCACGGTTCACGGCCTCTTCCACTCGATATCACGACGGGGAAAAATACCCTTGGCGTCCGCCGTTCTTCCTTAAAGTATAGCCACCAGTCCGCAAAGAACCGCATTTTTCGATACTACGTACGTATCGAAAAGGTCTAATAAAGACATGGTAATAATCAGTTACCTGGTATAACTTGGGTATAATGCTATTTATAAAAACGCCAAGTTTTTGTACGACGTATTTTGTTTGTCTTCATTTTTTTTTTTTTTCTTACATTTTTTCGGTCAAGTCGTGCTCGGTGCACTGAACAGAATCTCCAACCTCCTCTATCATGCATGCTATACTCGTATACCCCCCCTCTTCTCCTCTACGAGTACGTACCTGTCTCCCCTGTATTTATCTCCTTCCCCTCCCTCCCTCTTTTTCTCTGTGTTTGCTTCGTCCTGCCTCGCGGTATGTTGACCCTTCTCACGAACAAACGAACGACTATCTTCGACAGGCAGCAGCGCTGAACGCTGTGGTAGCAGATGCGTCTACTCACGTCATCCGGGGCACCACCGTGAGTGTGCAGTGGTCTAGGGGCGCTAAGGACGCCGGCGGAGACCGGCCGCGTCGCCGGAACTCCGCCACCTCCGCCACAAGCTCCAACAATGGCTGCTCGCCCTCCCGAGGCAGCAATAGGTCCTCGCCCAAGATGAACATGTTCTCGCACAAGAACGGAGGCCATCGCGGCAGTGGTGGGGGTGGGGGCGGCGGGGGGTCTTGCGGTGCCGGGTGCAACCACGGGTTCAGCCCAATGCGGAGCAGGAGCCAAGGGCACATGCATGCGTCTTCGGGGGCGGGGGGCGGCGTTCCGTACTCGTTTTGCAATGGCGGGCGTCACGGCAGCGATCACCACAACCAGCAGATGGTGAGAGGAGCTACTCTCCTGTAGTAATACTCGTGGTTACGTGGAGAGATAACTCTGCCGAACTATTTGTCTTTGAGTACGCGTCAAACTGCACAAGAAAAAGGTGTTGATGATTAATTGTTTATTTTCAGGAGCGGGGGTGCCATCTGGGCAAAACAATAAAATAAATTGATCACATTTCCAATTTTATTATTTTGTACCAGATAGAGTCAATTAATTATTTTCGGAGTTCAGGCACACAATATTTCATATGAAGATGGGCTTCGACGAAATCCTCGAGCTCACAGCTGTTGTTTTTTAATTTTTAAAATATGTGATGGGGGCGATAGGCCGCATATATAGGTTGTGTAGCATTTGGTAGATATTGTTGTATCACATCATAATAAGCAAGCGTCGATGCGGTGGGTTTGTCTGGTTCGTGTGGCTCACATCGAAGCCTTTTATTTTTTACTCGTGGACATGGGAGCACACTCGGTGTCCGTGCTGACACTGCATACTATTAATAGAGAAGTGCGAGTGTCGTGGGCTTGAACAATAATACTAATAATATTAGAGACAGAGACAATGCATCGCGAAAAATGCAGTACCACTATTGGCTCGAAATATAAGGACCATTTCGGTGAAATTTTAATATACAAACGGTACTTATGTTCTGGGCCAAGAGTGATACGTAAAAAGGCGATAACAAAATACAGGTGTTGAATCGCGGAGGTGATATCCTTCGTTCGGTAGACCAAAACTAACACCGGTATATACATCATACCAGGCATCAAAATAGAAAATAAAAGCTCAACATACACACACACAAGCCCGGGTGGGAGAGGGTTCATTCAACTGCAGTCGGGACCAAGGCTGTCACTTTGTAGTTGACAAGTCGGTTAAATTGCAAATACAACAAAGTATACCCGATATACTCGTACCTGGTATGCAACCACGGCTGGCTAAGTACGTTAATATCTAACTGGTATATACTATTAATAGTGGGGTAGAGACGGCAGTTCACCCCTGCATGAAGATCCCGGCACGGCATAATGGCATGAGGCATGAGTGCATCGACCGTCCGTCGTGGCCTGCCTTTTTTTTTGTTGCTTTTTTGAAACGCGTTCAGTTGCGAGAACACTTTTTTTTTTTTTTCCTTCGCTCGCTCGCTCGCTAGCTATTAATACTCGTATGATATATATAGCTACTATTAATAGGGCCATGTTTTTACTTTTTATCGACTGCTGTGATTTTTTTTACAAGTGGGAAAGGGACTGCTTATCTGCTGTTGAGGCGGGATAAGTTATATATACGGCGGTGCTTGCCATCATACCGTACGCATCTCGTTTTGTTGCTCTCTCTCGGAAATGGGCGTTACCCTTCCTGGCGGCGGCGCACTGCGCCCATGTCACGGCGGTTCCCATTTGTTTGTTCCTCCGTTATTTTTTATTTTATTTTATTTTTTCCCCTCCCCTTTAAATGTTTACCCTTTTTTTTTCGAGGACAAGTATTTTGAGTTTTTGTTTTCTGTTAATATTAATAATAGTATTAATAGTTGCATGCGCGAGTTATGCCTCTCACAGCTATATATATATTATAGCTGCCTTGGTTTTTGTGTTCCTTGAACTTGTTTCGTTCGCTCGCGCGATGTCACAACCCCAAGGCATGTTGATGCAGATCAATCGGGGTTGTATAATAGGGTTGGGTTTCCTGTAGGGTATACTTTATTTAGGTACATATGTTCACTCCTTGTTTATACTGGTATGTTTTCGCTCCTGGCCATTTTTTGGGGATTTTTTTTTGTTTTTTCAAAGCAAGCCCGCTTTCCCGCTTTTTGCGCGCTCTCTCGATGACAGGTGTGTGTAGTCGTGCCCGCGCAGCGCGCGGCCGCCCTAGGGCTCTCCCAACACACCACAGGGCACCTACCCACGGGGTCGTGCTCGACGAGAGGCAGCCCTCCCCGCGACTCCCACTTCGCCCCCTTCATCCAGTCGAGCGCCCATGGCGCGGGGGGGGGACACTCCGGTTACTCGTCGCACACTCGCTCCCACTCCTCCGCAGCTCCGTTATCGTCGAGCAGCGGACATGTTAGCGTCGGCGGCGGTGGAAGCGGAGGTGGCGGCGGTGCTGGCTACGGCCACCGCGCGTCTCAGGGTGGCGGGGAGCAGCAGCAGCACCACGCTATGACCGCGCCTCACCACATCTCGCCGAAGGCGGGCCGCTCTTACGGGGCACCCCCACCCATGCAGATGCCCCCCGTGCACCACGAGCGACGTGGACGCCCCGAGCCGAGGGGTTACCCCCCAGCGGCGAGCGGCGGCGGCAGTGGCGGTAGCGCCGGCTCCCCCTTCTCCGATTACGAAAGGACGAAGTACGAATCGCCATCTCTTTCTCACTCGAACTCCTACACTTCTTCTGATTGGGGCGTAGATAGCGTCGCAGCAAGCCGGGGTATGGCGCACGGCATAATGAGGTCGCAGTCGCCCCCCGACGCCGCGCCCAGTGCCATGAGCAGCATGAGCAGCAGGAACGGGGGTGGGGCGCCCCGTCCCCCGCCAACGCCGCCCAGGGGGTACGAAAACCAGTACACGTCGACCAGGTACGCAGCCACTGGGCCGGCCGGTCAGATCGGGCGCGCGACGGACGGTTTCCCCCCCGGAATTAGCATGACCGGGCGACGCCACTCGGGGAGTTCCGTCATGAGTGGGCGTAATACCATGCGGCAGGACGCCCTCGCCGCCATGAACTGCTACTATGTGGACGACATGGCGAACGAGTATGCGTTCGATGCGGAGTACACCAGCACCACCAGTACTGCTCCTTCTCGCCTCGCCTAAGACGTGCGGGGCTGGTTGGGAACGAGGAGGAGGCCTAGCGAGGGCGGGAGGAGGCGGTGGAAGTGCGGGGGGGGGGGGGGGGGGGGGGGCGAACAAAAAGGGGGGGGGGGGGGGGGGCGGGGGGGGAGGAGAGGCGACGACACAAAAGGGCGAGTGCGTGTGTGTCGGTAGTCGAATCGTTGCGTTTTTCGGTCGAGCTGCACGCGCCGAGTTGATCCAAAAATTAGCGTCAAGGTCGTAACTCTTGACGTTACCCCCCGACGTTTTTTTTTCTTACTCAAAAGCGTCCGGTCTTGCTTGCCGTGCCGCTCCTGTGTTCGCTCTAGTGTCCTTACTCCCGATACACGCGACACTTGTACCTGTAGTATCGTACCATTACGTTTCTGGGGATTTTGTTTTCGGGGTTTCTGAGGCTTGGATGGCGGCTCGCACCCCGCTTACACTAGACGGGAAAAACTGGGTGATAGACCGACGGACTTGACGGACTGACTTGACTACTGACCCCCGATATAGGGTGTAGTAAGGTTCCCGGGGTCTAGTTGTTGGATGAACGCGTGCACCACTTAAAAGTCTCTTCTTTCGATTAAACGGAAGAAATGGGTCATGGGTCCATCTTGGATATAGCGAGAAATCAGAGAGGTGTGCGGAAAGGGCGGGAGGAGGGGGGGGTGAAAACGCTGGAATGCGGACGGACCGGACCTCCCAGTTGTTGCGGTTCCACCCTGCCCGACCCTGTTTTTTTATATATTTTGATGTGTCAAAGAAAAACTCGTGTTGCTTTTTGCATATTTAGTACAGTACCTTGTTCAGCTCTCGTGTTCTGCCGGGTGTTCGTAGAGACTTGGGCGTTCGTAATTCGTTGTTCGCAACCGCCCGGCAGTTGGAAAAAAAAAAAAAAAAAAAGTCACCCTTTTTTGTTATTTGTAAGTGCATTTTTAGTTTTAGGCCGCATTTGTTTGCGACAGACGCGTGCGCTTTGCGCGATTCGAAGAGAGTGTGGAGGGAGGAAGCAGTCTGTCTCTTACGAGCTTTTCTTCGCCAGTGAATTTTGTAGTTTGCTTTTTTTTTCGTTTTTTTCGTTTTTTTTGTTTTCCGTTTTCCGTTTTTTTTCTTGTTTTGCTCCGTTTTTTTTTTACGCATTTCGGTGACGAAAGGAAGGAAAAAAAAACGGTTATACGTATACACAGGGCACGTACGAAGCCTTTGTGTGGCGCACCGGCCCCTTTCTCCGTACATGTTTTTCAATTTCTCAAGCGGGGAGCATTTAGGAGCCGGTGCTGCGATGTCACGATAGTACACAGCCGGGGGTGGGGAACTTTACCGAAGACAAAAACCTGGGACGGCGCTTCGCGCTCAACGATGATAATAGGGTTTTACGGCCATATTATATGCGGCCAGGGATGAAAGTGGGGTGGATTTGGGTGGGGGGGGGGGGGGGGGGGGGGGGGGGCGGGTGGAGGGTGCGTTTTATTGAACGGACGTACTAAACCGCGACAATAGGCATGGGGTTTGAAGGGAGAGGAGGCGGGGTGGGGGGGGGGGTTGGCGGGTGCCAGCGGGGAGGGCGTGTTGCGTGTCAGCGGGTAGGTAGTCTCTGCTCTATAGACGAACGGGGCTGATCCTGTGGAGGAAAATAAATGATGTATTTTTTTGTATCTGTGCCGCATGCGATCCACCGGCCGGCGTATATTGTGTGTTGAGATCAGTTTTACTTTTCCACGAGGGAGGGGACGTGTCCGCTTGCGTAGTCGTGTCGGATTGTTCCAAGGCCCCTTGTGTACGGGCTACCTTGAGGCGGGTGGGGGGGGGAAGGGGAGTAAGTGTAGAGGTGTCTGAGTATTAATGGATGGTGAGAAATGGAGCCACACGCCCACGGACGGTCTCGGTTGTGGCGGGAAATGTCCACGTGACTGGACCGTATTTCTCTCCATTTTCGGCATACCCATTGTGTCTTGTATGGTTTCAATGCAAGTGTGTACTAGTCTTAAAAAATGGCGTACGATCAGTTTTTGTTTTCGATGGAACAAAGTTTGCCGGACCCGTCGGTCTTGTCTCTCGCGGTATCATGTGTGTGTCTTACGGTCGGGCGCTCGCTCGATCTTGTGTTGGTTGAGCCGCGTAGACGAGAGGCGGGTGGGGGGTAGTGGGGGTTTTTTTCTTTTTTTTGGTGGAGGCAACTGAAGCAAAAAATTCGAGCTTTTTTTCCCTTTTTTTGATTGTTGATGGGTTTGAGGTCGGCGAGGTTTATCGATGGCGGGGAGGGGGTGTAGGTGGATGGGTTGCGATGGCGGCCCTCAGGGACAAAAGAAAAAAAAAAGAAAAGCAGACCGCAGGCAGGGAAAGTACGAGGAACGAGTTCTTGGTTGGGGCATTTATCTCTTGGAATCTTGTTTTGTTTTTTTTGGGGGCTGGATGGGACTCTGGAGCTGTTCAATTATGTAGTACACAATATAATACGTAGAAAGATGAAGGAAGGGAGATATCGAAAGATAGTGAAGGGTGGTGGTGGTGACTCGTGCTTTTGCTGTTGTGACGGTGTGACCGTAGAAAAGTAACGAATCACATGATGATATATTATGATATATGACTACGATTGATGAGTTCTTTTTAAGGACGCAAACGCGCATGCATGCATGATCAATGTTGATCATCAGCGCAAACAAACGTACATGACACGCACGTTGACATGACACGTACGTACGTTCCTCGTGAACCCCCGTTCACCGGTTTATGGAGTTAGGGGGAAATGAAACGAGCGTGTTCTTTGCTCTGGACTGGCGCAGCAGCAGCAGAAAAGCTCGCTATCCGCGACAACTATTTGTTAAATCGGGAGAATGCGATTACTGCTCTTGGTATAGTGAAAAAAAGTAGGAAGCGCTTGCAGGTCAAGTAGAGTTCCGCCGGTGCAAATCATTGTTACTATAGTTGGAAGCACCGCTGTCCACAAAAAACGTACAAGGGCTACTTTATTAGTAGTTGTAGTACCGGGTATCAATCGATAATAAAACTGAGGCTGGTACTTGGAAGACTACTTTTTGTAGTACTGCCTGTAGTTTAGTGTTGCCTGATCTCTCTTGCAGGAGAAGAGTGACATTTTCGAAGTTTCCAGCTGCATCACAGAATTGCGCATACATGAGTTTCGAGAAATTCTTTTATCTCACAACTTCGGTTTTGATCTTTTTCTTCGTACTATACATCGTATCAGAATGACCCCCCCCCATGCTCCGTCTCGAAAGGGATGCGTGGTCAATGGTGAAATGACTAAGGCAAGCAACAAATAAGGACCCCCCCGCGCGCCCCCCCCCCCAATGGTCACATGACTAAGACAAGCAACAGATGAGTACGCCCCCCACACGAACTACGCGCCATGCATGAAAATGAGTACCCCCCCCCCCCCCCCGCAAAGCTAAAGCTAGCACCCCCGCGGTGCGCGATAGACCTGGAGAAAACATGTCCTGGTCGTGCTCAGCTCATTACATATACCTATACACGACGAGCGTTATCATTGTTGTTGTGTTGATTGGCATCAATAGAAATCGTCGTTGATCTGTTTTATTTGTCCCGAAACTCATGCACCCCGCTCTTCTCTTCATATATACCTGGTATGTTGGTAAGGGTGGTCAACTTGTGATAAGGTCACTGAAACAGAGGGGTTACCGTTCTAAAGGTAAAACGGTTACTATTATTACTCGTATACCTGCACCCACCCACCAACCCACCCACACTTTTTTGGTAACGATTATTAATACTTAAAATTCATGGGAAATATAACGGTTATTACCTGGACGCATGTAACGGCACAGGTACACCCATCATACCATCATATCATATATATATTGTTTCCGAGAGGGTGTGGTCGTTCGAGGAGCTCTGTACTAATAGTAAGTACACAAATGATTTTGGGAGGAAAATAAAAAGCGATACCCGATCAAAAGACCCGACGAGCAATCAATCCCATGACCTAACTAAACATTTTTTTTTTTTTGCAAACGCACGAAACGAAATTCTGAAAAAATTGGGGTATTAACCCCTTATAACCCATTCAGAACTGGCCGCACGAATTTGGGGACAAAATACTTGGAATTAGTGTGGGACATTTTTTTGCAGTTCTGAATGGGTTAGTAAGAACCGGTCCTCCCACGTTTTTGGGGACAAAGTACTTGGAATTAGTGTGGGATAAGTTTTGCAGTTCTGAAAAGGGTTAAGGAGAGCCCCGCCGTTCAGAAAACCTTTCAGCCAAAAAGTCCTACGTATCCTCTATCTTACCACGCGTCCCTGCACCCACACCCATGTTTTCGGACTTAAGGTCGAGGTTCGTCAGGTAACAAGGCGTTTTTTTTTCCTCACCACTTACTACCACCAAGGAATACCGGCTGATGATGAAGGGCTCACCTCTCTGCATCGGGCTGCCTGAGCTATAACTCAAGAGCCGGCGCACACACGCCCACGCCGGGGATTCCGCCAAGACACAAACCACCGTGGATGATTCTGTCAAAAGCTGATTCTTACGAGTGAATGCGCGTTTCTAACTTTTCGACGCCCCGCCAAAAAATAGGGACCCCTTTTTTTTTCGAGATTGCTGAAGAAGTGAAGCCTTTTTTCACTTCATTAAACTCTTGCTTGATTGTTTTACGCGGCGCAACTTCACATTTTCCCCCCAACATTTTTCTTCTCCTTTTTTTCCGCGGGGGGGGGGGGTGTGCTGCTGCTTTTTTGCTGGTTTTTAGCTGTGTGGTGGGTGTTGTGGCTGTCACGCCACTCCCGCGGCCGCCGCGCGCTTTTGGTTCGACCGGGCCAAAAGCGCCGTGCTCTCTCTGTCTCAGGGATGTATGATATCATATGTATTCTATGTGTAATATGTATACGAAGTATACAAATATGGTTTCAATTTTCTGCCGAATGGGTCATGGCAACAGGTCCCTATGACATCTTCGTAAAGTAAAGCGTTTCAAAAGTATCAAAATCATTGCGTTTTTTTCTCTCTTTTTTTTCTCTCTCCGCAAGCTCCGTACGTAAGAAAAAGTTGAATACTAGAGGTATGTAGCAGCCCCGTTTAAGGGACCCTATTATTAAGGGGAACCATAGCCATCATAGTAAATAGAACCTACGGTACACACTGTAACCTATATACTTACCAATTTTTAGCAACAATATTTGGTCCTATTTACCACGGCCTCCCGTAATAGTGCGTGTTCGGAGTTGGAGGTCCCTTATATAGGTACCAACGTCCCTTACCAGAGTTGGTATCGGTTCCTCATAATATGTATAATCAATATAATAGTGGGCTCAAACGGTGCACAGACTCCTCCCCTCCTTGTACTCAATAGAATACGCACTACCACCGTTTACCCAAATATTGTGCCTGCTGTGTACCACTCTGTCCCGAATTATAAGCAACTTGTATACATTAATATTCTATAAAATGGTGCTTATATTTCGGGACAGAGTGGTATATATCTAGGTTCCCCTTCTTCATCCAATGATCGACACATCTCATACCTAAAACATGTTTCGTGACGACCGGCCGACAAGATCCCAAAGTAATAAATCCTTCCACTACACCGTTTTTACTTATCACGGGGTCCCTTATTAACCCTTATAGGACTGGAGTCCCTTTTTGGGGACAAATCACTTAGAATTAGAGTGCTTTATTCCCAAAACGGGACTGCAGTTCTAAAAGGGTCAAGGGCTACCTATATACTGCATGTATCACTAAGTATCATACTACTGCTGTAAGTATCATATTATGCGGACCTGTTATACAGTACAAGGCACCTACAGCAGTAATAAGAGACAGGAGCTATGGTCCAGGCTGGATTTCTTATTTGAGAGAGGGTGCTCTTTCTACACAAAATTCGAAGATAACTACTCCCGAATTTCTTATTTTACTCTAAATCTCAGCCTGGCTTTCTTATTAGCCTGTTTCTTATTAGGTGCCCTGTACTGTACCACTATGTCCCGAAATATAAGTACCGTTTTCATTTGATATTAATGTAAAAAGGTGCTTATATTTCGGGACAGAGTGGTATACTGTAGGAGTACCTCTCTTATCTGGTAAGCTGCTTATTAACAGTCGCCCCCTGGTCTGGGCGGTTGGTGGGATTTTTCGATTATTCGCTTTTTCGTTCTGGCGACGAACGGCTGAAAAATCGTCTCCTCTCTTGGCATTCTACACAGACAGCCAGTCTGAGTCTGACCCAGTATAATATATACCTGGTGGTAGTTAGCGCTTCGTACCTACACTCTGACTCGAAATATAAGAGCCATTTCAACTACATGTTAATATAGAAACGGTCCTTATATTAAGGATCAGAGTGGTATAATACTGCTGCTTTGTTGTATTGTTGTACCTGGTGTCATGGGGTATGTACGAATAGTCGGAATTGACCCCGTTTCCCATTTCCCATTTATTTCGACGGCTGAATCTGATATATATTATGTTGATGCTGATGAGGATGATTCTGGTGATAATGATGTTGTAATGTTAGTCTACATTCAGGTAAATCCCCACGCGCATGTATTGTTATTTCATTGTTGGATGCATATTGTTGTGGATGTTGGACCTCCTTCCTGTATATATCTGGAATATTTCAGCACAGCATTTGCTGCATGCAGTATGATGGTATGATAGTAGTAGCAAAATTGTTGCAATGATGATGATTCATAATAGCCGTAGAGCCTCTCTGTGGAGAGTGGAAAGAAGCGAGCGTTCCTTCGTCGTTGTTATGGTCTAATATATACAAGTAACTGCTGTAAATGCATACGAACATAAAAAACATGTGCATGCGATATACCTTTTCTTTATTCTAACTCGTTCGAAAACATATAATGAAACGCCAGTGACACATTTTTGGCTTAATAGACACACTACTATTAATATGATGATACTCGTTTGATTATCATTTTGTTTGCCATCTAACAATGCATACCTACGTATACGATGTACGTACGCAGTTGGTAATGGATTGGATGGAGGGGTGTACCTTGCCTGATGTGACGATGATTGTCTATCTATTATGTTGTTCAGCACACCACAAAAACATATTATCTACAACAGCAAGCAGCAGCAGCAGCAGTAGTAGTAGTAGTAGTAGTAGTAGTAGCAGTAGGAGTAGTAGGAGTAGCAGCAGTAGTAGTAGTAGTAGCAGTAGGAGTAGTAGGAGTAGTAGTAGTAGTAGTAGTAGTAGTAGTAGTAGTAGTAGTAGTAGTAGTAGTAGTAGTAGTAGTAGTAGTAGTAGTAGTAGTAGTAGTAGTAGTAGTAGTAGTAGTAGTAGTAGTAGTAGTAGTAGTAGTAGTAGTAGTAGTAGTAGTAGTAGTAGTAGTAGTAGTAGTAGTAGTAGTAGTAGTAGTAGTAGTAGTAGTAGTAGTAGTAGTAGTAGTAGTAGTATAGTAGTAGTAGTACGATTTATTGTGATACGAAGTATGTTACCATTATTATTATTATCTTTGCCATTATTTTTATTGTCTTTGCCATCCGACACATTGCAGCATAAGCTTCAACGTTGATCACTCATAACATTCCCTCAAGCAGAAAACCACGGAAACCAAGTATATGTATGTTACCATTGATTTACTGCAGACTGGTGAGACAAGCATCTATTACGGGGGACCATAGTAAATGCTAGTAAACAGGACCAACGGTACAGACAAAAACCTACCAGTATATATTTTACCGATTTTTACTAACAATATTTGGTCCTATTTACCATGCCCCCCCGTAAACATCTATCCGATCTATTCGTAAATACATATAAAATGTTGTTGGCTGTGGTATACCTGGTATAGCGTACTACGTACGTACGCGGTATATAGTAGAATTATTAATAATAAACTAAGAAACACGTCAGCTGTGAAATCTCCCTTATTATAATTTGTATGTGCGTGTTCCTCACACTACGAATACCGTGTTTTCTTTTTTATATCTACCCGTCGGAATCCGACACTTTTTATGATACATGCAGTGTCCTCTTGCTGTGATCCTTCATCCTATATACAGAGATACTTAAAGGGCAACTTAAATGTATCTTTGATATATGATATATATATATGTAAGTATGCAAGCCTAAGCACACTACAGTGCTAATACTACTATTGTACGAGACAGAGTTACTCTTCTAGTGTTACGTTGCAAACTATGTACCAGGTATCGGTTGAAGTACGGAAGGAAGGAAGGAGGTTAGACAACGCGCATACATTCATATATATGATATCATACCTGGTACATTACATACTGCTGCTACTGCTGTCTGTGTACTATTAATACTATTATACTGCTTGCACATACACTAGTAGTACAAATTGCACCAGGTATTATATAGACATGTATGATATGTGCATGCATCAGATAAATACATGTATTCGTTTTGTCTCCTCCGCCCCTGTGCTCAGCTGCGAGCGGTTGTTTGTGCTGTTGTAAGAATGAATGCGCTCTCTGTCTTCCAGTTTTTTGTGGCCACAGGGAACTCTTGGCCACACGGAAGTTGCTTGTTGATTGTTCGATGGAGTTTCTCTAAGAGGAAGAACCACACACAGCAGCGGCAACAGCGTATATATATGCTTCTATTGATGTACGGACGTACGTACGGACCCTTGGGCGTGCTGGATGCCGTTGGGTTCATTCAGCTGAAGGGACGGTTTGATATTGAAGACTGAAGACAGTCCCACACTACGTACTGGTAATACTTACTACACAGCCTGTTTTCCACCGGGGTGTCTGCTCTGCGTGATTAACGTACGGCTACACACCATTAGTATATAGAGTGCATGGTTATTGTACTGTACCAGGGCATGTACTGCTGTGTAGAAGTAATAATAGCTGTAGTAGCAGTAATAGTAGTAGTGGTAGTAGTAGTAGTAGTAGTGGTAGTAGTAGTAGTAGTAGTAGTAGGAGGAGGAGGAGGAGGAGGAGGAGGAGTAGTAGTAGTAGTAGTAGTTTTACTCGTAGTAGTAGTAGTAGTTTTACTCGTAGTAGTAGTAGTAGTAGTAGTAGTAGTAGTAGTAGTAGTAGTAGTAGTAGTAGTAGTAGTAGTAGTGGTATCACTGTTTTTTTGTGTTTTTTCTGTCTCAAGTCTGTGACCTTTGACCACAGAATTTACATGTCTAGGATAACTATTCAGGACGGACACTAGATGTACTCATGCAATATATTGAGTGGAAAGAACGGTTTCATGCGAATACAACGCACACAACTAACCGTAGAAGTAGTATAATAGCAGTAGTAACGCTCTCGTAGTATGTTCCTACCATATGCTCGGTATTTTTTTCAAGCCCTTTATTACCACCCGTCTGTTGAGAAAACGCATAGATACCTCTATTCTTTATACTCGTCGCGGTTTTGACAGCTTCGCGGGACAATGTGTGGCACGTGTTGTTAGGAGGGATGGATGCTGTGACTGGTGACCGTAAACGCGCGTTAGATCTTCTAAGAGACAGTGAGACAGGCAGGCAGGCAGGCAGGCAGACAGGCAGACAGGCAGACAGACAGACAGACAGACAGACAGACAGACAGACAGACAGACAGACAGACAGACAGACAGACAGACAGACAGACAGACAGACAGACAGACAGACAGACAGACAGGCAGGCAGGCAGACAGGCAGACAGACCGACGGACGGACGGACGGACGGACGGACAGACAGACAGACAGACAGACAGACAGGCAGGCAGGCAGACAGACAGACAGACAGACAGACAGACAGACAGACAGACAGACAGACAGACAGACAGACAGACAGACAGACAGACAGGCAGACAGACAGACAGACAGACAGACAGACAGACAGACAGACAGACTGACAGGCAGACAGACAGACAGACAGACAGGCAGCCAGGCAGCCAGGCAGCCAGGCAGCCAGGCAGACAGACAGACAGACAGACAGACAGACAGACAGACTGACAGACAGACAGACAGACAGACAGACAGACAGACAGGCAGGCAGACAGGCAGGCAGACAGACAGACAGACAGACAGACAGACAGACAGGCAGACAGACAGACAGACAGACAGACAGACAGACAGACAGACAGACAGACAGATAGACAGACAGTAGTAGTAGTGGTAGGTGTCTTGTGGTCGTGCAGTCTGCTACTACTCCGCTCCAACATGCACTCGTCTCGATGCACAGCACAACAATGGTTCTCTCTCCTGGGAGCACTTTCTGCCAGGGTCTACCACGCTATTGAGAATTGTACACAAAAAAAAGCCATTCTCGCTCTACAAAAAAAACACAATATTATGTCGTACAACAGGTATCCTTATATAAATCTCTCAATTCGTATGATATTTTTACTCGAGTATTTGCTTGAGGAAGACTATTAATAACGCATGGAAATGTTGGCCGGATCGCGCAAATAAACTTCTCCGAAGAAGTCGCGTGTTTCGGGTGAGACGTTATAAGCTCCTCACGCGAGAAGCTCAGAAGAATAAGCCACCTCCCCTGCAAGGCAAAAGCCACCACACACCCCTGTAAGGTCGCATTGCTCAGTTCAAAACCCCACCCACTGCATATCATCCGTCAAACAGCGACTGTGAGCCCGCCCCCCCCCCCCCCCCGTTCTGTTGTACGGTAGTATAGTGGGTGCAGTGCATAGAGGTCAACCGACTCGAACCAAGAGCCACCCCCTCTCTTCTCCTTAATTTTGTGGCAGCGTCGACGCTTGCTGCTTGCTCGTATAGTCTGTACAGCGCGAGAGCTGCGAGCTGTCGAGCTGTAGTCAATGCACATGTACAACAGTAGTATATATGTACCTGGTACAATATGTACCCATCGAGCAAAAAACGCTGCAGAACGTATATATAATTATAATTCAGTTTGATTCATAAATATTCTCTATTCTCCCCCCCCCCCCGCGCCTTTTTGACCTCTCTAGCCTATCATGGGGGACTTACTACACGTAGAATATTCTATGTGGTTGATTCCCCGTATATATTAATAGTAGTGTCTCTAAACCGGAGGCTACCGAACAAACAACACTGGTTGATTGGGTTGCGGTGCCGTTTCGAAAAGGGCTGTTCTGATTGGTTGAGTAAAAACCATCATGGATCACCTTCTCTTTTTTTCTTTTTTTCTTTCGCGGGGAGCTCAAGTGGAACATTTAACATTCAACATTAACATTCATATCAGTCTAAATAAGTCAGTGGTGGCGGTGTTTGGACTGATGAGTACGCGGAGGCGCGTGGAGATTCGATTTTATCTCCCATCACGGGAGACCATAGTAAATAGGACCACATTTTGGTAGTAAAAATGAGCAAATATATGGGCTTTTGTGTTTACCGTCGGTCCTATTTACTATGGTCCTCCGTAATAATAAAGTTGACCTTCTATGGTATAGTTTTGGACCACCAGGGAGGCATGCTAAATTTGACGTTCTATATATGGTAGTTTTCGACCACCAAGGAGGCATGCTGCGGTATATAGGGGTAGCGCCTAATTTGTGTGAGGCCCCTCTATCACTTGATTATAGTATAGGAAATCTGTTGTACCTCACACCCGAAAACTGATTCAGAGGAAAAAATAAAAATGCCAACCCGATCATCAAACTTAACCCATTCAGAACTGAATAACTTATCCCACACTAATTCCAAGTGGTTTGTTCCCAAATACGCGGGACCAGTTCTTAAGGGGTTAAAACTCTATACCAGGTACAGTAGTACTTATATAAGTAGGTAGATATATCACGAAAAATATCGTAAAATATGATTTATTGGTATTTTAGTGATATCGAGTGAAGGAGCCCGGTCAAGGTAGAAAGATTTTGGCCTTAGCAAGTGCAACTATACCCCTATCGAGGCACGCCTCCAAGGCCTCTTTAGAATATACCAGCTTTAGTGTAGGGAGTTCGTTCTTTTACGGCTTTTTTCATTTTCTCGCGCAAGGCGCAACAGGTCCAGTGCCGTCGTCCGTGGATATTCCCAGGAAAGTTTGGGCTACATATATATATATATATATGATGGCAAACTTTGACTTTTTACCTTTGATCGTTTCTCAATACCTTATAGCTGGTACGATAAGTATTATACATCGAGAAAGAGGATAACAGACACCAGGTTTGGTCGTTTTTCAAAGCAGGTTCGCGTCTGGAACGAACTTGGTCCGTGGTTTGGTGTTTGGTTGTCTCTCCCAAAGTGTCTCCCAGCCCCGCAGACTGAGGAGGGGGGGGCGTGTAATGAAATTTGTTGAGGGGGGAGAAATAGGGGTGTATTCGACGATGGTTTCGACGGGGGCGGGGGGGGGGGGGGGTGGTACTCATGTTGTGCGGCGTAGTTCATATGCATAGACCCTCCGTCCTACATGCCGGGACGCGACCGCGCGTTGGGTTTTCCCACCAGGCCAGACATTGCTTGCACAGGCGCGAACGCCGTTGAGGTATGGCGGCGAGTCGCATGCGAGGGTGAGCTGCATCCTGTAGATACCGCCTTGAGGCGGACTTGCATATGGACGACAGCTTCAATGATTATTATTTCTGGTGTGGCCAGCTTCGACGAGCAATGGGTTTTTACTATGTAACTGCCCTCGCGGTACGCCTACCATATCTAACACTATCGTCTGCATACGTACCTTCCCCTTTGTGCGAACACAAAGCGTTTCCACCCCGCCAAATGAGTTACTCGACGCCAGCTTTGGTGGCTCGCAAAACAAATAACATAAAAAAAACGTGCACCCCTGCGTTGTCTATGCTCACGCAGCGATGCGCGTTTTTAACAGCGCGTTTTGCCAACTACGCCAACCCAACCTATGAATATATCATATATTTTAGGGGTTGGGGGCGGGGGGGGGGGGGTACTCATTTGTTGCTTTTCTTAGTCCATTTCGCCATTGACCACGCATCCCTTTCGAGACGGAGCACCGTTCCTACTCCAAATAGAGACACCTCCAACAGTTGGGCGCTCATTAGATTGTTTCCGCATGTTACATGCAAACGTTTTGCTACTCTTATCCCCTTCCCGTTTCGCGGCCTGTGGCCACCATCTATCTCCTAGGATAGCGATCCTTTTCTCGCTACTATCTAGTGTACCAAGCTTCTCCATGTCGCATCCGCCTGTTTTCCTCATCTCCTCCGCTAACACATCCCGTTCCTCCTTGTACATTTCACATTCTCCCACTATGTGAGTTCTACTCTCTATTGCCTTTGCCACATGGGCACATCTTCGCATCTACTTCTTCCTCCTCCCGGCTACTGGCATACCTCTTTCTTCTTTCTGGGAGGTTCAGGTCCCCTACACGAAACCGCAGTTTCAGGTGTTTTCGCGAAGTCCATTGGGCCGTGCAAACACGTTTTTATTCCTATCCCATACATTAACCTCCCATGTATCTCTAAGTGGTCCTCCCCTTCCACCTTATTTCTTAGCGCTACGTAGCCTTTCCCTTTTTTTTTTTAATCCTTATAGCTTAGCGTTAGGCTTTGCCTTCTTGCTGCCCCTTTTTTTCCTTCTGTCGTGTACCCCCCAAACTTCTCTATGACCAACGCCTCTTCTCGGATTCCTCCTTCGTATGTCCTTCCATACTTTCTCAACCTCGCTATCCCACCGTGTTCCAGCTCGCCCTTTGGTTACTCTCCCCCATTTTATTATATCAGCTATGGCTGGCAACCTCTTCTTTGGCATGTTATTTTGCAGTATATTTCCATTTCAACTTTTTCTCACGTCTCTATTTGTCTTGAGTGGGTACATTCCCAGTTCTGCTCTTCATACTGTATTACTCGTCGTACTTGAGCACCCTAGTACTTTTTTTTATAGCTGCTGCCATCTGTACTGCTTCCACAGCTGTTTCGCGAACTTTGCGTTATCTTCCCATACTTCTCCTGCATATTCTAGCTTTGGTACGATCACATTCATCAAGATACATCTCTTGATTCTAGTGTCAAGGTGCGAGTCTGTTAGGGTCGTTTCCATTTTGCCTATATACGTGTGCTTTGCCCTTCCCCATTCCTTTTGCTGCGAGTGCATCCCAAGAGCAGTATTTTGAGATCTCTACGCCAAGGTATTATACGTATAGTGGTCCACGATCGGTAATTAATCTTCTCCCCACTTCCACTTGAACGTTACCGGGCTTACCTTATCTTCGTTGCATATAACTACTGCGCACTTTTTTTTTGCACTCGCCGTCACTCTCCATTTCCTGGTGTGCTCGAGTGTCTTATCTGTTCGTTTCTGCAGTCCTTCGGGTGCTTCTAATAAGCCCACGAAATAATCCGCAAACATCAATCCCCGACACCGTATCTTCCCCCACCGTGACCCCCTGTTTTGCTGCTTCGGCTGACATTGATATACACCTTGAATAGGTTCGGTGATAGCGTACATCTCTGTGCAACTCTTTGTAGGATACCAACATGCGTCCGTATTTCCCCGTCCAGCATCACAACACTTCTCGCACAGTACCGTCACATTTTTCATCATGCTCCATGCATATTCCCTTTGATCCCTATCTCCCACACATATTTTTCCACAGTCCATTTCTCCACACTGCTGTGTCGTATATCGGCCTTCTGTACATCTAGAAAAGAAACCGTACGTTGTTAGCCCCGCGTAGTCTTTCCTACCTTTTGGTTGTCTTAGGGCCCGTTTTAACGAAGAAGAAACAAATTCAATTTGGAAAAAAAAAAAAAATCAAATCCGCTTTTCATTGGTCAACACACGCACCAGCACCAAAGATTAGGATCTTGGGGGCATAATATTTGGTGCTGGTGCGTGTGTTGACCAATGAAAAGCGAATTTAAATTTTATTTTTTCCAAATTGAATATATTTTATACTCGTTAATTCGGGCCCTTACCTGACGTGTACACGACACATGCTACGATAGAGGTGCACCATGTTTTTTTTCCTGAGCTTCTCACTTGAGGAGCGTCATACCTCACCGAAAAAAATGATTTTGGAGGAAAATCAAAAGTGCTGCCGGATGATAAATATCCTGACCGAAGTATACTCTGAAACATTTTTCGTCACAAAAAAAAATGATAAAAAGTCCGACGAATTTGGGTTAAGGAGGCCGATCGTTCAGAAAACGATTCTGCCAAAAAAAGGTATACCTCTACCGTAGCACGTGTCACACATGGTCTACGCAGCTACGGTTATGAACCTTATTCAGGGGTGGGTGGGTGGGTTGGTTGGTGGGTGTGTGGGTGATTCAAACGGGAGGGGGGGGCAGGGGGTGTACTTCATTTTCATGCATGGCCGTAGTCGTATGACCATAGACCCTCGCATCCCTACAATATGCCGGGACGGAGCATGTCGGGTTTTCACCGACCCAGGCAGACATTGCTAGCACCTACAGTAGCGCGAAGCGCCGTCAATCGGGAGGAGGGGGGGGGTATGGAAAGGCTTCAGGCGCCACTGATGACATTTATAGGGGGGGCGGGGGTGGCGGCGGCCGGCCGGCCCCAGCGGTGCAGGGGTACTCATTTGTTGCTTTTTAGCCATTTCGCCATTGACGCACGCATGAGGCGGACTTGCATATGGACGACAGCTTCAATGAGTTAATTTAATTTCTGGTGTGGCCACTTCATGAGACAGCAATGGGAGCACTATGTATCTGCCTCGCGGGTGCCTTACCATATACACTACGTGGTACGATTATTCCCCTTGTGCAGAGCAAAGGTTCTCCACCCCGCACGAATGATCTACTCGACCGCCAGCTTTGGTGACCGCCCAAAAAAAACAAAAACGGTACCCCGGTTGTCTTGCTCACGCAGTGAGAGGCGTGTTTTACAGCGTCGTTGCCAACCGACGCCAACCCAACCTATAAATATTAAAAACATATATATTGTGTTGGGATGGGGGGGGGCGTCATAAAAATATTCAGGGGGGGGGTGGGGGGGGGTGCGCACTCATTTGCTGCTTGCCTCGGTAATTTGACCATTGACCACGCATCCCTTTCGAGACGGAGCGCCGTTCCTACTCGCAATAGAGACACCTCCAACATTTGGGCGCTCATTACGTTGTTTCCATGTATTTCATAGAAACGTTATGCTTATCTTGTATCCTTGCTACTTCGCCGTCTGCGGCCACCATCTATATCCTAGCATAGAGCAGAGATATCGTGTTCTCGCTACCAACTATAGTGTACCAAGCTTCTCCATGTCACATTCGCCTATTTGCCCCATCCCCTCCACTTAACACATCCCGTTCCTCCTTGCACATTTCACATTTCCCCACTATGTGACTTCTATTCTCTGTACTGCTTTGCCACAAGGGCACATCTGTGCATCTCCTTCCTCCTCCTCTCGGCCTACTGGTATACCACCTTTTTTCTTTCTTTCTGGCAGTGTCCAGGTCCCCTACACGAAATATTAATAGCAGTTTCGGCGTTTTCGCGAAGTCCAGTGGGCGGTGTTAATGCGTTTTCATTCCTGTCCCTTCTCTTAACCTCCCGTGTGTCTCTAAGTGTTCCTCCCCTTCCACTTTATTTCGTAGCGCTACGAGCCTGCCTCTCCCTTCTTTCCATCCTTTCTTTGAATTATGTCTTGTATCCCCCAAACTTTTGTATGGACATCATGTTTTCTTGGTTTCCTCTTAGGCCCTCTTCCACACTCTATTGGCTACGCTATCCCACCTTATTCCGGCTCGCGCTTTTGTTACTTTCTCCCATCTAACTATATCAGCTATGGCTGGCAACCTCTTCTTCGGCATGTTCCTTTCTTTATATTTCCATTTCAACTTTCCCACGTCTCTATTGGTCTTAAGTGGGTACATTCCGAGTTACGCGCTCTCAATGCTGTATTACTCGCCGTACTCGAGCATCCTGGTACTTTTTTTTAGCTGATGTCATCTGCACTGCTTCCAGCTGTTTTACGAACTTCGCGTTTGCTTCCCATGCTTCTTCTGCACATTCTAGCTTTGGTACAACCACATTCATCAAGATATATCTTGGTTTTAGTGTCAAGGTGCGATTCTGTTAGGATCGCTTCCGTCTTGTCTACGTGTGCTTTGCCCTTTCCTATTAGTTTTGATACGTACGCATTCCAAGAGCAGTCTTTAGAAAAAATCTCTATGCCGAGGTACGTATACTGGTCTACACGATCGGTAACTCGTCTTATCGAGAATTACCGGGCTCACCTTATCTTCTTTACAAAGTACTGCGCACATTTGTATGCTCGCTGTAGGAAATAATCCGCAAACATCAATCCCGATACCGTATCTTCCCCCACCGTGACCCCCTGCTTTGCTGCCTCGACTGCTACTATCATGTCATTGATATATACCTTGAATGTGTTCGGTGATAGCGTACATCCCGGTGCAACTCCTTGTTGTACGAAAATATAAACAATAGGTCGATATTCCCCCGTCCAGCATCACACCACTTTTTACACTTTCCCACATACTTTTCATCTGATCTCTATTTCCCACAACTTTTTCCACAACCCATTTCTCCATACTGCTGTGTCGTAGGCCTTTCTGTGCATCCAGAAAGAAACAGTGCGTTGTTTAGCCCCGCGTCTTTCCTACCTTGAACAATCTTCCCTAATGCGTACACATGGCCTCCGCAGCGACGGTTTGACCTGCAGTGAAAGCCTGCTTTCCCCTTTGCTTGTTTGTTCTCCCTTCTCCGTCGTTGTTCCCATTCTATCGCTCAAAGTTTTGCAGGATGTTTTTCCCCTCTATAGTCCCCCGGGTCAGTCTTGTCTCCTTTATATTGTCTCCTTTCTAAGTGGGAATGAGGGGAGGGTATCGAAATTACTTACTCAGGAGGGTGTGTGTTATGAAAAAGTTACCGGCTCAGGGGGGGGGGGGGGGGGTGGCAAAGAAAAAGGTCCCAAGGGGGGGGGTGGGGGGGGTGAACATTACTCAAGGGTGTGCACTCATGTCACATGCATGGCCGTAGTCGTACATGTTAGGTGACTGGGCGAGATGCAAGAGTACCCGCTTGCCGGTCGTCTGTCTATAATAAGCATGTCCTTGGTGTTACTCACTTCCTCGTAGAATTAAAGGTAGGAGATAAATAGCTTTACTATCCCAGTCCCAGAGTCGAGGTGGCATCTCACATGGAAGGGAACCACTGCCCTTCCATCCTTACGATTATCCCGAATACGAACGCCATCCAAGTAATACGAAAACGGGCCAATTACGGCGTGCGTTACGTGCAGGTTGCACCTGCAATTTTTTTTGTGCAGGCTGTGTGTGGCCAATTTCATCCTTGCCCGTCGACCCAGACCATGCCAACCCCAGACACACCCCTGACCCTAACCCTAACCCTAACCCCAACCCCAACCCCTTGGGGAGCACGAGGTCGGCAGGGGCAGCCACGCGGCTCCGCCGCGTGTTTTGATGGCGTTTTTCCAAAAAATAAATGCGGCCCAAAAGGCCAGCCTCACCCATTAAAACCGACATCCTGCACAAAACAAATTGCAGGTGCAACCTGCACACAGTCAGTACGCGTCGCCAATTACCTATCCTGAGGTAAAATTGCCGGACTTTTCCAAGCCCATACTATTGCATACGACCGTATAACTCTCGCATTTCAAAAAGGCCAGGGCGGGGCACTTCGAGTTTTCACCGACCAGGCAGGCGTTGCCTCTTACCAAGCGAGAAGCGTCGTGAGGTGTTTGGGCGAGTCGCATGGAAGGGTGAGCTGCGCCCTACGAAGAGCCGCTTGTGAGGCGGACTTTGCTGCATATGGATGACAGCGTCAAAATCATTGACTCAAGGGGGGGGGGGGGGGGGGG
>MEHQ01003304.1:0-68297 GCA_008828725.1 Saccharina japonica | reverse complement strand
GCGAATCGCTGTGGCCACAACGACAAGCACGGCGCACGTACGAGTTGTACTACAGTATGCCAGCCTGCAACGTAAGAAGACGGTGCCGGGCATGCCGGCGTAGGGAGAAGCGTGCGTTTTGAACGTGTGTGGGAGAAAAAACTGTGTGTGTGTTTTTTTTTGCATTTGCTCCACTTTAAGTTGCTATGACAAAGTGGGCATCAAAGATCACTTGATTAAAGTATTGTTTTTTGGGCATCAGACGAACTATATATAATAGATAGATAGGAGTTGGTGCTGGAATTCGAATCCGACGTGGGCCGAACTTTCGAACTTTCAAGTTTTTAGTAAAACAAGAATAAATATAAACGGAACCGACTGCTGAGAGCGCGGAGACCGCCTATCACGGGCGACGTAAGTAAATAGGACCTGCGGTACATACAAAGACCTATATAGTATATAGTAACCTATTTTTGCGGCCAACATGTATTTTATCCTATTTGGTGTGGTCTCCCACAAGAGTATCTATCGTGGATAATATTTCTGTAGGCTCAATTCGATGCGAGACGACGAGGGAAGATAGGGGTGAAGTCTTCTCGCGGGAACAATGCAAGGTGCAACCAGTAGTGGGGGAGGAGGGAGCAGAGTCTGCGTTGTGGCCCCCGATTTGAGTCACGACTATTATTAGGAAGGAGAGAAAAGTCATGGCGGAGATAATATTTATTTCGATAGAAACAAAAATCAAACCATATCAGGATTATGTCAGTAGATCGTAAAATGTTTACCTCGTATCTGGTACTCGTACTGTATATGTACGTATTATATGATATATATGTACAAGTATACCAGGTACAATCGTTATAATATACAAGGGGGCTTCGCCGCCGGCCCAGGCCGTCGGCGAAGCGAAGGAGGAATAAGGCCGGCAATCCATCAGGTAGTTTACGATGCCAAGGGACCGAGAGGCTAAGGCTCCAGTTTACGATGCCAAGGGACCGTTGAAGAGACCCAGTTTGTATTGTTGATTCCTGACGTAATGAATGATGCAAAAAAGGCCCATAACATCAAAAGAAGTCCCGTTAAAATATTGTCGATTATTGATCCCTGACGCAATAAATGAGCCCCAATCAAAGGCACACTCTCCAGCAAGAAAACACACAAAGCATCGCAATGAGGCAAGCAAAGCCAAACCATGGAATAAAATCGACGGACTCTAAAATATGGTATACCCAAGCCACTTTCCCACAACGCACGACAGACAACTAAAGGAGTGACGCGAAAGAAGCCCAACCCATCCATGTAAAAAAGCACATAACATCAAAATGTAGGGTGTTTTTCCGTGCAACACCATGCAACACCATGCAACACACGCTAGACCAACGCCACATCCATCTACGCTCTCGTGTCCGGCAATGGTGCCCAAGAAGCCAAAGCCATGAAAAATCCACGAATGCCACGAATGGAATATTCCACTCAACCGCTACTACCAAATAAAACGAAAACGATTTCCCGTGCTGCACACGATAGTCAACCGCTTAACAAATCGGGAAATCGACAAAACAATTAAAATATAAAAAGCGTTTTCCCGTGCAACACACGCCGGACAACCGCCACGAACAGAATATTGTAATGGTATGGGCTAGGAAGGCCGGTAATTACCTCTGCATAGGTAATTGGTCCGTTTTCGTATAACTTGGATGGCATTCGTATTCGGTATTCGGGGTATTTATAATATCTGTGGGCCATACTTGAAGCCCATCCCGAGCAGATGTCATCTGGCTCGGGGTTTAATATAAGCTGCTTCTCTTCTACGCTTGACTCTACGGAAAGTGAGTAACACCAAGGATGCTTAATAGACAAACCTGCAAGGGGATACTCTGTGTCTCACCCAGTCTTATCACACTTTACCACCCCACCGCAATACCGTGGGATAAAACAAAAACAAATTCCCGTGCGACACACGACAGACAACCGCAACATCCATCTACGAAAATCGACACAACAATCAAAATATAAAAAACGTTTACTACCAGTTCAACACACGACGTACAACTGCCATATCCATCTACGCTCATGTGTCTAAAATACGGCAGGGATACCCAAGAAGCATACAAACGTTTTTTTCTCGTGCAACACGCGACAGACAACAGCCACATCCATTTACGATCTCGTGTTTCCGGGAGTTATGCCCAAGAAGCCAAAGCCATGGAGAAAAAGGAACATGACATCCCTCTACAAACCGAAGCGAACATTGAAAAGCTCAACAACAACAACAACAACAACAACAACAACAACAACAACAACAACAACACATTAAATGGGCAACATACATACATATAATACCTGGTACAAAAAGTCTACGTCTGTAATATATTAAAAATAATAATACCTGTTTACTTGAAAAAATAATAATTGGTATCACTACGTATATACGTAAAGGGGTACTTCAAAAAATAACCTGGTATAGCGACACAAAAAAATACCCAACATACGAAAACACGAACTCGTAGTCGAACTCGTACATAGCGACACAAAAAAAAAAACATTACGTAACAACAACAACGTAACCAACGTACCAACAACAACAGCAACAACAACTTAGGCCTTATAGGACTGGAGTCCCGTTATGGGGACAAATTGCTTAGAAGTTTTGCTGCTGCTGCTGCAGCTGCTGTGGAATATGTTGACGCTCTGCTGCTGGCGAGGGAACCCGTTTTTTTTGCGTCGCCCTTACTCCGTAGGAAAGCCTTGTATCTTATATTAATGTGTAAAATATAAAATATTATTATATTTAGGTACAAGGGGGCTTCGCCGCCGGCCCAGGCCGTCGGCGAAGCGAAGGAGGAATAAGGCCGGCAATACATCAGGAATCAATACAATATCGATACCCGTACTCATACATTCATATCATACCATCCAGTATATGAACACTGTTTTTGTGATACGCTGCGCGCGTATTGTTATGTGCACGTGTATTAATATTAATACTGATAATATTATCAACATAATTTGATCATACTTTACTCTATTATTATTATCATTATTATTATTATATTATTTGCCTTCCGACAATGTGCAGGGCATTATTCGCAGTATTCATTCAGAATGAAAAAGCTGACCCGATTTTATAATGTCTTCTTCAGGTGATATGGGGACAAATTGCTTAGAATTAGAGGGATTTGTCCACAAAACGGGACTGCAGTCCTGAAAGGGTTAAAATGGGCAAAACAAATAACACGACAACATCTATCTATCAATACAATATCGATGCCCGTACTCATACATTCATATCATACCATCCAGTATATGAACACTGTTTATGATACGCTGCACGCGTATCGTTATGTGCATGTGTATTAATATTAATACTGATAATATTATCAACATAATTTGATCATATTTTACTCTGTTATTAGTATTATAATATTATTTGCCTTCCGACAATTGTTTTCTTTTTTTTCCATCTCATTTATTATCTTCGTACGTCCGTCTCTTCCTCCCTAGTCGTAACTCAGATCCGGGGTCACAACGTAGGCTCCTCTCCCTCCTCCTCCACTACGGTTCTTGCCTTCATTTTTATCGCGCAGAGGGTTCAGCCTTCCCAACGCTCGTCGACTTTCATCGAATTTTGCTGACTCACGCTCTCGCGCTTTCTGCTAGTCAAGATATTTTTTTGCGAGAAAAAGTGCCTAAGAGCATGCACTCGGCGGGGCTCGAACTCGCTTCCTTGACGCTTACACGCTTCGTGGTTACCTGCTAGCCCACCGGAGCGACCGTGCAGGGCATTATTCGCATTATTCACTCAGAATGAAAAAGCTGACCCGATTAATTAATGTCTTCTTCAGGTGATAATATATTAATAGTAGTAAAATTAGTACTCGTACTTGTTAAGTACCATATATATCATATATATCATGCACATACTCGTACTATATACGCATACATACGTAGGGTGGTACCCAATACCATACCTGGTATCAAGTAAATGACTGGTATCGTATATACGTAGAGGGGTGCTAAATTTTCATCCCCACACAAACTCCATGATAAAAGTGGATAAACATATTAATAGAACTTGGATAGAAATTTTCGAAAATTCGTCGGGTCGGGGGAAAACAAAATCGAATTTGGATAAAAAACTTCGAAAGTTCATGAGGGCGGGGGGCAAAAAAATCTCATCACTGTAAGAGTCCGGATACGGAGCGGAGCATTCATCAGGGTTTCATCCTCACACATTAAATCAATAGAACTTGAAAAATTTCACCACGGCGGCGGAAAAAAACCTCAACTACGGCGGGGGGTAAGAATACGGAGCACGAGGCACGGGCGTCGAGAAGTCACGTTTTCCTGAGATATGCAAATGGCCCGAGCGTGGAGAACTGACGATTTACTGAGCTCCATTAATTATAAGAATAGGGTTAAATGCATGACATAATGCCTGGTAGTACTAGATACATATCTTCCCTGAATGCTACAGCCTCAGATTGTGTCCCCCTCATACGGGATGTACGTCCTGCACGAGAACATATAAACCCGTAAGTACGTGCGATTGAAGTATTACACCCAGCTACGTAGCAAATATGAGTTTCGACGAAATCTTCGATCTCACAGCTCTTTGTTGTTGTTGTTTGTTGTGTTTTAGTTAAACAAATATATACTCCGAAGTATATATTTAGTACAGGACATCTAATAAGAAACAGGAAATCTGGTCCAGGCTGCATTTCTTATTTGAGAGACGGTACTAATTTCAAGATAGCGACTCCCCAGTTTAATATTTTCCTCTGAAATCTCAGCCTGGTTTTCTTCTCAGCCTGTTTTTTATTAGGTGTCCTGTACTGTACTTCGTATGATATAAGATCATGCTTCTGGTAAAAATAGGGGGTTTCTTCAATAAATTGTGTAGTTTCGCAAAGTATAATATATCTGAAACTTGTAACAGCGCTTGCTTGGTTTCATACCCACTACGGATTATGTTGTGCTAGTGTACGTATAGACTTTCGAGTTGCCTTTGTTTTTTACCCAAAATTACGTTTTGTTGGAGGTATACTGCTGTAGAGCAGGCCGTAAAATATGTAGGCAAATGTAAAGCTGGCGCACGTTTTTCGAGTTGTTTTTCACCGCGAGCCGTATGCGCGGTGCGGCAACGGCACCTATATTCCATGGTGGCTGAAATATTGTGCGGCTTTAATTTTGTTTGGGTCTGTTTAGTCGAAGTCGAAAAATGTGTTGACCTGTTTCGTGCTAAATTATGCTTCGCGTTGTCGTTTTACACATGTTCAGTGTCGACATTTTTGTGTATATTTGTATTGCAATATTCACAACATTCTACGCCAGCCGACACCACGTCCACAAGAGGATATAACGAGCGCGTAAGACGCATATACGCGCAGGCCAGAATATGCTAAACACACGGCCTCCGGCGGCTCTCTGAGAAGGCCCCCCCCCGGGAGTCCTCCGGGGACCCCCCAGCCCCCCCTGAGTGGAACGCACCTCGCCTGCGCCTCGTGGTGCGTGGCACACTACGAGCGCGCACTCCGATACGCACGTTTAATTTGCGTCCTGCTGAATAATTAGCCAAGTGAGGAGCCGCACGAATGCGTAGTCAGTAGGTGCACACCAGGGTTATAATTCAATAGGTAGGTGGTGAAATCTCGCGCAGTTGCACCATGTTTCTGAGAAATCGGCGCAGCGCACCACGAAAAGAAGTACATGTGCGGCTGGCCTCATCCGTTTTCGCCCCCAGCGCCTTGTTTGGCCGCAAGATAAAAAATAAAGAAACAATGTGCGCGTCTTTTTCACCGAAGGCGAAAAAACATCATTGGACCTCTTTTGGCCGCAGGCGAAAATATTTTTGGGGGCGTTTTCTTGTGACATTTTCGACAATATAAATGCCAAACTTCTTCGTGGCTTTCGTTTTCGAGGGAACTAAGTTTCTCTTTCCGAGGATGGAATATGGCTTCAAGCGCTCGCAAGTACAGAGAAATGGGTGGCTTATGAGAAAAGACTCATGAATATGTAATCCCCTGATGACAATGACTCTGCGGTTCACACAAGCGCTTGGCCCCTGTGAAAAAACTAACAGTTGCCCTTGTTGTTTTATTCTTCGCAAGACGAGCGAATGAGACGCACATTTTGCGTAAATGTACGCACGTATGTCCAAATATTTCGCCTCCGCCACTCTTACGTGGTTTCTCCGGGGGGGGCTGCTGGGGACGAACCTGGCTTTCCGGCTCGAGGGTGCGCTATGCGCGCGACGCCATACAGCCCCTCGTGCGTATCTATGTTAATGGTGAAAGTACGGTCATTGGTTTTGGCCAAACAACTACGGACGGAAACAAAAAACGGATGTTTTTACGAACAAGTCTAAAGCAACCCCTTCGGGAAACTATACGGCACTGTCGAACGTGTACGCTTGTTCCACGCGTGGCTATGTTTTGAATCGTGAAAGAGAGAAGTATACAAAACACACCATCGCCTGAGGATCCACTACATGAAACACATAGGAGGTAAGCCGCCCCACGATTGTCACCGGCTTTACCACTCACATATACCGGTATGCAGGCAGTATCTTTCCATCAAAGCCCGAGTCGTATCGTCAACCTCATCGACTGCCTGGGCAGACAACGTGCACACTCCAGAACGGCAACGCATACTCAATATTGCCTTTACACCTAATGTCAAACCCTAGATTATGCGAAACTCCCAGATATCCGCAAACCGGTATCGCGTCACCGCATACCACAAACAGCCCCCCTATTCGGTGAGCGACAACACAGGTCCTGAGACACAACATAAAATATCACCGATTGCCAAATGAAACGGCAAATATCAAATTCCAGAGTGAATCATTGCCAGTGTAAATCGGCAACAAACGTCGCCCTACATTTGCATTTGGTTTAACTCATAGAAATGTCCAGGGCCTTCACGGGGAAAATCCCCGTTGGTTTTAGAGGGCATCGTTTTATTTTCCGTTCTCGTGCAGATACCGTTCCCGTGGTACCCTCCAAACAGATATATGTATTTCCCTGTCCCGTTCAAACGTGGAAATGCCTGTTTTCCCGTGGTTTTCGGTTCCCGTGCCGTGCAATCCCGTTAAAATGTCAGTTTGCCAGACCCCGTGCAAAGCAGAACTGTCGAGAACAAGCACACCCCTGCGGGAAATATTCCCGCGCCTCCAGCGTGCATGGGACGACTAAACGGAATCAGCAGGCTATAATAAAATGAACGACGACATGAGTATTTTTACATACCACTTACTGATGATAGTATATGTAGTAAGATACCATACTCAAAATAATATGTATGATATGCGAAAACTGTTCGAGATCTGGAATAACATATAATTGTAAACACTTCGAGTATATCTCGAGGGTGGCCAGAACAATGTTTTTCGACACCTCACAGGACGAACCAGAAGAAAACATTTGATTTTGTTTAGAGGACTATTAACCGATCGTCCGGTAACATCCTGGATCAAGGTGTTGGCGTAGAGTTGTAGGTGTATAGAAGAATTTCGGATCTGGGGGTGGCCCCCTATCGACCCCGGGTGGGGCTGGCGTTTATTTCGAGCTCCAGGGGTTAGTGTTAGGGTTTGGGTTTGAGTTAGAAGTTCGTTTGGGTCTACACCCGTACCTTGATCTCATTAGGAAGTGCTTCCTAGCTCGCAAAGCAATGAAACAAGTTAACAGTTCGGCCCTCTAAAGACCCCTGGAAACTAATTGTAATAGGAGCTTGTGAAGTGCCGGGTTTACTTGGTTCTAGAGTTCGTGTTGAGCATTTTCAATATCCTATCGCTATGTCCGAAGCATTAACGATAGCTTGAGTATTAACATGAGTACCAACACATTTTTGCATTTCAGGACAGATTGTTGCTGGTGCATACCACTCTGCCCGAAAATGTTAGGACCGTTTGGGTATTACTGTGATTGCCAAATACTCTTCGTTTTCCTTACTGGGGGATATTGCTGCTATACTGCTATATTAAGTTTGAAGCAAAGCACGTCCTGCTACTGAAAGTAAAGAGATCTCCTGCTGCTGCAGGCAAGCGAAACCCCGTGGTCGTTTTATGGAGTTTCGAAACAATTGTGACAAGCCGTATTATTTGCGTTAACAACCCTCTATATATTTCATCGTGAAGGACGAAACAAGTTCGAACAAGCTCACGAGTACCTGTGAGCTCGTCTCTTGGACGATTACCCGGTTCTCGCCTTGTATAGCACCCAAAACTCGCAAGCACCCAGACTTTTCGTTCCCAGCTTTCGCGAGTTCTCGTTGTCGTCGAAACACTCCCAAGGGTTCAACTTTATTGTAGCATCACAATCAACACAGCAACATCACACCTCCGCAGCCGCAACACCAGAAGCAACAACAGTGAGAGCAGCAGCGGCGGCGATATCGGAAGTGGTAGCGGCGGCGGTTGGCTTGAAAAAAGCAGGGCAAATAAGCAATGTGTTTCTGCCGTGGTGTTTACGAACCACTCACCGGTTTTGGTGGCAATCGTGACGGCGGACGCCTCAATTAACGTTAACGGGGTCGCTGCTTGTTTTCCCGCTGTCAAAGTTTTAAAAACCGTGTAAACCGTATACATGAAAATTTAGAAACGCCGTGAGAGTTGGAGTCCCCCGGGCGCCAGACGTTTCAGTTTAACGTGCCTTTGGGAGTGGCGGAGACTTAGTCTTTTTGGGCCCTAGCTACGCTTGGGACTGATAGGCCTAGCTCCCATGTACCATTGGGGCTGGTGTGATCCCGTAATTTCAGCCCCCAGGCTCCTTTGGGACTAACCCCTATCCATAACCCGAATCGATATTTAATCTATTTTGTGTACGTGATTTAACATAAGTGTTTATGAACACCCCCCTCCCCCCACTGCCGCTGTCTATGCCCCGCTGTCAGAGCAGTTTCAGCACCTGAGACGTTGACCAAGTATGATGCTCGCCAAGGCCAGGCTTCGCCAGATTGGCGTTCTGATGCTGGCGGTGCTACCCACGATCTCAGGGCAAGGTATGAAATATACACAGTGAGTTTGAGTCCAGTGACTCATTTTGTTGCTGTGTACTTTGATTAAGATTTTAAACCGATATGCCCCGGCCACCGCCGTTCGTGCGAGTAGGAACGGACCTCCTATTTGTCTCTGATGCCTTTGCGACACTTTAACGACGACGGCCGGTATTCGGAAATTTAGCAACATCGCTAGTACAGTAGGGGGACGTCAAGATGTAACCTTCCTTCACTACTTGGGTCGTGTCTTTCGTCAAGCAAGCGCACACATAATATTGCGGGAGCGCCATCGTGGAAATATTTCCACTGACGGGCGCATTAACGTCTTGCTGAATTTTGGCTTACAAAACCCAACATTCTACCTGGCTTTCGGCGCACACCACACGGATGGCCATCAATCCGTCATCAGAGGCAAAAACGAGATGTGAAGCACCTACTCTCGCCGGTTTCGTGAATATGTCCTGCGTTCGATGACATTAGCTATCATTTCCCATTAACCGAGCTACAGTATACGGGATGTAAGTAGTATTTCCGCTGTAGCAAGGGGGTATTCAACATTATTCTAGTAAATCCCCCGCTGCGCGACTTCCTTGACAACAGCATAATATGGCATTCGGCTGCCGCATCACAAATAACTACCAGTTGCTAACGCAATCGAGCTCGGACTTGGTTTGGACCCGTCCTTCGGCATTTCTGTACGTGCTCTGCCCGGATCTACTGTATTGCTGCTTTACGATTTTCTCTTCCGCCACTGTTGTGTGATGGCGTAGATGTATAAGCGTTACCGTATTTTCTATAGGGGTAACGACGGGACTGGCGGTGGCCAGCCTTGTCGAAAACAGTATGGGACAGGTTAACAATGTAGGCACCGAGAAAAAACTCCTCAGTACTTCTGGTCTACTAGCAATGAACACACTGGTTTCCTTCAGCAGCGTTTCCTCCTCACAACTTGGTATGCACAGGCTTAGACCTATGCCAATGGGAAAGCAAAGTTACCCTAAAAAGTTTGAATTCCTAAGATCCCCGCCAGATTTTTCCAGAACAAGCTTGCTATGGGACCGATTATTAAAACGGAATATTCCCAACTTTTGGAAAAGCCCGAAAAAGACAATTCTCAGGCCGATGTTGGGACAAGATCGGCTTGAGAAAAACTCAGGCGGATGTTAATTCGAAGCGGCGAGACTCCGAGTCCTCGACATACATGGATCGACGAAACCAACGACTGCGGCATGAATTCTAAACGCGGTGTGCTCGTTACGGGCTCCGACCCATCCCGGGGTCGCCGTGTTCACACGATGGCCGGTGATATGTGGCGGGCGCTGGACAGGCGCCTGATAAACAAATAACTGGCTGCTGATGTGCATGAAACAGATGACAAAAAATATCGATCCGTCTCAGATGGCAAAAAAACGTTTTTTTCGGGTTTGGGAGAAGAGCGTAGGACGCCGCCGGCAACCCCTCGCCCCCTAGACCATGGATCCACCTTTTACCTTCGAAGCCGTCATCTACACTTTTGCGCCTTGCCCAACCCCAAGCGGGTTGGCCGTGGGCTGAGTCTATGTCGATATCGAAGGTCTATCGTCGCACGAGCTGATTTTTTATTAGGGTGTTGACGATTTGCAACCAGAAAAAGAAATTTGCGCCGCCTGCAGCCGTTTGAAAAAAAACAAAAAAATCAAACAGTTTTTTCCCTTTTTCCCACAGCGGCGGTATGAGCGGATTTTCAGCCTGAACATTTCAGGGAAAGATTTCAAACATCGCTTTCAAGCATCGCTTTCCCATTGGGATAGGTCTTATATGCTATTTTTATGAATGTCTGTAGTATTTGTCCGCGTCTTTGTGTTCGATGTTTACCACGGTATTCGTTCTTGATTTCGAGACTTGTCGATAACGTATTTCGAAATACCCGCGCGTGTTAGCCCCGTGTCTACCTAGCCTTTCGTGTTTTAGGCTATGTCTTGATCGGTTGTCGGCAAGTTAATTTATTAGGCGTATATGTCAGGTAGGAGCCGGTACACAAGTAAAATACCACTCCCTAGCGCTACCTGGTGAAGTGGCAATGATGATCATTTGGGCCGTTGCCTATTCGCCTGGGGTGCAGTTAATTTCGCCAGATCCGTTGCAGTTGAGCGCGTTGCACTTTACGATCTACTAAAAACAAAAACTAGATGTCTTGCCTTCTCCTCGAAGTTCACCACCGATACCTATAGCTGATCGTTTCCAGTCCAGTGTTCATTACAGCATTGGTGGGAAAGTGCTGTCGCGCACGGCTGCACGTAGCCGATTTTATGATTCTACACAGCACAACTTTGCAAAACTGCGCAGATTACTCACGGAAAAAATCAATTTAGAGTTCAAGTCTTACTGCCGGAAGTGCGGCATTGCCCCATACAGCATTATAATCCTATCCTAATCGCCAACTAAGTTTAGTACTGTGTCACGTTTCAAGTCTAACTACAAACAGCCGATTTTCTTACAGTAATTGAGAATTGCCCTTCCGATGAGAAGAAAAATCGAAAATATTGGGTTTTGAATTGCACGAGATGTACTTCCCTCAAAGCCAAAATGTACACTGTAAACTATTGTCAGTTGTGACAGCCGGCAATGACTGGGAAAAGTCGAAATCGGCATCGTCCGTCTCGAGATATCGAAGATCCAAGAACATCAAGATTTATGGGCGATAAATGTCAATTTCCTTACATCCTCTGCTTTACGAGCCTGTCAAGGTTGATTTCGAATGTTTTTCGTGGATCGATACCTACCTTCGAAGAACATATATTCTAGATTAAATTTTGATTTTGAGCGAAACCCAACTCTTAACAAACAACAAAATACTAGAATCGATTTTCATTATCATCTGAACGGCAATTCTCGATGAGGAGAATCGGCTGTTCACTGCACGTCATGTGCAATATGTTACAGGTACGTGACAGTATAGCTGTCGCTAAAACTTCGCGCAAAAGACTAGTTGTTAACTGTTGTAAACTTGTGTGCAGTGAACCACGAAGCTCAAAACGATTCCCTTTTTGTTTGGGAGCCGTCAAAAACACCAACGTTTTATTGCTACAGAACCCCTTACATCATGCAGAGTCACGCGGCGTTTTGCGATATTATCAGCATCTTCGAAAAAGGTAGCCTCATAGACCAAAACTGCGCACAATATAGACACCGATATACCAGGTATACCGTAGTTCTGCACGATAATTGGTTGCGTTTCCCGCCGCGTGTTTGTCTGCCATGATGATGTACACTTTGACAGCGTGCGCCTCCGAAACCGACTGTGTGGGCAACTTTTGCTGCGCGGACGACGGGCAGTGCTCAAGTGAGTATGGCGTAGAACCCCGCGCCGTTAAACAGGTTCCACGATTGAAGGAGTGATATAGACACCCGACATTACACAAGCAGTTGTAGGATGCGACCAGAGTTATGGTCGACATTATAGTCTCACGCCATGGGCAGTTGCAAACAATGGCCGTGAGGTTTCGTACGTGCCAGATCGGGAAAGCAACCCAATGGGCAGTCATTTATAAAAAAGAATAGGGAGATACGGGTGTGAGGTTTGATCTACGCCATTGCACATTACACCAGCACGAACGTCGCTACGAAGACACAATATCTCCCGTTCCGGTTCTTCTATTGTAGCTGCTTGATGTCGTCCGGCCAATATTGTGTGTCTAGGCGGTGGACACGAAGGGTAACCCTAACCCTAACCCTAACCCTAACCCCTATGTAGCAGCCCCTCGCAGGGTGTCAAGGGCTTAGGCGTGGGATGCCAAGAGCGTGGGACGAGACATACCTTGTATCTACGTGAACTATGTTTTGTCAACAACTACTCAGTAGTATATGACCAACCTCTAGCTTGAACATTCACGGTTTCGCCACTGGTTATACTTCTGCATCAAGTGTTGAGATGGTCGCAACCATTCCGCGTTTATCCTACCCCAGCGCTTGAAAAGGACTCGGTGCTACCGGGCGGGTCTGCAAACGACGATTGCGAATGCTTGTTCAACGCTATCAGCGCTGAAGGCGTTTGCGGTGAGTTGCGAGTTAGTGGGCATATCGGAAATCGGCGCATACGTATCTAAGAGAATGGTCATTTTGCATGTGAGTCAGCGGCATTCACCGCCATCGGATTGCAATACAAACAATAACCTGTTGGGACACTCGCATTGAAATTTTATTGTTCAGGGTGATTTGAATCCGAGGACCGGTGCAGCTGAGCCTAGGAATCGTCTACCCAGGCAATGCACACTTGCCAGATGACCTCCTGGAACGTCAGACTTGCCACAAGCCTGTCAGTTCGCATTGAACACAAAAGAGTGTCTGTGTGACAAGTTTCAGTCCTGAACAACGAAACGCTGTGTGACGTCACGGCAGTTCTTCACAGCAGAACGTTACGCAATTCCACCTACTAAACCGGTCAACTATCCTTTTTCCAATCCTGTGCACTCAATGCAATACCAATATGTGCTTGATGGAACATTATTATTTTGTATGACATGTTTGGTACGCCGTGCGCTGGTCAGGGGGGCTGTGCCGTCATAGTCATATTCGGAATAGGCAGACTCATCGCTGGGCGTCGTCATGTTCACACAACTGTTTACGCGTTTATTTCCCTGCGTGTTGGATGAAACATACACATCTTAGGTACGTTGGCAACTAAGATAGACGCCAAGGGGTAGGTGCTGCTAAGTCCAGCCGTTTCCCGCGGTCTCACCGTATTCCATCGACCTGGTATACTTGACGTAAGTGTAGCTGTAGTTCGTGGTCGTGCCAAGTTGGAGGGCTGGCAGGTGGAAGCTTAGGTCATACCTATAAGAGGTGTATGTTCTGGTCTTGAGCGTGTAAGTGACACACTCGACTGTTTCCGAAGTATGCCGAGGATTGCATCTTCCCACACTCGACATTTTCTGAAGAACCCGAAGCCTCACACCTTCCAAGATATTTTCCAGGCGCGTGGTGAAAACGGCATACGCAGTCCCCCCAAGGTTGCGCCTGTCTTGCTGCAAAAGGTAGAGTTTCAGAGTTCCATGTGCGAATTAACACCCTGATCTCTAAGGTCGCAATGATGAGCGCGGCTCTGTCACATCATACATCGGAGTATACTTCTTTGTCTACCGATATTCGATGACATCTCCAACACGACCATACCTGAAGGTAGGAAGTTACACATGCTGTCTTCCAGTCGGATTTTTAACAGCCGCCGACCAGGTATAAGTGTAGGTTTGGTTTAGAGCTTCATCAAAGTTTCCCCCCGTCGAATAAAAACACGCACGACATGGACACCGACATAGATGCTCCCATACTCCTTGCGTGTCTTTCTCCACACGTGTTCGCCTACCGTGATGGTTTTCACTTTGACAGAATGTATCGTCGACGGTAACTGCCCGGATAACTTGTGCTGCATGGGCGATGGACAGTGCTCAAGTGAGTACGGGGTAAAGTCCGGCGTCGTTAAGTCATTTCAGAACGCAAAGGAGTAACATAGGCACCCGGTATCACACAAGAATTTGTCGGATGGGGCCATAGGGTCTGGCCGACGGTAGACCCCTGCAATTGGTGATTGTCATCTATGGACGTTTGTTAAATAGGTGTAATATCATAATACCAACCCAATTGATGGTGGTGCTAGGCGTATACTACACGAGGGCGTGAGGCGTTGTTCACATCAGTGCGCAGACAATAATGACGCACACCCCTTCAATGCCACAGTATCTCCCCGTTCGCTTGTTCTGAGGTTCCCGTGGTTGGTGCTCCGCTCATTGTGCAAACCCTCGTCCGCCGTTATTGAGCTCACGAGGCTGTGGACATGAGTTACATAGAACAACCCCCCGCCAGATGCCCTGGACGCGAATACTTGTGTATTTGTGATATCTCTGAATTTTGTTTGCCTACAACTAGTATCTACACAACTGTTCTGTTTAAACCGCCACGATATCCATTAACTCTCTACATATTTCCTTCTGTGCCTCGGCCTAGCTCTCGACAAGGACTCCGTGCAACCGGGCGGGACTGCGAACGATGCGTGTGAATGCACGTTCAACGATCTGGGCGATGATGGCGTTTGCGGTGAGCGAGAATGGCGGCAATATGTCAGTAATTTCCAATGTCGAATGTAGATTGTGTGTATTTTGCCTGTGAGTCGGCGGAGTGCACCTCGATGGGGTTTTATTTGCAGACAAAAACCTGTTTCGAAGTTCGCGTACTAATCGAAACATTCAGCCCTTTGAAACACTGCTTGAATGCGCCTGTCACAAACACGTCGTGTTGCCTTATACCAAAGAGGTTGCGGGACGCGTGTCAGTTCTGAACATCGAGAGGGTATGTTGGGTGCATTTTAGTTCTGAACAATACGGCCTGACGCTATTTCACTAGTGAACACGGATGCATGCAATAGTAGAAACGTCGCCTTCGTGTTGAGATAGTCGAACCCCCTCCCCTGCAAGCCTGTCTAGTCAGTTTACTCTCAATCGTTTATAGCTGGAACGTTCCGAAGCGGCATGAAAGTGTCGGTCGCGCATGTTCCGCTTCGGAGGGCACCGCCATCGTCAGCGTATTCCGAATTGGTGCAGTCCTTGAGTGTCATTGTCCCGTTTTTATTTCTCTTCCCAGAACTGCTCGAAGAGTGTGCCTGCCAAGTTGTGTGCTCCTTCGGTACGCGAACCATAACTAAGGTAGAACCCAAGGGGTAGGTATGGACAATATCACCTCGGGCGAAAAAAACGTGCTTTACCCCCCAGGGATGTGGGTTTGTGTTGCGTTGGTTTGAAACCATCGGGTCACTATCGAGGACGGTCTCTTAAGTCGATTTTTATGACATGCAGCGAATTTTATTACCTCGATAGCCGATATATGACAGGTATACTGAGCGTTTGCCATTGATATTCTGATTTTGTTTGGGTGATATTGAGACACATGGATTTGCGTGCTTCGTCGCATAGAGAGTTCCATACAAACAGAGAGCGTTCTTCACAGGGGATGCTCCTCCTCCCCCCCGAAACGTAACGAGCCGATACTACTTACATCTAGATCTCCGTCTTTACGTATAGAGCTGTCGCGCTTTTCGTAATATCCTGGCGCTAGAAGCGCTGCCAAAGTTTGCACTAAAACGGAAGTAGTTGCATATCTCGCTCGTCACAAGTCCCATGCTGAAGGACAAGGCGACAACGATTACAGCGCTAGTCTTGCACCCTCTAGTCAAATCGCGCGAATGTAGTATGTGGGTATAACTCACCGTGCCTATAGCTATTCGACGACAACCCGCATGGCCGTGCCTCCACGCCACCGGTAACAACTTTGGGCAAGGGGGCATTGTACCGAAGACTTGGCTTCCCGTTGAACTGACCGAGTGGTAATACTATTGAGCTTATTGTTAACGTTTAGAAAGCAAAAGTGCACAGCATGGACAGCAACATATATATTTGATTACACATTGCCCACCTCTCTACCTGCGTTGTACCATCGTGATGCTGCGCACTGTTACAGAGTGTAACTTCGATGGCAACTGCCCTGGCGACTTGTGCTGCATGGACAACGGACTGTGCTCAAGTGAGTTGGGCGTAGAAGACCGCGTCCCCACACGGTTTCGACGAGCAAATGAGTGTTTTAGACATGCAACTTCAAAGCATAGTTATTGGATGGACCCAGAAGTCCGAGCGACGTTCAAGTGCCGTGTCATTGGCAATTGGCAATCGTGGCCTCTAAGTTTGATAAATACCATCTGGAAATTAACCCATTAGATGGTAGCGTTAGATGTGTACTACCCAAAATGTACGAGCGTGAGCCTTCATTTATTACCTGCCCAGGACTTCATCACGAGCATCCTTACAAAACACAATATCTCCTTGTTCACTTTTCTTGGTTAAGAGTTTGGATGTTGGTTCTTTGTAGAATCTGCAAACGTTCGTCTGGCCGAAATTGCGGACACGAGTCACAGGTAACACCGCCCGGCAGGAAGCCAGGGACGCGGTATGGTACGTTTATCGGAAGTGTGTTCACCCTTCCCTGGTATCTAGCCAACCAGTAGTTTTAACCCAAACGTGCTTGCCCTTCGTTGTTTCCCCGTGCTAAGCGTTAAAACCGTCCTGATATTGGTTCTCGTGCCCTTCCCTAGCGCTTGACAAGGACTCCTTGCAACCGGGCGAGACTGCAAACGACGTTTGTGAATGCGCGATCAACGCTATCGGCACTGATAACGTTTGCGGTGAGTGAGATCGACGACGATATATCGGGGATCAGTGCAGACATGTTTCAGGTAATGTTTATATTACTTGTGAGTGGGCGACGTTATCCACCATGGATTTGCAATACAGGTGTAAACAGGTTTATAAGGTCTCGCATACTGTTTACCGTAGATATTTTGTCGTACATGGCGATTTCAGTCGAAGCAGTCGCCTGGTGAATATTAAGAATTGTCCACCAAGGCGAAGCATGCCCACCAAATGCACGCGTTGAAACGTCACCTGAACGTACCAGTGAAACAACACGTCCTGTTTTATTCCAACACACGGCTTAAGGGACACATTGAAGGTCTGGGCATCGGGCGTGCTGCTGTTGTTGTATCTACGTTTATCAGTTGTTTCTTCTTAACGTCGTATTATCCACTCTACAGATACACACCGTACGTGCTCACAGACTGTGCCCAAATGACTACCAAAATAATCGCGAACTGTACATACAAGGCAAGGAAACTAGCTGCCAACATACCCGGTTCGATACCACAACAACACGCCCACGAAGTCAATCATTCTAACCTGATAACCTATAAAAGAAACAAATATTGGAATGAGACGAAATCATAAAAAAATAATATAAAACAGTCTGCAAGAACGCGTACGTGCTGAATATATACTTTATGACTGCTGCACAGATGAATCCATGAATAAGATAAACTAACTGGAATGGGGATTGAGACGAGGAACAGAAGGAAACGGAGAGAGAAGACAGAAAGCCCAATCTTTGAAAAACGAACCTCTTACTCAAGGCAACGATAGGAGTATAGGGTCTCATCTCTGCAACATAGTCAGGCCAGGGACCTTGCCGGACGACTGTCATACTATCATTACTCTCGTCGACAGCGGTGTCATCTATTTTGTTGCAAGCCCAGGTGACATGCTCCAGGATGGTTGTGTGTATGAATCGTGGTCTTAGAAATAGATTTTTAACACTCTATAGTTTCCAAAGTACGTCAAGACTCGAATACAAATATTGACGCTTCCAGCAGCGTGTATAACTGGTAGCCCCAAGGTTGCGGATCTCGCTCAAATAATGGTAGAAGTACGAGGCTTACTTGCCACGAGTTCCCATGCCGAACGCCGAGGCCGCAATGACTGGGCACTACTACTGCTGTTTCCTTGCGTGGTGTTGTGTATATTAAGTACGTTTGTATTCATCTCCGGGCCTAAACATACATTCGATGATGGTCATCATGAACATGCCTGAACTTCAACACTAACTTGTGTTTTCAAGGCAGCCGTTTACTGATGACCCGGCTTCGCCTTGAACAGACATAATGCCCATACTGGTTCAGGGTTTGGGTTTCGCTTAAATACGTTGGCAATTGCGGCGCAAACGTGCACAATATCGACGCCAATGTGTATATATCGCTGCATCCGGGTTGCCTGCCTCTTTCCACGCCTGCTTGCCTACCCATGTTGTGGTTGACTGGCACAGGTTGCAGGTTCGACAGCAACTGCCCGAATGATTTGTGCTGCATGGATAACGGGCAGTGCTCAAGTGAGTGTGGTGCTGAAACTCGACTCGTCAAACGTTTCCGCGAGCAAAGCAGTGATGTATTGTAGATACCTGACATCACCCAAACGTTGTTGGGTAGGGCCAGCGGTCTGGCCTGCATGATAGTAGCATGCCATGGGCAGTTTCCCTTCGTGGTCTCGAGGTTTATCATCGCCAGAAGGAATTAATATAAATGCATGGTAATGCTAGAGTATTCTACTAAGAAGGTATACATAGGGGCGCGAGCCCTTGTTGACGTCTCTGCGCAGATCCTCAGCACGAACACCGCTACCAAACAATTTATCTCCCTGCGCGCTTCTCCAGTTTTAGGCTCTCGGTGTTTGTTCCCTATAAATTATGCACATCCTCGTCCGACGGTGATATATGATTTCAGGCCGTGAACATGAATTGTGTCAAACAACCCCCAGCAGTATTCCAACGACGTGGGGCGGGATTGACCTGGCATCCGCCTAAACGGGGTTTGCCAACTACTGCCTTGTACGTATATCCAGTCAGCCCTTTATAGCAACCGCCATTTTGATGCCAGTCGTTGTATTTCAGCATCTAGTGTTGATACCGTGGCAACGTTTCCCCATACGCCCTCCGCTAGCACTTGTCAAGGACTCGGTGCAACCGGGCGGGACTGCAGAAGACGTGTGTGAATGCGCGTTTAACGCTATCAGTGACGAGGGCATTTGCGGTGAGTGAGAGTGCCAGCGAAATGTAGACGATCCGCGAAGGAGTATTTAAGGAGATGTCTCGCTTGCTTGTGAGTCGGAGTGCACTACGACGGCGTTGGAGTGCAGGCGAAACACGTTTCGGTAGGTCTCGTGGTAAGCTGAACGTTCAGGGGGACCACGGTCGAAGCGCCTGCCTGATGAAGCTTAACAATCGTCTCCCCAGGAAATGCATGCCTACCAGCTGTACACATCCGAGCAGCTATACACATCGAAACACTGCATGAACGCACCAGGCGCAAGCACATCCTGTTGTATTCATGCAGGAGCTTGTTCGCGAGACAAGATACAGTTGATCCGCGAGAGGGTCTGTGGGACATATTTCAGTTCTTAACAGCGCACCATCAAGAACTTTCACTATACGTTTATTGCACGCCGTCGTTGATCATTCCACGAAGTTTTTCTTGGATTAGATTGGTCCTGCTGCCGCGACGCATCGCGAGACTCACCCAGGAAATCCCAATGCGTTGAGTGTGTGCTCACGTGTTAGCCGCCCCTGGGAACCAAATAAGTGTGCAGGAAAATACAAAGAGGGTGCGGTTGTACGGTGGGCGGGAAAGTCTGCATTTTTTTTTCTGCCTACCCCTTGCCCTCGGTGTTCAGCCACTGTAGGACGTTAGGAAAACTCTTGTTTTCCTTCACATAATCACAGATGCCCAACTAACACGTACTGGAACAGCAGTTGTTGCTATTCTTGGATGAATGTTGTTGGGTCACTGGTGAGCACTGATTAATTCACTCACAGACGCGGTGCACTCGTATTGAGCCTCTTGGGTATACACCTTTCCAGCCTGCCAACGCCGCATATTGCCGATCGTTGCTTTCAGTGACGTTCTAACAGTGTAGTTCGTATTCTGCCGTCGGGAAGCCGTACTCAATTCAAGAAAAATGTGCCGTCATCAGTGAACAATTCGCAAATGGTGAACGCGTCGCTTTATTCTGTCTCGTTCGCACTGCTGCTCACGGTTTCACTATAAGGGTGTGTTTCACAGGGTGTGCGCTTCTTAGGTACATTGACATATATTAAGTTAGAAATCAAGGGGGGCCAAAATCCATATTGCCGCCACTTTTCTACCGTATTGTACAGACCAGGTACACCTGACGTAATTCTAGCTAAAGCTCCCACTTCGTATATGTGCAGCGTTCACGGATAGGCGGGTCCACCGATCTTACTACAAGCTCAGGTGCAATACCCGACGATGGGTGTATTTATCCTGATCATAGACGACAAGTGACGCACTCGATATTGTTTTATGTACGCCACGCCGCACATCCACATATGTATGTATCCTGATCATAGACGGTACATGCCACACTCGACAGTGTCCGGAGTACGCCAAGCTTAAAATCCGCAGATATTGTGTTCAGGAGCGTGGTGCAAACTGCATACTCCGGTACACAAACCGTTCCTACAGTAATGCCGCACGACAATCATTACACATTATGTTTTGGTCGGCACGCGTCCGCATGCTGCACGCTGAAGCCGCGATGGTTGCGGTGCCACTCTTGTGTTATCAGTTGGCAGGTGGAACCGTGCGAACTGGGTACCCCGGTATACGTTCCCGTGGCTATTCATATACTTCAATGTACAAAGGGAACCATCATGATATACCTGAACGTCAAGAGCAACTGCTATATTAAATACGGCATAGTATCAACACCCGGGCTTCGAGCCGACCTGACCGAGGGAGAATGTCGTTCAGCATTGGGTTTCGTCGAAATATGTATCCCCCTTCTTACCTAAACGCGACTAATACAGACAACATGATGTAGTTCCACATTCATTGCCCGCCTCCTTTAACGCGTGTGTTTGTCTACTGTGATACGTTGTGCAATCTGACAGAGTGTAGGTTCGACAACAACTGCCCGGATGATTTGTGCTGCACGGTGAACGCGCAGTGCTCAAGTGAGTGTGGCGTAGAACTCTGCGTCATCTAATCGTTCCGCAAGCAAAGAAAGGATATAGCCATCCGACATCAGACAAACATTTGTTGGATAGGGCCAGCGGTCTGGCGACCTTCGTAATCTCATTTCATTGGCCGTTGTCAATGATGGTCGCTGGTTTGGGGTCATTGCTATCGGAAACTTACCCAACAGGACGGCAACGCTATAGTAGATGTATACAACTCAAATGGTAAGGGCGTGACGCTTCGTTCACGTCACTGCACTCAACCAGCACAAATACCGCGAAAATAAACATAATACAACCGTTCGTTTCTTCTGTTGTTGGGCTTCGGTTCTGGCTCTCTGGAGATTGTGCAGATCCTCGTCCATTAGGGTTAGGGTTAGGGTTATAATGAAGTCCAGGTCGTGAATATGAATCATTTCCAACAACCCCTAGCAGTATTCCAACGACGTGAGGTAGGCTTGACCTGCCTCTTGCCTAAACAGGGTTCACCAATAAAATATTGTACAAATATCATGTCAGCCCTTTATATTAGCCACCAAATGTTCGCCAGTCGTTGTAGTTCTGCATTGAGGGTTGAGACTGTCGCAACATTTCCCCAATTGCCCTACCGCAGCACTTGTCAAGGACTCGGTGCAACCGGGCGGGTCTGCAGGCGACGTGTGTGAATGCGCGTTTAACGCTATCAGTGACGAGGGAATTTGCGGTGAGTGAGAGTGTGAGGCTTCGTTCACGTCACTGCACTCAACGGCACAATACCCGAAAATAAAACATAATACAACCGTTCGTTTCTTCTGTTGTTGGGCTTCGGTTCTGGTTTCTGAGATTGTGCGGACCCTCTTTAGGCCGGGTCGATGTTTCCATGACTTGACCACGACTCATGTGAAATAACCGCGCACATGATCCCAAGAGTGGAGGGAGGGGTTTTACCTGCAGTCCGCCTGAACTGTGCTATCAAAATACTATTGTATTGTGTGAGTGAACCTTCAGTCTGAATCGCCACGTGTTTGCTAGTTGTCGACTCTGCACCTAAACCGTCGTGAACATGCTGGACGTCGGTTCTGGCTCTCTGGAGATTGTGCAGATCCTCGTCCATTACGGTTAGGGTTAGGGTTATAATGAAGTCCAGGTCGTGAATATGAAACATTTCCAACAACCCCTAGCAGTATTCCAACGACGTGAGGTAGGCTTGACCTGTCTCTTGCCTAAACAGGGTTCACCAATAAAACATTGTACAAATATCATGTCAGCCCTTTATATTAGCCACCAAACGTTCGCCAGTCGTTGTAGTTCTGCATTGAGGGTTGAGACTGTCGCAACATTTCCCCAATTGCCCTACCGCAGCACTTGTCAAGGACTCGGTGCAACCGGGCGGGTCTGCAGGCGACGTGTGTGAATGCGCGTTTAACGCTATCAGTGACGAGGGAATTTGCGGTGAGTGAGAGTGCCAGCGAAATGTGGACGATCAGCGCAGGAGTATTCGTGGAGGTGTGCCGTTTGGTTGTAAGTCGGAAACGTGCACCACGACGAAATTGAAGTGCGTAACATTATTTGGAAGGTCGCGTGGTAAGCTGAACGTTCAGGGTGACCACGTTCGAAGCGCCTTGCGGGTGAAGCTTAACAATCGTCTCCCCAGGAAATGCATGACTACCAGCTGTACGCATTCGAGCATTTATACACATCCAAACACCGCCTGAACGCCCCAGGCGCAAGCACATCATGTTGTATCTTCGCAGGAGCTTGTTTGCGAGACATATTACAGCATCACGAACGTTCGCTGTGCTTTTATTGCACGCCGTTGTTGGTAATACCACGAACTACTTGTTGGAATAGATAGGTCATCCCGCCCTGACTCATGGGGGGGGGGCACCAACTATAAACCAATGGGTTGAGTGTGCGCTCACGTGGCGATCGTCCCTGGGAACAAAATGAGTTTGCAGATAAAGCCAAAGCTGGTACGGTTACGGGGTGGGCGGGAAGGACTATCTGTTTTTTTTGTCTACCCCTTTCCCGCGATGTTCAGTCACGGCAGCACGTTAGGAATGGGCTCGCTTCCTTGAACATATTCACAGGTGGGTTTAGGGTTAACATATGCACAGATGTCCCAACCAACACATACTGGGACAGCACTTGTTGTTATTCCTGGATCCATGTTGTTGGGTCACTGATGAGCACTGATAAATACAATCCAGAAGGCCCAGTTGGCTATCCACCTTTCCAGGCTGCCTACGCTACATATTACCGATCGTTGCTTGCAATAACGTTCTAACAGTGTAGTCCGTATGCTGTCGTCTGTCAGCCGTGCTCCGCTCAATGAAAACGGTGCCGCCACCAGTAACGCATTCGCAATCGGCGAACGAGTCGCTTTATGTTGTTCTATTCCCGCTGCTGCTCACGGTTTCATTATAAGGGTGTGTTTGACAGGTTATACGCTTCTTGGGTACATTCACATCTATTTAGATAGAACTCGAGGGGGGCCAATACCCATATTGCCGCAACGTCCTACCATATTGTACAAACCTGGTACACCTGACACAACTCTAGCTAAAGCTCCCACTTCGCACATGTGCAGTGTTCACGGGAAGGCCGGTCGGCCGATCTTACTACAAGCACAGGTGCAATACCCGACCATGGGTGTATGTATCCTGATCATAGACGACAAGTGACGCACTGGACATTGTTTGATGTACGCCACGCCTCATATCCACTTATGTATGTGTCCTGGTCATGGACGATAAGTGCCACACTCGACAGTGTACGAAGCACGCCAAGCCTCACATCCACAGAAAGGGTGTCCAGGAGTGGTGCAAACTCCATCCGCGGCACACAGACTATTTCGAGTTCCGCACGAAAATCATTAAATTCCCTGTCTTTGTCGGCACGCGTCCGCATGCTGCATGCTGAAGCCGCAATGGTTGCGGGGCGACTCTTGTGTTCTCGGTTCTCGGGTGGAACCGTGCAAACTGGGTACCTCATTATACATTTCCATGGCTATTCGTATACAAAAACACCAATCATTACTTACCTGGACGTCAAGAGGAACTGCGATATTAAGTACAGCATTAAACCAACACCCAGGCTTCGAGCTGAACTGACAGAGGACGAATAACGTTTTGCATTGAGGTTCGTCGAAATGTGTATCCCTCTTTTTACCTATGCGCGCATAACATTTCCACCAAGATTTAGTTCCGCATCGCCATTGATTGCCTCCCTCAACACGCGTGTGTGCCTACTGTGATACGGTGTGCACCCTTGACAGAGTGTAGGTTTGACAACGAGTGCGTGGATGACAAATGCTGCACGGTGAACGGGCAGTGCTCAAGTGAGTGTGACGTAGAACCCTGCGCCATCTAATTGTTACGACAGCGGAGGAACGACGTAGACATCCGACATCAAACGAGCAGTTGGTGGATGGAGCCAGCGGTCTGGTCAACTTCGTAGCCTCATTTCATTCCCAGTTGCCAATCACGGTCGCTAGGTTGGGGTAAATATCATTGGAATTTCTGCCCAGTTGGACGGTAGCGCTAGATGTATACTACTCACGTGGTAAGGGCATGAGGCTTCGTTGACGTCACTGAGCCGAACGTGCACGAACACCGAAAGTAGAAACATGTTACCGTTCGTTTGTTCTGTTGCTGGGCTTCGGTTCTGGTGTTCTGCAGATTGTGCGGACCCTCTTTAGGCCGGGTCGATGTTTCCATGACTTGACCACGACTCATGTGAAATAACCGCGCACATGATCCCAAGAGTGGAGGGAGGGGTTTTACCTGCAGTCCGCCTGAACTGTGCTATCAAAATACTATTGTATTGTGTGAGTGAACCTTCAGTCTGAATCGCCACGTGTTTGCTAGTTGTCGACTCTGCACCTAAACCGTCGTGAACATGCTGGACGTGCCCTACCTTAGCGTTGGAGAAGGACTCCGTGCTACCGGGTGGGGCTGCAAACGACCAGTGTGAATGCTTGTTCAACGTTCTCAGCGATGTATCTATTTGCGGTGAGTGAGAGTGACGGCGAGATGTCGGTAGTATGGGTCGGCGTTCAAGTGTTTCAATAGATGACCACTCTTGCTCGTGAGTCAAGCATCGAAATGTATCACGATGGGATTGTCATGCAGGCGCAAACCCTTTCGGTAGGTCGCGTACAATTCGTAACATTCAGGATGTTCAGGAAGGCCCCTAGGAGGTATGTCGTTTTTCATGACAATTTCCACAGGTGTCTACACCAAACCAAGCTGCAACAACTATGTTCCGAATCTGGATCCATGTTGTTGAGTCACGATTTTGCTGTAGTAATGGTTGACGTCAACAATTCGGTGTATGTATTGAATTGGAGTTGGCCTCCTACACCGGCCGGTAGACCCACCCATACTTCCTACCAGTACATTCAGTAGTTTGATTCAGTTCTCGTTGACCACCTGTCTGGTGCAGTGTTGTCTCTCACCCCAACACACTATGTAGACTCAAGGGTGTAGTGCAGTGTGCACGCAGAGACAGCCGGCTAAAATGTTGGCGCCAATACGGTAGCTTGATCGTCATTGCTGCGTTCTTGTACCGACTGCTTCATTGGGTCCTGCGTCCGATCACTGACTTTCCATGTCGACCAGATATTTCCCTCGCCATCGGTCGTCGCGCAAACAAACAAATAGCCAATACCTGGTACAGCGAATACACGGTATTAATACAAACATTCTGATGGTGCGTCACGCCACTTCACGAAGCCGCGCGTGCCAGGTTTGTGTGCATCTCAGTATCCCGGGAAGCTGTTACCATGTGACGGAAATTCCCACAAAATGTCTCAATAAGTGGGGCAGTCACTTGTGGACGTTAACCGCGCTCGACGAATAGCTAATTACGAGACCAACGTGTCGCCGAAGGACTGGCCCGGGTGGAACACATTGTCCTGAAAACCCACGTATTTGTGCGGCGAGCTAAGCGTAAACGTGCCCCCTGTAGCCTGAAATCACAGATTATGGCACTTCAATCGCTGGTAGGAAAGCTTGTCCACAAACAATATTGCCTCCGCGCGTACGGACTTATAGAACGAGTAACCTGGCAGTATAACAAGCTCAACGTGGATGACGAACGTGTGTCCAGCCTAGGACACAATTGCCAAAAGTAGACGTCGTTTTCGGCATTGCTCGGGACGGTTGTGGTTCTGCTTTGTCACAGAGGTTTTCGGTTTCCACGTGTCTGCACATTATAACGATGTGTGACCCCTTGTATTGTGCTACTCTAGCTGTTACATGTATTATTTAGCTACTACAGTACGTTCGGGTGTCTTCAGGAAGTTCGAACCACCGGTCAAATTTCGCTGCTGTAGTTAACGTGCCCTCGACCACTGGTGCTCTTCCCAGGATACCATGCATGTGTGATGGCATAATACCAACCAATGCATGAACTAAACCCACGTCTAACATCGGGCGCGGTTAGTAAACGAGTGACACGATATATTTCCTGCTGCATCTTGACGTTGCTGCTGCCGCTGCTCCCTGCGTGGTGCGCCTCTGCACTCTGCTCACCACCTCTGCACGAAGCCGTCTTGAGACCATCGAGGCACTTCAAATGCCCGCTACCCTCCCCTATGGCTGCTGAGAGGATGCTAAATCGGGTGCTAGATAGACCAAATCCAAACCTGATCCGCGTAGCAGGCGGCTGTCTTTGGGGTTAGGGTATGATCATAACTGTAATTATCCTACCTTCGTAGTACGTTGGTATAAAGGGGGGCGCTGAGAGATTCCCCCACGGTGTTGTACAGTAGTAGTCTGCTGTTCAGAACAAACAATCCAAAAACGTTCAGCGTCGGAAGTTCACGCCGTTCTGGGGAGATAGGTACTGGAAGTTTGCACACGTTTTCTCTAAACCCCTCCAAACCCTTTAACAGGCGGTGTTGTTTGACATTTGTTTTAGTGATACATTTGTTCTAGTTTATGGACTTAGGGTTTTGGGCCTTAAGACACCCCAAATCCGCGACGAAAAAAATCAAAATAAACACCGTTCGTCAGAGTCGCGAAAGGGGCTAAACGAACACGCTTGCAAAATACCAGGACCTATCACTAACAGACGGCGTGTACGATTGGGCTGTTGTTCGGAAAACACGCGGACTTTGCAGTTCCCGGATATTACTTAGTTTCGGTAAAGGATGAGCGTTGAACGGTAAATACGACTTGATGTTTGCGCGACGCAGTCAGATCTTCGAATCGTTGGGCGAAATGGTACCTGGGTATATGTCTCGCTGTCTACATAAATTCGGCGACAGCTATCGTGACCGGGTTGAACGTCAGCAGTAACTTCTGTCTACAAGACGGCATTAAAGCAATGCCTCGGCTTCACGCAGAACTGACAGAGTGAACATCTGCTTTGTTTTTTGTTTTTTTTTTGTCGAAATACTTAGCCTCGTCTACCCGAACTTCGCTCAGTGCAGATACCGCCAAATACTTCCGAAATGTTGATCACTTCCTTCTCTTAACGCGTGCTTGCCTACCGTGTCGTGTTTCACCTTGACAGAGTGTAGGTTCGACAACAACTGCCCGGACGACTTGTGCTGCACGTTCGACGGGCAATGCTCAAGTGAGTGTGGCGTAAACCCCCGCGGCCTCAAACCATTTCCGCACGAAATTGAGTGATTTATACACCGGACATCGCGCACCAAGTAGTTGGGCGGGGCCAGGGGTCTGGCCGACATTTAAGTCCCACGTATTTGTCAATTGGCCATCATGGTCGCTAGGTTTATCGGGGCCACCGGGAAATCAGCCCCACGGGTGGTAGTGTGATATATGAACTGGTCATAAGTTAGGGGCGTGAGGTCTTGTTAACATTATGGCGCAGAACCTCAGCACGTACGACGGCCCAATTTGTCCGCGTCCGCTTCGTATGTCGAACGTTCTCGGTGTCGGTTCTGTGAATACTGTCTAAACCCTCGGTAGGCCGAAATTATGTTTCCAGGTCGGGGACAACAGTCTCATGTAACAACCCCGAGCAGGATGTCATGGAGGTAGGACGAGATTCGCCTGTTGTGGGCTTGAACTGTGTTTGCAACTACTAGTATCTAACCACCTTTGAATTTGAATCCCAACGCTTTGCCATTCGGTGTATTTCCGTAACAATCGTCGGGACGATTACTCCCGTGATCCACTCTAGCGTTTGAGAAGGACTCGGTGCAACCGGGCAACCCTGCAAACGACGTATGTGAATGCGCCATTAACATTCTGGGCGACGATGGCAATTGCGGTGAGTTGAGAGTGATGAGGAAATATCGATGTTGGTATTTGGTGCAGACGCATTCAAGGCGGGGTGCCTTTTGGTTGGTAGTGGGTGACGTGGGCCAGAGTTGTATTTCATTGCAGGCGCAAATAGGTTGAAGGATGGATGGTGGCTTGAAACTTCGCTTTCAATGGGATCGAAGCACCTGCCGGAGAAAAAAGAGTAATGTCCAACCCACCAATCCATGCCCACCAGAACAAACCTTGCAACGGCATCTGAACGCACCAGTTACCAACACGCCCTGTTCCAATTCAAGAGAGGGGTCGTGGCAAACAATATATTATGAACAGCGTTCCACAACGCTTTTTCCTGATGAGCACTGAGGGGCGCAATGCAATGTAGCGACTCGCTCGTGTTGAGCCTGTCAACAACCAACCGTTGACAACAACCAACCGTTGAAGAATGTCTACTATATCGACCCATGCCGAGAAAATGTTATCGGGAACTGAATCAAAACCTTTCCGCATATGCTACTCCCTACCCCTTTTAGTTAACAAGCAGGCCTGGCAATGCCGTCTGGGGTCTCTTCGCCCCCCGCGTGACAACCTGATTTCACACCGCCCGGATCCCAACCGGATATGGTCCCTTCAAACGTGCCCAGTATTTGTATATTTGTCGTCCGGGCCTCTGGCGGCATGGGAGTTACTTTTGTAGTCGAAGAAACATTTTGTCGATACCTGAAACAACTTGGAAGGGAAAGTTCGAATACGAGACTCCCCGAACTGAAAAGTAATCGGTCAACCCTGCTCCATGTTGACACTTATGCGCTTTACATATGCGAAGTATATAGTTAAAATGCAACCACGCTACGTTACACACTACCAGAAGTGTTGATGTCATTCATCTTCTGCGCTTCCACACATCTGTACGTCACCCCACAACATGCGCAACTTTGAGGGTTCATGTTATAGGTTAAGGGTTCGGGTCCGAGGGTCGGCTTCGGGTGCAAAGCGGAAAACCTCTGTACATATTCACTATGAAGGTGTGCCCACCCCCCCGCAAGCTCGAGTCGGTGTTCCAGCTCGACGGTGAGCGCCGTGCTTCACACGTGGTGGGTGACGGGGCTCACAGGGACAGGGAGGGACGGGCGTTTGACACGAGCCGAATCGACAACAAAATGGTCGAGCGAAGGGCGGGGCACGCGCGACTCTCACAGCACAACAGCAAAACGCTGTGTAGTGTGGGCATTGTTGTACCATACATGGGCAAACGAAACGATTTGAAAGTCCTACGTAGGTATAAATACACACATTAACACATCAAATAAACATAATACACGTATGTCTATATACGTATTTTTCCGTTATACCGTGGGTAAGCAAAATTCGACGAGAGTTGACGAGGGAAGAAAGTGCTGAAATCTTCTCGCGATAAAAATGCAAGGTGAGAACCGTAGTGGGGGAGGAAGGAGAGGAGCCTACTTTGTGACCCCGGATCTGAGTTACGACTAGGGAGGGAGAAAGACGGAAGTGCGAAGATAATAAATGGGATGGACAAAAACCAAACAAAAATGTTACGTTTCTATTTCGGCCTTGGGTATCCTCCCGTTCTGGGCTAGGAGGCACGCAGGAGGGTCGCGTGTACACCACGGCGCAAGTGTGGATATTGGCCGGGCATCCTGACGCATTGTCTCGGGGCTCAAAATCGCCAAATGCGGCAGTTATTCGCGGGGAAACCATCCGCTTAGTCACAGCCAAGCAGGACCGTGGAACCCCACAAATTAATATTTTGAAGAGTTGCTGACGGCTGCTGCTTAATCTTCTATCATCACACCGCTCCTGAAGGTCTCAACTACGTGGCAGCCACGGAACAAAAGCAATCGCACATATATACAACCGCTTCCTTTCGTGACAGGCGCGGACGGTGCGTTTATGTATGCGCGTGTGCGCCGTGTGAATACACATTTTACACGCAATCTCGCGTGCAATCAGTTGGATGCTGCGCAAGGGGTAGGACGACGATACCAATGCACCCTTGCTCGGGGTTATGAAACTAGCTGCAGAGCCATGGTTACCACTACAACAACAGCAGCGGTACAACATCAGGACAACCGCACCAGCGCTTCACATACATTTTCCGTTGTGATAGCAACTGTCTTCTGAGTTCGTGTGTGTGTGTGCCGTGTTGACCAGGAGATGCATCACGGCCACATTTCCACGTGCAATCTTAAAACGAACCTCACGGCATCGAACCTCACTCTGTCACACCACTATTCAGGAGTACTCGGACAAAAAAGGGATGCCTGGTTATGATGATGCGTCCTCTTTTCAACTTGCGAAACACCCCGAGATTCCAACTCAACTACATCCCGAAGGGGAATCTTGTACGTATAGTACCGTGTCATACGTACGTATGTCCTATATTTTATGTTTAGGTCTCGGTTTCGCTCGTGGCCATACATATATACCTACGCATTGCAGAGACGACACATGAATTGCAGTTGGTCATTTTGTAGGGGGCGGCGCGATAGAACGAGCCATCCACCGCGCGACCGAGCAACGTGGCTTTCCCAATTCCTTTGTAATTTTTTATTTAAGTAAATACGAGGGGCTTCGCTGACGGCCTGGACGACCGCCGGTCGCCGTTTCCGATGGTGCCCACAGTGTCACAATCGTAGTTGCGAGGCGGAGATCAGACACAATGCCAAGCGTTGAGAGGGTCATATATGCGGTACCCGTACGAAGGATGGGAGTGACTGAGTCCTGAATCTTTTGTGAGACGATCTTCGCTCAAATATCCGACATAAGCATAAATATATACTCAGAATTATTAAGTATTCCTGACGTTGTGGACTGACGGTAGTCGGCGACTATGTACAGCTCATCCGGCCAGTGCTCGCCGTACAGTATGTATGTTGGTTGTCTTTTCTACCATCCCAGGTATACGCTCGTCTCTCACAGAGAAAAATACCTTCGATGCTCCCAGTACACTACGGTTCGGGGTGCCCTCGTACGCAGTACAGATGCGCTGAAAATCTACGTGTGTGTACTGCGGCATATGGACGGAAACATGCCCCACAGTATCATGCTGTCGTAGCTCCGCCTACTCTGCAACACGCACTAATCGCAAGTACTCTACAACGGCTGCACAGCTGCTGCTGTTGACGCACCTACATTGCATATGAGTGGCTTTCTGATACACGCTGGGAAACATAGCTTCTGCTGGTGTTGCTGATCTACGTAGTATAGAGATGAAGATAGTATAGCTGTCGCTAGGAACTCGCGCAGCAACCCTAACCCTAACCCTACTCGTGTGCATTGGTGAAAAAAAACAGCAAAAACCAGGGATATCCTCGGTAATTTGTTCGTTTCCACGGTAATTTAGGATATGGACGATACCAGCGTCATTCATGAGGAATGAATACTGTAGTTCCAAAGGCATCAATACAGAGCCACAAGCACGGGGAATCGAGTGGTGGCATTTATGTTCTGTGTTTATAAGAGATGAAGTCGTAGGACCACGGTAACGATACCACGGTAACTGGAAAAAAAGAATCCCGTAGTGTCGTTACCGTGGCCCTACCGCGGTGTTATCATGCACTTGACACTGTCGCTCTTCATGAATGGCGCTGACATCGTCGATCTCCTGCGGTTACCGTGGTTCGCGGGAGAAGTACCAAGGAGGCCCCTGAAAAACATGCTGCCTCGCGGGCAGTGTTTACAGCTGCGCGATGAAAAGCAATTCCAGTACACAGGTGCATTAGCAGATGAAAGACAATGTTCCTGTGTGATATCAATACACCTGACCAGGTGGGTGTATGTACGTCGCATATCGGTACGTCCATAGAAATAAAAACTGCTAATGTCAAGAAGTTGGTCGAGTAGAGTAACGGGTGGCACTAGGTCGTGTCTACACAAGAGTCCCGGGTCCAAGACCGTGTGCGAACACATTTTGTTTTTTTGTTAGATGACAACGTGCACACGTTCGCGTCGCAAATTGGTACATCGACTACGAGTAAACGCTCGCAGAAGTAAAAACGACAACTGCCAAAATCAGGTTCACCTGGTCACTTTGGTGCCAAAAACAGGTACTAGACTAAAACCAAGTACAAATCACACGCTAGGACACCTCTCATTGGCCAGCCTCACGTCGTACCTCATTTTGGCATGAAATGGTCAGGTACACCTGGATTTGTCTACTTTGTTCATCTTTAAACCGATTTTGGCGAATTTTGAGCCAATCAGAGGCCATAGGTACACTGTCTCATATACGCCCGACACGAAGACATCACACTACGTACATACGACCCGCCACAACGACTACAGAACGCATCATACGCGCGCATAGGGCACAATGGACCTGTTGTAATATACCAGGTATTACGTACTCCTGCTAGCTGACACGGTACGGAAAGCGAGCAGTTCAGTCTCAAACTACGTCGATGTTTATTTCGTATGCTATCAATGTGGCTACGACTATATACATCATACGTACCTGGTACAATAATACGGAAATACACGTCGTAGGAGTGAGTGTGGTCACGAAATCAATGAAAGCGTACGACAGACATTAATACCAGTACTGAAAATAACATACAACATTTATCAAGAGTTTGGAGGACACACACATTCGCTACGAGTATCATTCTGCTGTTCAGGCGCAATTTCAAAAGTATGTTTGATTATTTCTCACAGCCAAAAAGTCATGAAAAACACCGTTCGCGGCGTGCGTTTTTTACTTGGTTTTAGTATATACCTGATTTTGGCTCAAATGGACGAGGTATACCTGATTTTGGCAGTTGCCCAATAAAAAACTGCTCCTATGTCAAATAAAGGGGCTAGTTTAGCGCAATATGTGGTTTTGAAACGTATGATCGCAAAGGTCCGCGTGTACGATTCCTTCCTTTCCTTTCTATGCTGGAGTACAAAACAAACAAAACAAAAGTACAACATATTAGTCAGATAAAATTTGTCAGAACACAACGTAGTAAACAGATACAAGTATGAGAAATTGGAAAAGTGCAAAACAAAAGTAGTAGACAAATAAAAACTATGAGAAATTGATGAAAAGTGCACACAAAATCAATAGTTTAATCGAGTACGAAAACGGCCATGGCTATTTTGCGAGAGATCCCTATCACGAGAGACTTGGTCAAAATTAGAGAACTCGCATTCTCTAATAAACGTACTATACGTAGCTCCGCTCCGCTTCGCGATACACTCGTGAGCATGTTAAGTTAACGACTTTCTGTATCAGACCCACGCTCGGTTGCCTGAAAGGACCTGAAGTTGGTGATATGCTGTGTGCGGGATGAGATTGTGGCACCGCTCCTGCGGCATAGCTTCGCTTGCTACTTCCTCGGAGGGTACATGATCGCCCGCATATACAAGTACAAAATTCAACCCCGCTTTAAAAATTAGCCTTTTTTTGTGGACACCACGTAAACCACTCAATCATCCATCGATCCTCAGGCGGAGCAAAGAGGATCGATCGACCTTGTAACACGCAGGACGCCTATTCAGCTACGCAGAAGGAGTCGGGGCGTCATGTAGCCTGGCTAAAGATCCCCGTAGAATAGACTGCAGGAGGGGTCTCTATCCTGAGTACTGGCCGTACCTGTCGGTCGAAGCCTCTTGTTGTCGCTTCCATGCGTCATGACAACCACATGAAGAGAAATATTTAACACAGGGCCGTGGTTTCTGTCGTGGAACGGACGCCCGCACGAACCCCCACGAGAGCGGGAAGGCAGGGCAGCCAGGTCCCCTCGGAGGCATTAGGTTGGAGAGCACCCACCCGAAGGAATCACTCTAAATCGCTGAGCACGAGTCACAGAAGGCACCAAAACGTTGAGAGGGCAGGATCGTGCCGATATTTTCGTCTTCGAGGAAGCGCACAGTGTGCGTGCGGGCGGAGCGGAAGCATCCAAGGCGCCTGCGGGTGCATACGAGGCTGGTGCTCGACCCGAAAAAACAACCGCGTGGGAAGGCGTTTGTCTGCCGCATACAACAAATGGTGGACTTCAAGTACTAACTTAGGTCGAATCGGTCCAACGCACTTTGAAGGGGGTATAGTCACACCCTTGACCTTTACAAACCACACCCTTCATGCACAGTCTCACTCACCGTCTGGTCCCAATGGACATTTCATCTAGTTGCGTTACTTTCATCTTGTTCGCGCTGGCCAATCATCACGTTGTGAAATTCGCGACAAAGTACTGTACGAACGATGTGCACGAGCCTCGACAACGAATAGACAGACTTGTACTGAGCACAAGTCCTCGTCTTTACGTTGTTCGAGGCCGTTCCGCAGTTCTCGATGATGGATTCGCTCGTCGGAACCAATCGACAACATGGTTCTAATCTGCATGGCGTGATCAAAGTATATGGAGCATGCCATTTCCAGGCGGATAACGTCCGAACACTCAATTGAATACCATTTCGATATATTCCAACGAATTCCCCTCCCCCCACATTCAAACGCGTTCTCGGTGATTCAGTGTTCGAGCAATATGTGTGTGGATAAATACATATTTGTTTAAACATACACGACTTCGATCCAAAAATGTTGTTCTACTGTACTGGGTAAGACACAAACAGCACGTCTATCCGAAAGTACGTCAGCTACAACCTGATTCCATTGAGAGGCGAATCATATACTTTAGCGCGCCTGTGTCCCAAAGTGTTTTTTTTAAGTTGGAATGCCCCAATAGGCAAGGTCCTTCTGCATTACAAGAGAAAACCAATGACGTCTGGTCATTCAAAAACAACATTCTCTTTCTGGTATGGGCGGTTTGGGAATATTTTTCCTCACGCGAAGCTCTGTTTTCGTTTCTTCGAAAAATTATTTTCCCTTTTGTCATGTAGCACAGCTTTGCTATTTGCGAGATTTTCAACTGTTGAAACCTCGTGGAGGAAAATGGTGTCGGTGTCGGTTGCGCTTTCTCCTGGCACTCATAGAAACATTTGTAACTTCGTCAAAATCATGCCATCCAATTACGTAGCAAAGGTAGAGATCCAACGCCTGCCCAAGTTGCCGATTGAACTCCATCTTTTTATCTAAGCGCAACCAGTGTTGAGCACTAGTTTTGACAAGTACTGTAGTGTTTGTGTCGAGGCGTCAAGCTGTACATGTCGTCGAATGGTGACCAACAAGACAGCACATACCCCGATATACGTCTAACCTATTACTTACGCTAGCTGTATTTTGCTTAATATTTCCTCACCGACCGAACGCCTGGCCAACACTGAAGACGGTCAAAGAATCAAACATATTTCGCGATGTATAGGTCATAGGCCAACACGCGTGTCGCTCCTTCTTGGGTCGCTGAATGCATGTAGATATGTGCCGCGCCGAATAGCTCAATTTGATCGAGTAACAGCCCAAAGGTGGAACGTGATATTTCTCGGCGGAAACAGGTTGTGAACCAGATGCCAGTGACACAATCCACGGGTCCTCTAATCCATGTGTTGAGTGCGTTCACCTAATACGTAATTACCGTGTGATATATTAATAGTACCCCAACCCCCCCTTCCTTGCATTGAAGATGTCATCCATACACAAGGCCGCCTCACAAGCGGTTCTAAGTAGGAGGCAACTCACCTTTCATGCGACTCGAATGATACCTCACAGCGGTCTGCGCTTGAGGCTAGCAATGTCTGCCTGGTCGGCGATAACCTAACATGCTCCGTCCCATCATTGTAGGGATACGAGGATCTATGGTAATACCACTATGGCCATGCATGAATATGAACCACACCCCCCTCGGAGTAAGCGGTGATCTCCGAGCGCAGTACAGCGTTGACCGCACTACCCTGTACGTGCCCCTAACCCTTTTGAGTAACTTGTCGCTAAAATAAATTATAAATACGGTGGTGCTTGTAACATACCCCTTGCCCGTCTTTGGTACCGGCATTATGTATTCGGTCCTGGGCTACTCATAAATACGTTGTGACATGTTTTTGAAACTGATCCCACTCGTCACGTCTTCCTTCACCTCGAATTGACCTACATACCCACCGTGACGCTACTCTTGACGTCGCTAACCTCTATTAGAATGGCTTCTCACGACATAACGTCACCGACACACTACGTAGTTTATTGTGGTTGACACCCATCAACACGCGTGGCTGCCCGCTACACCGCCATTGCTTTAAAAGTGTAAGGGCTAGACCGGGAAGCTCCAGACGACAGCCTCAAGGGTTATTTGAAAGTCATGTTTGTCGTGCCGTTTGACCTGAACTCGGCCCTTATTGCCCGTCCTACTATATCAGGATGCAATTCCGACGGTCAGTGCGATGACGGCGAGATTTGCTGCCCGGATAAGCACATTTGTGAAACTGAACCAACGGATGGGAGCCTGGGTGCTTGCGGTAAGAACCAGTTGTAAAGAGTGTTATATAACCTGGCCACGTTAAGCGTCGCGTTCAGTGGGCTATACATATATGGCCTAATTTGGCGCCTAGCGCGTCAGTGATATTGGACATGTCGTTGCTAACAGTATCGTTGTTGTTATCGAAAACCAGAAGTCTCATTTGGAATTGTGCTGGTGGCTCATCTTCAAGTAATTAGCAGCCTCACCCCCCCAACCAATTCAAGTCGTTCGCTCTTTGGCTTTTAAAACGTACAATCACCTCAAGCTGACGTCGCACCTCTCACCCACTTAGGTGACCCGCATATGACCGGTTTTCATGGCCAGAAGTTCGACTTCACCGGCAAAGACGGATCGTGGTATACGCTAGTTTCGGACCCCCCATCGATGCAAGTTAACATGCGCATCACGGCTCCAGTCCCTGCCGTGCCGGCTATTACGTACATCACCGGTCTTTCAATCGTCACAACGGATGCCGACGGATTTGAGCACAGTATCGTCATCTCGGTGAAGGAACCGCACAATCTGGAAAGTGTCTGCCCTATTGATGTGTCTCCCTGTCTAGCGGACGGCTCGCTGCACGTTGTTGTTGACGGCGAAGAGGCCTTATCCGCGCCTGGACACGTCGTTCTTGCCCCGAGTGTGGAAGTCATCGCCGTCAATATCCCTGGCGAGTGCAGGTCGTTCGGGTTCGAGACATACTGGGAGAGAAAGAAACTCGAATATGAACAAGTCGGTCGCAGGATGGCTGAGACAGCGGACATTGGAGAATGGGTTCTTTCCGATCCTACTGTGACGAACATAGTGGAGTGCACCGAATACGTCGCTCGCGCCATTACGCAGAATGGCGGACTGTTTGATCATCAGTCGGAGCATGCATCGTTCAAGATCGTCACTCCAGCGACAATCATTCGCCTAAGCCACGGCAGACTGCACCAACTCGCCATGCGGGACCCTACCGACCAGTACGACCTCCCCGACCACCTGACGTGGCAAATGAACGTCGCAATTGACCACGCCGACGTAAGCCTCGACGCCAAAGGTATTCTTGGCGAGACCATCGTACCCACACGTGACGCCTATGGTGAAATCATTATGCATGGAATGGAGTCCATCCGTGGCCTACAGGAAGACTGTGAGTTGGGGCAATCATAGCTAGTTTTGTTGTACTGGTTTACATGCGTCGGCAAGATAACAGAACGTGTATCGATTCGCTAGAATCCAGTAGATGCCTGACTAGCACGTAAAACAGTCCCCACTCAGAAGGTGGGACGATTTTAAGCGCGACACGTGTACACAGTTAGAGGACGAGTTGGCCACCTCTTTCCTGCCAAGTATTAAACGGCGTAGTGTACGTAGCGAATTTCCCCATACCGCTGTAGCTTACGTCACGTATTTCACATGCATTTCCATTGATAAAGCACATTCGTGAAATTATACGCAGCCAGAAAACTAAAATATTCAAGGTGGTACTTTTGCTGTCAACGGTCGAATGGCCTGTGAATAGCTCCTTCTTAGGGTCCAGAGGGCAAAAATCGTAGTTGAATGTGGTGACGTCATTACTTGGCTATGGGGGTACCCAGCGTGGGAATCGCTACGGCACTATGACGATTGATTTCGGTTATAAATTCAATACAGGCAACTCGGCTGCGGTCTGGATATACCAGGGTATTATAAGTCATTAGTTTGGGTTCCCAGTCTATTGAACAACCGTTAAGAGTCGGGCTTCGCACAACATAGTGTAGGGTTTGCCGTAGAGAAGGCACTGCGTTCTCCAGATCGTTTGCTCGTATCCGTCGATACCAACTCGAACCGAACTTCTCCGACACGTCTCCGACATTTTCTGAACTGCTCGCCGACAAACAGACTCCGTGAAGGGCCCTCTCGGCGTTGAATTTTCCCAAGACAACTACAGCGAGGAGAGCCGCTAAACATTGGCAGTGGCAGGCAGCATAGTGCGAGAACAGTACGAAGGTCCGCACGCAACCATACAGGCAATACAGCCTTAACTATACTTCCACGGTGTGGACCACGGTACAATATTCGGTGATTCTAACTGGTCTGGCGAAACCTACAGCACATGGTCACATGAGGGTACTGAACTCTCACAGGTCGGCTCGAGTGGGGTTGGGTAAGGCGGTGGTCAGTCGGTGATATAGAAGTCCGTTCAAGTCAGTCGGTGGTAACACTCTGACGGGTTGTTGTCAGATCACGTGTCAAATATAAAGCATGTACCAGTTCCGGTCTGGTCGAAAAATTTCAAAACCCTCACAGGTCGCGGTGGATATTCTCTCAACATGGAACACTCGACCCAAAGCGAGAAGGGTTACCGGTATGGTGTTTTTGGAACGCTGTAATGGTTTCGAAGATCGACTGTGCGCGAAGAATCATATCGGAGGTAGCGTGCGCGAGGGAGAACACCCCACAGTTCTGTAGTGGCTAGTACGGGCCGGAAGAAGTTGGTGGAGTTCGTTTTTGTTTAGGAGCAGATCCACAGTAGTTTGGGGTATCGCGTTTGCGCCAATACGTTTTTCAGGTGTCGCGTGTTAATCTTAGTAACGTCAGGGTTGCTTGCAGGCCCTTGTGTTTTGATTACTTGTGACATCTATACATCAACCCGTTTTCCATATATTTGTTTCAGAGTCGACGTCGGCCACGGGGTTGAACGCTTGATAAAGGATGTAACAAAATAGCCAAAGAGGGCATTGCAACAGAGCACCACGATTGCCAGCAAACCAGAGGGCTTTGCGTAGCTTGTCCCGGAATGCATCCTTTACTTAATAGCTAGCCGGCGTTGGAGCAGTTGTTCATCACATTTGTAAGACTCATGTATGCCAGGCGTTGATGCGGAGAATCGTACGACCCATATGTTATAGACGACCGCGATACTCAGGATAACGGCTTATGCATATGACGCATGGCTGGTGACCATACACCTATGTATACGGCTTATTCATGTGTGTGCCATGTACGTGTGGCTGTCTACAGGTCCGCGATACGAGGCTACGGCCTCAACCTATATTGTTCTCGTTACGCGAAGGCGGCCTGAAATGTAGCCCTAAAGGGATATGCCACTACAGCAATAAATGTACGATCTGGAGTGAGCCAGTTGTTAGGTATGGGGTTGCTGGAGGGTTGTCGCGATGTCTCATTGAAGCAATAGGATCCAACAACGGGTTCAGGATACGGGGAACGGAATATATACCAAGCGGAAAGTTAGTTGGGCCAGCATGAACCAGGGGGACGGCAGAGGCGAAAGCGACGCAGATATTATACCGGCAGAACTCTCTGTGTTGACTCCCGAAACATCACCTTTGCACTAGGGTGACGAGGCAGACATTGTCACCAAGGAATAGGAAAAAGGCAAAAGAAAAAAGCAATCAACGTGCCGTGGTCATAATCAGCGCGCTTGATAAGGCGCGTGCGTTTCGTATTGTTTGCTGACAAATTCCATCGTTACTTTGCATTTTATTTGAGAGCACTGATATTCGTTTGCCTGATTTGACATAGGAGCGTGTTTGAGGTTGGAGGTTGGAGAAAACCAAAGGATCATGGTGGCAGATAAGTATGTTTCGCTGGACAAAGCGACCCAGAGTACGTTTTACACGACCCAGCAAAATAAACGCTTCCCAAACACAGTGGACGGGCGGGTTTTACCATACAGCGACCTAGAGGCTTTCCAAACACAGGGACCTAGCGAATGTTTCTGCGCACAGTGGCTTGGAGTCGTTCTGAGCACGGCAATCAAGCAGGTGTCTGGCGTTCGGGTTAGAGTGGGTGTCAGAGTTCATTGTCGCGATGGTTGGGGTGGTGGACGCCGTGAAACGTGCAGGTAAAATAAGCATAAACACTCGTGCACGGTCCGGTTAGTGCATGTAGGCTTACACGCAGTCTGCCTGGCTTTTTCTAGCAATTGCGGATACCTCGCCAGTAGAGTACGCCGATGTTCTCATCAATAGCGTCCTACACGTTGGAGGTTCTTTTAATGCACACAATACTAAGAAATAGTATCCATAGTACATTTGAATTCAAATGCTGGCTTTGGCATACTCCCGTGCATAGTCCTGCGCGAACAATCTAGCAGAGTGGTTGCGATAATTCGATTTGGCTCTTTAGTTGAGTGAATTTGTTTTATGTCAGAGAGGTCGTGCTGTTCTGCTCCTACAGGGTATATATACAACATGCATCGGTCATATCGGACGGTAAGACATCTATGTCAATACGTTATAATTGGATGGGCTTCCAGGGTTTTCCAGTATACGATTGTTTGACGGGTTGTTCCCTTTCCCGCTGAAACTGTCTGACTTTGTATGGGTAGGTTTATATTGAAATTGATGTTGACATATTAGGTATTGGGATTTCCGTTTTACCTTGGCAATCATATATTATGAAAGTTGGGATCTGCCGTTTTACCTGGCAAATTGTGACAAACTGTTTGGGGCCTAGCATATCTCGCCCCGGGTATTCGGGCTGTTTGGGATACTATGGTGGTTGATGCTGGTGTACAGAGACCCTGGGTTGATATTGTGTGGCCAGTGATTGTTGTTTTGAGTAGCGTCCTTCCGAAAACCGACTCATAGGTATGGCTACCTCGCTTGAGGCAGTTCATGATAACAAGGGTGAAACACATGACTGTGAGGGGTCGACGACACTTGTGATGTGACTTCTACACATCAGGAGCCTGCGACATAGCTCGCGCATATCAGGTACGTCTGGTGCCCGTGATGACAACGATGCAGTACGAGTAGTCGTATAATTTCGATATTTTTGAAGCAAAACTCAAAATAAAACTTTTTCGAGTTTTCGTGCTCCGACCTACTCTACATGGTAAGTTTTCAAGAACGTAGGCGATGGGCGATATTTGTGTCTCAGGATCCGGATCGACCCAACGCCGTTTCCATCCCGAGAAGTACCTATTTTTTCAAACTCGACTACACGTCCCTCTGGTACCCACATACGAACTTGAAAAACGACAGTTTCTCCGGCTGCTGGTTCTGTTTAAACTTAGGCGTTCAACGAGGACGCCGGGTACTCGAATGGAAAACCTACATGGACCTCTAGTGCGACCGTCCGTAGCATCCTACGCCGCCACAGCAGAGTGTAGATACAAGAAAAAGGGAGCTAAGAAACGATCAGAACCCTTGCTGCTGCGCGCCTTTTTTTCGTGATGCTAGCACAGCAATGTTTCCCTGAGTTTCCCCTACCACCTCCTATAGATCATTACGAATACACCATACGCTAGTTGGGAGCTGGTCTGAGCATTAGAACTGGAGCTTTGCCGTATTGGGTGTAGAGTATTGATAATGACCGCATGAACATGGGAACACATAGGGTTTGGGTTGTAAAAGCGACTCAAGCGAGTATTCGTTATTTCCTACTTGTTAAACTCCCAATTTAGGGTTAGGGTTAGGGTTAGGGTTAGCGTTAGAAATAAGTTAGGTAAAAGTTATTGTTATGATTAGATGATTTAGTTTTTAAGTCTACCGGGCTTATTGATTCAAAGCAAACGTGAGCGCCAAATTTGCTAGGGGTATGAGGAATCAAAGTCTGCTATGATTCAGAATGGTGACGAATCTGACGACGCCAGCAGCCGTTCATCGGTCGGGTTCGGGGTGGGAGATTAACTGCACCGTCGTGATGAAAAACGATTGCACAACGAGGGCCTGTGAAAACTTAGGCCCTGGGTCAAATGGGTTGCTGCAGGCCGGCAGCGGGGAACTAGGGCATCGCACATCGTAGAGAGCAACAACAGGCAATATGGGCGCAACATTTTTCACATCGATCGATCTAGGTCCGGGTTTCCAGCAGGTTGTCATCCCTATTTCCGTTACTCTCGCAAAGGGCGAAGTACAAGTGGGAGGGAAGTGTAGCTTCGAGGTGAATCCTCTAGGCCCTTGAACAATTGGGTATATAATATACTGATCTGTGAGATTCCAATGGCCTCTGTCTAGTCAAGTTATTTTCTAATGTATTCATATTTACGTCTAACATGGCATACATTTTCGATCTGGGGCCCCCGGGGGCCCCCTCTATGGTATTTCTTGGTCGTGTTGATGGTTTCATGGGAAGTCCCCCTGAAAACACTACATTTAGGTGTAAATAATATTTTTTGTTCGAGATTCCAATGGCCCCTTTCTAATCAAGCTAATTATCCAATGTAATATTATTTATGTCTAATTTAGCAGATATGTTCAATTTTGGCCCCCCGGGGGGCCCCTCTATGGCCTTCCTTGGTCGTGTTGACGGTTTCATGGGAAGGCCCTCTGAAAACACTACCATTTGGGTGTAAATATCATTTTGTTTGAGATTCCAATGGCCCCTGTCTAGTCAAGATAATTATCCAATGTAATCATATTTACGTCCGATTTAGGAGATATGTTCGATTTGGGGCCACCGGGGGTCCCCTGAATGGTTTGTCTTGGTCGTTTGGATGGTTTCATGGAAAGGCCCTTGAAAGACACTACCATTTGGGTATGTATATTATTGTATTTGAGATGCCAATGTCCTATTTTAATCAAGTTAATAATCCAATGTAATCATACTTACGTCTAATATAGCAGGTATTTTCCATCTGGGGCCCCCGGGGGCCCCTTTTTAGGTATTTCTTGGTCATTGTGATGGTTTCATCCGAAGGCCCTTCAACAATACTACCATTTGGGCATATAAATTATTGTATTTGAGATTCCAATGTCCTCTCTATAATCAAGTTAATCGCCGAATGTCATCATACTTACGTCTAACCTAGCAGGTATTTTCCATCTGGGGCCCCCGGTGGCTTAGGCTTAGGCTTAGGCTTAGGCTTAGGCTTAGGCTTAGGCTTAGGCTTAGGCTTAGGCTTAGGCTTAGGCTTANATATCCCATACACGCGGCCCCAACGCAGTTGCTGCCTTCCTGTACATCTCCATAGCTTTCGTTATTTTGTTCGCAGCCCTGATGCTTAAGATCGCCCAATCACCAGTGCCAATATCAGTAATCCGGTACTGCTTTTCGTCGCCCCCGGCAGCAATATGCTCATATTCTTGTAGCCCACGTATCTCCGAACTTGAAAGCGCCAACGTGAACTCCGTTCTTGGTATATCCTTATCAAGCTGACGGAAATCCAAAGCCGCCGCGCTCCGGTTTGATTTTGGCAGCACAGTACTTCATAAAAAGGTTTTAAACCGATCAGTACACACACGTGGCTATCTTGGGTACCCTGCCGCTCACCCTGCCAGCATGTGTACCCTGTGGAGTATTTCTATAGACCCTGGCAGGGTGTCGACACCCTGTGGACACCCTGGCAAGGAGCTGCTACTGTACAGGGTATGTCACGCAATACCTTGGCAGCATGCCGTATGCGTCCCTACCCTGCCAGGGTGGTCGGTACCTACCATGGCAGGGTGGCGACACCCTGTACAGGGTGTTGTACTGTACAGGGTATGTCACGCAATACCTTGGCAGCATGCAGTATGGATCCCTACCCTGCTAGGGTCATCTGTACCTACCATGGCAGGGTGTCGACACCCTGCACAGGGTTGTCTACTGTACAGAGTATGTCACGCAATACCTTGGCAGCATGCAGTATGATTCCCTACCCTGCCTGGGTGATGTGTACCTACCATCGCAGGGCCTCGACACCCTGCACAGGGTGTAGTGCTGTACAGGGTGTGTAACGCAATACCTTGGCAGCATGCAGTACGCGTTCCTACCCTGTCAGGGTGATCTATACCAACCATGTCAGGGTGTCGACACCCTGCACAGGGTGTAGTACTGTACAGGGTATGTCACGCAATACCTTGGCAGCATGCAGTATGCGTCCCTACCCTGCCAGGGTGGTCTGTACCTTAGGGTTGTACTCCCCCGCACACAAAACCCTGACAATTATGTTAGGATCTTTTTCGAGACAAGCATGCTACGCCCCATACAAACAGAGCCCCACCAAATCTTGAAACAAGCTATGGTCTAGTTTCAGAGAAACAGGACCATCAATATCGCGCCGAAGGCGCCCTTACCAGTACCAACTAAACACCTACAATCTCACCAACTAATTTCCTGTGTTGTACTCCCCCGCACACAAAACCCTGACAATTATGTTAGGATCTTTTTCGAGACAAGCATGCTACGCCCCATACAAACAGCCCCACCAAATCTTGAAACAAGCTATGGTCTAGTTTCAGAGAAACAGGACCATCAATATCGCGCCGAAGGCGCCCTTACCAGTACCAACTAAACACCTACAATCTCACCAACTAATTTCCTGTGTTGTACTCCCCCGCACACAAAACCCTGACAATTATGTTAGGATCTTTTTCGAGACAAGCATGCTACGCCCCATACAAACAGCCCCACCAAATCTTGAAACAAGCTATGGTCTAGTTTCAGAGAAACAGGACCATCAATATCGCGCCGAAGGCGCCCTTACCAGTACCAACTAAACACCTACAATCTCACCAACTAATTTCCTGTGTTGTACTCCCCCGCACACAAAACCCTGACAATTATGTTAGGATCTTTTTCGAGACAAGCATGCTACGCCCCATACAAACAGCCCCACCAAATCTTGAAACAAGCTATGGTCTAGTTTCAGAGAAACAGGACCATCAATATCGCGCCGAAGGCGCCCTTACCAGTACCAACTAAACACCTACAATCTCACCAACTAATTTCCTGTGTTGTACTCCCCCGCACACAAAACCCTGACAATTATGTTAGGATCTTTTTCGAGACAAGCATGCTACGCCCCATACAAACAGCCCCACCAAATCTTGAAACAAGCTATGGTCTAGTTTCAGAGAAACAGGACCATCAATATCGCGCCGAAGGCGCCCTTACCAGTACCAACTAAACACCTACAATCTCACCAACTAATTTCCTGTGTTGTACTCCCCCGCACACAAAACCCTGACAATTATGTTAGGATCTTTTTCGAGACAAGCATGCTACGCCCCATACAAACAGCCCCACCAAATCTTGAAACAAGCTATGGTCTAGTTTCAGAGAAACAGGACCATCAATATCGCGCCGAAGGCGCCCTTACCAGTACCAACTAAACACCTACAATCTCACCAACTAATTTCCTGTGTTGTACTCCCCCGCACACAAAACCCTGACAATTATGTTAGGATCTTTTTCGAGACAAGCATGCTACGCCCCATACAAACAGCCCCACCAAATCTTGAAACAAGCTATGGTCTAGTTTCAGAGAAACAGGACCATCAATATCGCGCCGAAGGCGCCCTTACCAGTACCAACTAAACACCTACAATCTCACCAACTAATTTCCTGTGTTGTACTCCCCCGCACACAAAACCCTGACAATTATGTTAGGATCTTTTTCGAGACAAGCATGCTACGCCCCATACAAACAGCCCCACCAAATCTTGAAACAAGCTATGGTCTAGTTTCAGAGAAACAGGACCATCAATATCGCGCCGAAGGCGCCCTTACCAGTACCAACTAAACACCTACAATCTCACCAACTAATTTCCTGTGTTGTACTCCCCCGCACACAAAACCCTGACAATTATGTTAGGATCTTTTTCGAGACAAGCATGCTACGCCCCATACAAACAGCCCCACCAAATCTTGAAACAAGCTATGGTCTAGTTTGAGAGAAACAGGACCATCAATATCGCGCCGAAGGCGCCCTTACCAGTACCAACTAAACACCTACAATCTCACCAACTAATTTCCTGTGTTGTACTCCCCCGCACACAAAACCCTGACAATTATGTTAGGATCTTTTTCGAGACAAGCATGCTACGCCCCATACAAACAGCCCCACCAAATCTTGAAACAAGCTATGGTCTAGTTTGAGAGAAACAGGACCATCAATATCGCGCCGAAGGCGCCCTTACCAGTACCAACTAAACACCTACAATCTCACCAACTAATTTCCTGTGTTGTACTCCCCCGCACACAAAACCCTGACAATTATGTTAGGATCTTTTTCGAGACAAGCATGCTACGCCCCATACAAACAGCCCCACCAAATCTTGAAACAAGCTATGGTCTAGTTTCAGAGAAACAGGACCATCAATATCGCGCCGAAGGCGCCCTTACCAGTACCAACTAAACACCTACAATCTCACCAACTAATTTCCTGTGTTGTACTCCGGCCCCGATGGGTGTTGGCACTGTTTTTGCTTTCTTCACTGTTAGTTTATCGTATAACACAAAGAAAGGGATCGTCGCCCCGACATGCTTTGTAAGCGGGACATTGACTTCGGCTGCCGCGGCAACAACGTGATCGTTGACGTACTTGGGCAACTACGACCCCCCTGCGAGGAGCTCTTATTATGCATTGAACAAAATAGTTGACCTCGTCTGTTGTTGCGTGTGGTTCGGTATGAAAATAGGCATTGCACAACGCTTCGATATTTTTTGTTTATCCTCGAGGGGCTTCCCCTGGGCTTCGGCCTTCAACTTAGGTCAATTGGCCCCTATTTCGGGAATGATGGGTTAAACTACTGTCGACTACATGTCCTCTGGTTTAGGGTTATCTCTGGGTTTTGCGTTTGTTTACCACCAGGGGTTAGGTGGGTAACTGCACGAAATGAAAACGACGTTTTTTTAGCTCAGCAACACACCCATGTTAAACACTAACAACTTACTTGTTCTACTGAAAATCCTTCAGCTTAGCGTTTTTGAATTCATCTCCATAATTACATTTTCTTTGGTGGTTTGTTATATCGATGTTTAGACTCCGAATTCGGCTTGCGTTTCATTGTTCTGTTTTACTCGTACGAAAAGGAACAAGCATGTATTTCATCCCTTTTAGCTCGTACATACCCTACGTCACTTGCGCTTTTTTGGTGCGCCTTGGTGTCGTCAAACCGATGGGAACCCAGCGTTCATGCGATGTCGGCTTTATGGAAGCAGTGCCTTCAGATGCCGGCCATCGTTATTCCCGCGGGAGATAACTTGGAAATTCATGCAAGAAATGGAACCGAAAACAAAAATTACGGATGGTATTCATATTTGTATGAGTACGGGCTCAGGTATTTCTATCCTTGTCTGTGTGACGTCGAGTAGACGCCAGGTTTTTGGAGCATCCAGGCTTGGCGACATGCCGGACGAACGATACGAAAAGGGGGCAAGGGGGCTGCCCTTGCTGCGCATTCAAAGATATTATTAGTTGCCGTCAGCCATTACTTGTGCACGGGACAGCATATGGGCTGCCGAACACGACACTAACCCTAACAATACAAACGACCACGGCACAGTAGTAGTAGTGCAATAAAATACAGATATCTATGACCTTATCTATGACCTCGACGAAGGGTGGAACCGACGCAGGACATATCCATGCGACGTCGAGAGCCTGGCACTTACATGTATTTGTCATTATCAAAATACAAAGTCTTACTCATTGGGTTACGAGGGGTGGGCACGCCCCTGAACTGTGCCGTATACGTAGCCTGGGGGCAAGTCAACTATTATAGCGTTTCTTGCGCCGGGTCAACTTCATATGACAGATAGATGAGGACAACTTCGGCGGGTCGTGTGAGGGAAGTGCGCGGGTCGTCAGAGGGAGTACGTGACACGTGTGTGTGCGCTGGGTGGGGGTTGATGATTTTATTATAGTCAATGTAGTCAAAATCACCCTACCTAATAAGCAAATCGGAAATACACGAGTTTTCTTTTTATTGTAAGGCGTTTCAGCGAGATAGGGCCCGTTTTGTTTGGTGTTCCCAAAAGTAGTCGTCACTTGCATTCACGTCACAATTATTATTATTATATTATTTGCCTTCCGACAATGTGCAGGGCATTATTCATTCAGAATGAAAACGTCACAATTGACGTCACGCGATTGTACGACTCTAATTTTCGGTTGCGTCGCCCACTAAACCTAGGTCACTTACCATGTTGGCGCAGGACAACGGTGAAACCATAGAACATTGCCTGCTGATTTCCAAACCGAGCGCGCAGCCACGGTACACAACAACTGCTGCAGCAGCATCACGGGTGAAACAGCATTCCAAACAGCACAGGCGGGCGCTTGACAGTTAAACGTTTATGACAGCCACGCCCCTCTTGGGTTCGTACTTAATACGCATGTCCAGTGTTCAACAGAAGATACATCTAAATTCGTTACATTCATTTGATTCCACGTACGTACACTGCTTCCATTGTAAAAACTACGAACCTCGTCGAACCTCTTCTTCTTGGGGAACACCAGTACTCAGAATAACAACAAAATGCAGTAAAAGACGCCTGATGATGGCGATGACACCCTTTTCAACTTGCGACACACGCACGATATGTTTATATTTGTATTTCTAGCCAACATCCCGAAGGGGACCCTCGTACGTATGCTGTATACAATCGAATGGTTTAACATAACAGGTGCCATTTTCCGGGCGTGTGCATTTCTTTATATTTTAGGTTATACGTAAGGATATTTTATTATTAGACATAGTTTTACCAATACCTGAGAGACGTGGGGAAAACACGAACGGGTCGCAAAGAGTAATACTCATACGTATGTGCAATAATATGAGGTATACTCAATACTCACATACTCGCACCCGCAAGATATACGTTATACGTTATACATTTTCCTGCAACATATTATACGGGGCCAGAGCACGATCGGATAGAACATGAACCTCGATTTAGAAAACACAATTATTGATTTACTAAGTTATAAATCCATGCAGGAGCAGTACCGGCCCTATCACAAGGAAAACATGCCATAGGGTTCAGGCTAACCCCCTTAGCTTGGGGGCTCGCGCGTTCACACCTTTCTGTGTTGAGGTTGCTTCCTTTTGGCCTCGGTAAGACGTTGCCCCCAGTAATACGAGTACACTGTGAATAGTGCCTCGGCCGCAAGACAGCCACAGAGAGAGGTAAACTTTTATATTGAATAGAGCATACGTACTGACTATAAAGGGTTAGGGTGAGAGCTTTCACATATTATTGTTAACGGTCGACAAAAAACAGGAAGGAGTACGTGATTGAGTGTACTAATTGTTTCAAAATAAAAGGTTTCGTCCCTGCGATACAGCAACATCAATAAGGCTCTCTCGTAACAAGCACGAAGTTGGGTGTTTGGCGAACAACCTTATTTATGCTAAGGTAGCTAACCGTCGTATGCTATACCTGGTATAGAACAAGCGGTTAGATTGCGATTATTTCGTAAGAATTATATGATACCGAAGTATATACATATTATACGGCTATTAATAGGGCTTAGACGCTACCTTTGATGGGTACATAAAGGTTCGCGTATGGTCCATATTTGGGGCTCCATTGAGACGCGTTGCTTTTTGGTTGAATAACTGGTAATACTTTGACCGTTGTTGGTTGGTTCGTTTTCAATACGTCGTATGTATTGCGTGGTAAGTAGACTCCGTATATAGTTATACTATTACACGTGTAATGTTACTGACGCAAAGTGCTTATACTCGTACTCGTAGTCAAGTCGTAGTGACAAAATATATACTCACGTTCTCACTAAATAAATTTGAGTCTCTCCACTCTCCGTAGTCATCGTTCCGGTGGATCCCTCTTCTTCTCCTTCCCGACGAGAGCTGCAGTGTTTGGTCGGAGCAACGACGCAGATCTGACGCGAAGCGCGCATCATCATCACATATTGCTGGTGAGACGCTAACCCAATTGTATCACAGCAGCAGTAGTAGTAGTATTAGATAGGTCGTACATTGCGTACACTAACGTACACGCAGAACTACTGCTTGTTGTATATAATATGTACGTACAAATCAATTCGATAATATACTATGGACTCACGACGCCAGAAAGTTCCCAGCAGCATTGCCCTTCTACGCATAGCCAATCTATAAAGACTTATGCCTAGCGAACACGGTTCGTTGGACTATTGCTAGCACAAGCAAAGGCGCACGCTTAGTTAGTCAAGAAGGAAGGAGAAGGAATCAAGACGCGTAAACATGCCCAGCAACGCGATGCTTTTCCATTACAGCGATCATCTGCACCCGGCATATGAAACCAGGCGTGTACGGGCAGTATCGCCCCCCGCCCATAAGAAAGGAACCACATAGACGCCAGCCTGAAATATGTAAAAACCAAGAATGGGCTCAGCCTAGTCAGTGCATAAACTTAAAAAAAACGACCCCCTTCCTGTGGCTGGCCTGGGTCCAAGGCACCATTCATTGTACACTACGAAGGAAGACGTCTTCTCGGGGACCGAATAAGAAAGCACAACACACGAAAGTGCTTTCGCGAGTGACAATGATAGGAATGTCAGCCTCAGAGCCCGATTGCAGATTTCTTGTGAGAGGGCCGGCGATTGCAGATTTCTTATGAGAGGGCCGGTACTGCATATACCCAACTTATCTGCAGCCGTGACACTTTATTTTGATGTGTCCGATACAAAAACAACCGCCTTTTGGTTGATAATCGCGGAGGCGCAAGTTTGTTAGACATATACATTGCACATAGTGCCGCGCTTGGGTCAAAAGACAAGACGCACAGGGTACGGAGCACGGGGTGCGGACATCCGACCTTCGTACGAGCTGGTCTGGCCAAGAGCCTACCGCAGCAGTTAAATGGTTTTTCGCAGCTCAGTTTTGCGAATTGTTGTCTGGAATTTTGCATAGGGCCCGGTATGCGTATTTCCCATCAAACCAAAGCGGCTCCAGAAAGAAAAAAAATGAGGAGCTAAAATTATGACCGTTTGAGTGAAACCCGAAGATATAAACCGACCGAAATTCACGTGAAAAAAACATTTTTTTTTTCTGGAGCCGCTTTGAAGGCCTAGACAAATGCGCTCCGAATCACGTGTCAAAATTTCAGGTCAAAAATAGTAAAACTGGGCTGCGAAAATTGGTTTTAGTGTCTCTCCTCGTAATATCTTGAGTTTGTATTTTGTTGATTATGCGCGCCGTATCTCTTGATAGATAACGAATTAGACGAAGATGAGGATATCGATCGATTCCTTGTGCCCCAAGGAATGTTCACACCGAAAATCAGCGTCATCCGCTTTCCATGTTTTTATCGGTTTCGTATAGACTTTAGTATCGAGAAATGTCTGTACGTGACGCTAGTTTTTCAAAATGACTTTTCTCGACGACATCAACTCGGATTCCAAAACTTCAAACGTCTGCAAATGCGCTACACACTCAGCAACGCGGTGGCCAAATTTGGAGTCAAAGTATTCCCACGTGATTGCAAAACCGCCGATAGAATAAAAATCGGTTTTATGGCCGGACCAGCTCGTACAGCATCCGGGTACCCCCAAAGGTCTCTTACATCCTGCGGTACCGACATTATACTGTATACGTACAATAAAGGGCTTTGGCTAAAATCAGGTACACCTGGTCACTTTGGTGCCAAAAACAGGTACTACACTAAAACCAAGTATAATTCACACGCGAGGACACCTCTCATTGGCCAGCCTCACATCGTACCTGATTTTGGCATGGAAATGGTCAGGTACACCTGGATTTGTCTACTTTGGTTAGCTTTCAACTGATTTAGGCGCATTTTGAGCCAATTAGAGGCCATGCGTACACTGTCTCCTGTACGCCCGACACGAAGACAGCTTTATTTTTACCCATCCGCCGGAGGATTGAAAAAAAAAACAAAAACAAAAAAAATCACCACACTACGTACATACGACCCGCCACAACGACTACAGAACGTACCATACGCGCGCATACACAGCACAATGGACCTACCTGTTGTAATATAATACGTACTGCTGCTTGCTGACACGGTACGGAAATCGAGCAGGTCAGTCTCAACTTAACTCGATGTTTTGTTTGTATGCTATCAATGTGGCTACGACTATATACATACGTACCTGGTACAAGAATACAGAAATAAACGTCGTAGAGGAGCGAGTGTGATCACGAAAGCAATGAAAGCATACGACAGATATTAATACCCATACTGAAAATACAACATTTATCAAGAGTTTGGAGGACACACACATTCATTCGCTATCATTCTGTTGTTCGGGCGCAAATTCAAAAGTATGTTTGATTATTTCTCACAGCCAAACAGTCCTGAAAAACACCGTTCGTGGTGTGCGTTTTTTACTTGGATTTAGTACATACTACCTGATTTTGGCTCAAATGGATCAGGTATACCTGATTTTGGCAGTTGCCCTACAATAAACAATAAAAAAAATGGGGTCAGGCCATAAAATGTTCTCACCATAAATATATCAAGTCAGATAGATATGGTTATATTGGCCATGTTGACTGGTGAGAGCGCTACTGCGCCTTTGGCAGCTAGCGAACGAGTTTAACCAGTATTATATCAGCCGTGGGTAATATTCTAATACAACAATTGGTGTGTAATATGACCAAATGGTATGACATATGTTAGAAGGGTGTATAGGATGTACCGCACAGTAGACTAGGGTCGCTCTTGTGTGTCTACCTCAATTTCGGGACGAGTATATAGACCCCATTCGGGTCAATTTCGGGGCATATATGTATACATTATACATACATATGAAATCCATAGATTTCGTGTTTTCCTATGATACAACTTAGATGAGTCTCTCTGACGCATGTATGTGTAGGTCGCATTGCGTCGTATACTCGCGTATTGCACGACAATGTTCTAATTAATGTATATATATATTTTCCATCCCATTTAATATCTTCGCCCTTCTTTTTCTCTCTCCTTCCTAGTCGTAACTAAGATCCGGGGTCACAAAGTAGTCTCTTCTCTCTCCTCCCCCACTACGGTTTTGCCTTGATTTTTATCGCGAGAAGATTTCAGCACTTTCTTTACTCGTCGACTTGCGTCGGATTCCGCCTACCCACGCCACGAAGGCGCTCTCAGCAATTGGTTCCTTTTTATTATTTCAAATATAGACAAAATCTCTCACCACGGTGGGATTCGATCCTGGGTACCAATGATAGTAGTCTTCGAAGCTGACCACTACTCTACCGGGGCGACCGTATGTATATATATATCACACCCTGGACAATTATCAATTGCCTAATTGTCTATTAATATTTTCCTATTACAATTGACTGGCAATTGTGGTCGCCAATTCCAATTAATTGGAACGCATCGAGCTCTATGGTACAGGCAATTCCTATTAACAGACACCCACCAGGCCCTATCGTCCACCCAATTTATGCTAATATACACCCATCTACATTAATGGTTGAAGTAATTGCTATTAACAGTAACCACCGAAATCCCATTGCTGAACACATAGTCTATTGAAATATAATATCCCATTCTATTGTAACGCTAATGGACAATTGCAGAATATTTTCGCTGCCAATGGTTCTGGCAATTCCATTTAATTTATATTTTCTCCGAAATAAATTGTGCTGGCAATTCCATTTAATTGACACCCCTCTAAATAAATTGTGCTGGCAATTCCATTCAATTGACACCCTCCCAAATAAATTGTGCTGGCAATTCCATTTAATTGACATCCTCCCAAATAAATTGTGCTGGCAATTCCATTTAATTGACATCCTTCTAAATTATTTGCGCGGGCAATTCCATTTAATAGGCATCTTTCTAAAGAATTGTCCTGGCAATTTCATTTATTTGGCAGGCTTCGAAATAAATTGTCCAGACAATCAGGCATTTCCATTCAATAGACAATATTATGCTTCCGGTCAATTGATTCCGGATGCTGCAATTGGAAGTTGAGACATCAATGTATGTATGCATGAGGAAGCTATTTCTTAAAGTTGCAAAGGCAAACGATTCGTGAGGCTGTCTAGCGATTGGAATTGCCGGACCAATTGATTAATGAAGCAGTCTATTAATTGGAATCGACCAGACAACATATTTCAGAGGATGCCCATTAAATTAAATATATCGGACAAAATGTTTGGCGGCCGATTAATCACTAGGAAAATGTTTTTTCATTCCCTTTCTGCTTAAGCCTTGGACAATAGGCATCGCAATAGACTATTGCGCCTACAATAGACGCACCGAAAAGTCTATTAAATGGAATGAGGCGGACAATTTATTATTACCATAATGCCGCAATTGGAATTGCAAAGACAACAACATATTGTAGTCCACCTACTAATTGGAATTGCTTAGGCAATTGTTTTAGAGCTCTGTTAATTAACTGGAATTGCCTCCTGCAATTTTTTCGCTTCGCAGACTCCAATACTCTATTACTTCTTCAATAGGATATGGGACCTACCCACAATGGACTATTGCTTTTACAGTAGATCTCCCGAAAGTCCATTTAAATGGAATTGGTCGAGATCCTGCTTTCGTGGTGCATCTATCAATAGGAATGCTTCGGCCAATAGGTTTGTGTCCTGGTCTTTCAATAGATATTGTTTCAGCAATTATTTTCTGGTCTTGTCTCACAATTGAAATGGTTCAATCAAACCGTTTCTGCTCTCACCTTCCAATTGGAATTGTTTCAATAATTTCGTTTTGTTGCTTTCTATTAATAGGAATGGTCGGAGCAATAGGTTTCTGCCCTGACCTTCCAATTGAAATTGTTTCAACATTTAGTTTCAGGTCTTGCCTATCAATAGGAGTGGTTTGGTCAATAATAGGTTTCTGTGCTGACTTTCCAAATAAAATTATTGGTTGGGTCAATAGGCTTTGTCCTGACCTTCCAATTGTTAGTGTTCGATTTTGTTTTTTTCTGACCTCGACAATTCCAATTAATAGACTGTACTTTAAGTCATTTGGTTGGACAGTTCCAATTGGTAGACAACACTCGAAACAAATTGGCTACGATATACAAATCCGACTGATAGACCTCACTCTAAATAATTTGACTGGGCAATTTCAATTGATAGAAATCACTCGAAATCATTTAGTTGGACAATTGCATTTCATAAATAGCATTTGAAATCAAGTGTCTCGGCAATTCCAATTAATAGCCAGCACCCGAAATCAATTGTAGGCACAATTCCAATTAGTAGGCAGCACCCAAAATCAGTTGCTCGGACAATTTCAATTAGTATATTTCCTTCGAAATCATTTGGTTGGGCAAATCCAATTAATAGACAGCATCCGAAATCAGCTGTAGCCACAATAGACTATTATTGTAATAGGAATGGTCCAAATAATTGTGCAGGCAATTCCAATTAATTGACAGCACCCAAAATCAATTGTCCGGACAATTCCAATTGGTAGGCAGCATCCAAAATTAATTCCCTGGACAATTCAAATGAACATACTTCAATCAAAATCATTTGGTTGGGCAATTCCAATTAATAGACTACACCCAAAAATAATTATAGAAACAATAGACTATTGCAATAGGAATTGTCCAGGGTGTGATTATATATATAATTTTTCCATCCCATTTATTATCTTCGCACTTCCGTCTTTCTCCCTCCCTAGTCGTAACTCAGATCCGGGGTCACAAAGTAGGCTCCTCTCCCTCCTCCCCCACTACAGTTCTTGCCTTCATTTTTTATCGCGCAGAGGGTTCAGCCTTCCCAACGCTCGTCGATTTTCATCGAATTTTGCAACTCACGCTCTCGCGCTTTCAGCTAGTCAAGATGTTTTTAGAGAAAAAGTCCCTACGAGCATGCACTCGGGGGGGCTCGAACTCGTGACCATGACGCTAACAAGCTTCGTGGTTACCTCTCTATGAATAGGGTGAAGAATCGTCAAGGGAGAAACAACAATTAAATGTGAAGAACACACACATTCGTACAGAACTTGCGTGTGTGTCCAGCGGGAATAGTTCCGATTTAGAGTGCCGCCGCATGACCGGAGTTAGGCCCAACAACACTCTACTCTATTTTATCAGTATGTGCATACTATGCTGGCTTATACTTTGGAACGATACTCATAGTTTTCAGCAATATATGCTGCTGCTGCTGTAGAAGCGAGGGTAAGCTCCTTTTGGCCACCCCACAGAAATGTCAATGTTGCGTGGTAATACCAACAAAGATGTTGGGAAGGGGGCAATCCCAGACCGCATAATTATTATATTATTTTCATGGCGATGCAGAGTGGTTTCGATAGATAAAGTACACTCTAGTACACAATTTTGCGTGCCAAATGCTGCTTTTTGTTGTTTTCCCTTGTCGAGGGGACTACTGTGCCGGAAGCAGGAAGGTGGTCGGCGGCTGCTGTCGACTGTGTATTCGGCAGCGTTGATATATGTCTTCTGCTGTCACCACCACCGCGCCCCGACGCTATGAAAACAAACAATAAAACAAATAACACCAAAACCCCGTTAAAAACTCACTCGTTGGGTCAAGGTTGGGTATGAAACCAACGCCTTCAACAGTTGAGAAATCGGATGGATATCAACCAACGCTTTCAATGGATAGGCCATTGAGTATGGGAAAGTGGCCGGCTTGAATCGGCAATAAAAGTGTGAGACTCACTCCAGAAAAGTGGTTCCTCTTGACGGCCCGATACTGATTATCTGTATACAGAACTATAGTACAAGGTTAAAGACCCCTGGCAGGTTCCTACTTCCTTCGTGGTGTCACGCCTTTAAACGTGGTATGCACGATCTGAAAAATACATAGGCCGAGAAGGGTGAACTGTTAGTGTCGTGTCACAGTGTTTTGGTGGCTCGCTTTGGCGACAAGTTGGTTTGCGGGAGTCGAGTGTTGGTGGGAGCGAAGTCACCGTGTTTTGGTGGCTCGCTGTGGGTTAGTTATTGGTTTGCGAGAGTCCCGTGTTGGTGGTAACGAACGCACAGTGTGTTGGTGGCTCGCTCCATATATTGTTGGGAGCGAAGTCACCGTGTTTTTGTGGCCCGCTTTGGCGAGAAGATGGTTTGCGGGAGTCGTGTGTTGGTGGGAGCGAAGTCGCAGCGTGTTGGTGGCTGGCTTTGGAGACGTGTGCACGATCTAAATAACGACGCTTTCTGTGAAATATAAGGCATAGGAAACATGTTATACTGTCGGTATTTATTATAGTGACTACCGGCAAAAGGAATAACCTCGTAGCAGACGTCTTAGGTCGACGAAATTGGGATCCCCGTTCTTGGGAACTTTACATATTTTTCCGTATGTTATTTACTGTTATTATGAGTCCTTATTAGGCTTGTTGCTGTAACGGGCGGAGTATCCCAGGCTTTTCCGTCGGTGCCTTTTTTGGTTCTTGCTCATCCCGTTTAACATCTTCGCCTATCTGATATCTCTCCCTTAGTCGTAACTTGAATCGGGAAATACCCAACAGGCTCTCGTCCCCCCTCCGCACTACGGGTCGTGACACATTTCTTATCGCGATAATATTACATCCCTCGTAAATTCTCGTCTTTTGCGCCTACCCACGCTAGTTGCTCTCAGCAGTAGATTCATTTTCAATTATTCCTAACGTTTCTGAATCTCACCACTCTGAGATCATAATTCAATGGTCAAGTCTGGCCCTATACTTACTTGTAGTACGGTATATGCCCACGGACAATAAAGAGCTGTAGTAGAAGAATATTGGGCTCGCTGTTTTAGGGACGCTGGTACCTAAAAGATTTAGACTGTTCGCTCAGCGGCGAGCGCTACACTAGATACTATATAATGGCGAAAGATAAAGGCTAAACCATGATGACTTCGGCATATGGGTATTGAGGTTTGCTCAGGTGCAGGTTACGTCGGTGTATATTTTTGAAGGACCCATACTTGTAATCAGGGGTAGCCACCACACCACCGAAGGCTACAATTTTTTCTAAATACCTCAATTTTTCAAACAAGTACAAATTACAAACAAACCTCTGTTAACTACAAACAATACGAATGTGAGGCCCGTTTCAAAGGGAGGTTTGTTTTTGGCGGGTGTAAAAAACACGGTTTTCGTACTACAAAATGGGGTGGAGGTCCTCGGAGTCTCCTATTGGGTTAGGGTTAAATTGCTGATATCTCGGCGGCATTCCAAACTGCAAAACGACGCCTTCGGTGTAGAGTACACCTGCTATCTAAACGTTAACCAGGTCTGGGCTCAACCGACAAGAGGCTAATGCTCACACTAAATAGGCATTTTCTACTGGCGGGCCGTCACCGACAGCCTGTATACGTGACGATGCCGTGGACATTCGCTGGCGCTCCTACGATGCGGTGACGTTTCGCTTCGCTGGGGTTCGTAGTTCGCTCGTGATTCTGCCGTTGTAAAATGCGTATGCCCTATTCAGGACGGGTTAAGATATGAGGGTTAGGAAAAGTGGCCAAGTTTTGCACCCGAATAACGTAGACGGAGGCTCACTCCAAATACCACAGTTCGATGTAACGGGGCTATACTAACTACCCGTGACCTACACGAGGAGGTGAAAACGCCGAAACCTCCCAGTTCACTCCAGCGCGTCATAATTGTTTTTGAAGCAGGATGTGAAATGCGCGGTTTCCTCCCGCGGACGTGATTTCCATGCACCTCTGCTTGGCAAATAAGGATGCAGCCATTTCTCTATCGAAACAAGCATGCGGCCAGAATCCGGGATCAACGAGCGGCCGGTGAAGTAGGGTGTTCGCTGACGTACAGCTCCAACTTTTTTTTGTAGTTCAAAGATGGTGCAAATTTCGCATTTTTTATAGTTTGGACACGCAGAGTGGTCTCTGCACCTGTTTGCGCTTCTCAGAGGTCTCTGTGGAAACAGTGGCAACGTTTCGCCATCGCCTAAAAGCGCATCCGACCAGATAGTGGTGGGTTGTCTTCAGTCTTTAAGAAAGCAGTGTTTTGCTTTATACGTCGGGCCGTTGGACAGGGCAGGTGCCTCTGAAGTGTACATTAGCGAAAGCTTAGTGATAATGTGGAGATCGAACGGCTCGTATGCTTGGGTGGCAGGAGTTGTGACTTGATGAGTTTTGTTTCATCTACATTATTTCATCATGCAGCCGCAGGTCTTGGAGGACGATACCGCCGCTCCACCCCCCGGCAGCGGCCACGCGATGAAGTTGAGGGTAGGGTTCGTTGCCGCACTAATCACGTCCATATAGTTGGTGCGTGGGAAGGGCGTTGCGCTTAGATGGGAGCCAAACGTTGTGCCGATACGTTATATATTTTGGGTCAGGGTTAGTTTCGTTGGGCGTGTGACGAAACGTTGTGCCGATACGTTATATATTTTGGGTCAGGGTTAGTTTCGTTGGGCATGTGACGAGAGGGAACTTGACGTTCGCCTTTCCGCCCCCTAGGTTTGTCACACAGGTGTCCATTATTTGACCCGCCGCCATTCGTAGTGTGCAACGCCTGGGATGCTGGAGCTTGAGAAACGCTAGATGAAGACTAGATGGCGCACATTGGATGGTTCCGTGTTATCTCACTTGACAAACGCTCTGACCTTCTCAACTTCCCGTTTACCTGTTGTACCTAACATTTGATCCAAACCGCTACCTACATTAACCTTTTTCATGTGTTCTGCGGATTGGGGGCTACTGCCTGTGGTTGGTCAGCGGTGAAAACTTACCCGAGGTGTTACATGGGTACCCACAATATCAATCGGAGTAAATACTAAACAAATGTATCGAGCCTGCTCAGCTCAATCTCTCGATCTCGATTAAATAAAGCCCGGTGTCATCACCACCGATTTTTCTCGTTATGTTCGTAGGGTTAGATTGCCGTAATTCCCCTCAAGTACTTGATTGGATAAGGGCCCCTGGCCAAAGCAAGATGGCCTCGCCAATGATAATCCACCGCATTGAGTGCGCGCTCAACGAGGCGACCATATTTTGGAATACAATCATCGTGCAGAAACGAGAAGCTCAATATACTTGTAGAGCGGGAAGGTATGTTCGTTTATTGTATCTACTCCAAGCTCGCGGCTTGCGGTAATAGCGTACCGTGCTCTTGACTCACGAATCATACCGAATAATGTCCCAAACATAGTATGATGTTTGTTTCGCACATTTCCCCCAGGTTTATCATATTTTCCAAAAGACGCGGCGAAGCCGCGGTCGGGTCAAAGCCGTAGCTTGGGTAAGGGATATGGGTAGCGCTGGGCTAGGTCGACGCCCGGTCTTGATTTGTGAAAAAAATAACACGAACAAAAATAAGCAAACTGAAAAAACCAACAAAGCGTAATATATATTGTTGCTTTATCTATTATGATTTGGGGGATAAGACCGGCGAATGCTCCTCGATTTCGTCTATACCTCTTACGAATGTGTTTCACATAGAATCGTACCGAAAATGCTGGAGGACAGGTTTGTTTTATAGCCTGGGTGTTTTTTGTACGGTCACAGGATCAGCGTGGAAAACTTGAACGCTGTCGCCGACCCTTCAATGTGCGTTAGGAGTGAATGGCGACGTTCGATAAGAGAAATATTAGTAGCATTTTATTGCCCGACGAGTTTTGACCGACGGGCCTCCTCAACTAAGGAACTACGCGGTATCCCATCTGTGTGGCACCGTCGAATTCACTTTACACCTACGAGTAGTTGATGAGATTCTTCACCGGGAGAAGCCTAACCTATTTTTGCAGTCAGGTTTGAGTGAGTATGGCACTCCTCGAGTGAGGTAAAATGAGGTGATACCCCTGTCGCAGCACGTGTTTGTGGCCTCAGGCCCTTGCCAGTCGTCCCACCCATACATAATTGCGTTCTTCATTTTTCGCGTACCACCGGCCTGGCGCAGAGTTGTCTAACCGACACTTACTCGTCTTCGGGTGTGCACAGAGACATCGAGCTTATTTGCTGTCGACAGAGTTTTAGCTTGATTGCGATCGCGTAGTCGTCGATGAATTGCCGACCCGGGTGCCTCATTGGTTATTGTGCCCGCCATCCCGTTGTCCACGTTGTTCAGCCTTCCGCTTACCGCTGGTCGTCGGGGTGGGGAATAGAAGCACTCCGATGTCTACAGCGAATATATATTGCATTGTTGCCAAGACAAAAAAACCACGCGTGCGATGCGTGTGTATATCTCGGCGTCATGGGAAACGTTTCTCGTTACGGTTATATATTTAATATGTGTACAGCCCTTGCTCGGGCGTACCCTGTGCCTACCTCCCTTACCCTACGCCTCCAAACCTTGGACATTAATACACAGAATATTTCGTTTTTACGAAAAAGATCAAACGGCTGCGTGCCATATTTTCGATACCGTCATATGAACTGGTGGGAATAATACTGCGAGCCCACTTGAACCACCTGGGCAACTTAACGGCGCTTTGGACGATGCCTTAATGACAGTTTTCGTGTACCTTTTACAGTTAGATAATTGTTGGGGTGTCGTTAGGGGGTCCTATCTATACGTAAGTAGTACAAGGCGCACTCGTGCCCCGATTGTATAATTTGTGGGATCCAGCCGTAACATGAGCATTGATGTGTCTCACTGCTCACTATTCCTGCGCTGCTTGCAGCTGCATTATTCGGGCTTGACACAGCAGCAGCCCTTCGCTACTGACTATCGACGTTCCGGCTGATGCGCTGCGGTGTTGAGAATTCACGAGCCCTTCTTCTTAAACGACCACTGCTGATTTGGCCGCATCTCTGCTGCTGGTTGTGGCTTTTCCTAAAGTAGTGCTGGTGCTACCAGATATCGGTTCCCGCTTCTACATTGGACTCATATACTCGTGTATGATAAAAACAATAAGGTGTATTATTGCTGTGTGCTGCGGCGTACGCAATATAAATAGGAAGAAGTTACCCTCGATCGCATATCTATGAAGTTACCCTCGATCGCATTTCTATGACGCGTGCTACGTTAGAAGTAGCGCATTTTGCTAATACAATTTCTGAATGATCGGACTCCTTAACCCAAATCGTCGGATTTTCATTCCTTGTGTTGCAATATTTTTCATGGTACACGTAGGCCATGGGGTTGTTCATCGAGTAGCACTTTAGTTTAATACAAAAGCATTGTTTATGTGGAGTATGGAGCTCCTCGAGTGAGGAGCTCAGAAAAAACACAGCAGTGCACCTCTATCGTAGCATGCGTCCTAAAAAGAGTACCACTTTGCTCTTGCTCTTTGCTCTGCGTGCTGCTGTGCTGCTTCGTAGACATATACATGAGAAGCCCACCTGTTGATATATATTTTGCTCCGGCTTCTCTTGCGGCTGCTGGTAGCCGCTGCTGCCGGTTCTGCTAAGTTCGAACCCTAACCCTAAGCTGCAGATGAGGTACTTAAGCGTCAATTACAGGTTCCCGATCATTGATCAATCCAATCAAGGTGCACGTATGTATCTATTTCGCTGATCTCGATCCCAATCTCCAACACACACCCGGACGGATGTTCTCCCAGGGATGATTGAACTTGACACGATTTTGTCAACAAAAAGCGCCGAGGTTTGTCAGCAGGGGGGGGGCAGGGATGGCTCTCGGTTCCTTGCAGAGCAGTGAATTGGCCACAAACTAATGTCTAGTACACGGGTAATAGGTGGTTCTGGTTGTCGCTCTATTACGTACATTATTATGCTGGTTGTGCTCACCAGCACCCCGCTATACAAATTGAATGGATATAAACAATAGCAACGTGGAGCGAAGAAATAAATACAGGACGAAGCGAGAGGGTTGGAAGAACAATTACAATGTGCCCGTAGACGACCGTCCCAAATCAATTAGTGCCTGCGGCTATACCTGGACGTATTTATTCCAAGGGAGTGGCCCATATGAACGCTTCTTGACACTTGCTCGCCGAAGCTTACACCCTCTGAGTTATTGCAATGTCTTGAGGAACAAACCATATATCCATCCTGGTAACTTTCTTACACATACTTCTAAACACTGTCTTAGTTCAGGGTACCGTGTTATTGGTGCTTTTCCCAGGCGCTTGTTTTCTCTGAGTTGGCGTACGTGTTACTTCAAACCAATATATAGAGGGGGCGTTTTTCTTCAACCATAATAACCCCTCACACTGAACGTTGACTACAGTAGATAGGCTGCTGCATTGCGGTCCCTACACAAATAGTATCAAGACTAGGCGCGGATGTCACTTAGTTATTAACGCAGTACAAGGTTTTCAACCGAACACGCTGTCGATTAGGGTCAGCTGAGCATCTTAAACCTTCGCCACAAACACATCGTGCAGGAACAAACGAGGACCAACTACCTGGAGAAGCAGGAACGCGATGTTTAACAAAACGATCGCTAGTGACCCGGCCGTGCGAGAATGTCTAAGAAGTGGGCTGGGTATCCTGAAGACCGCCCTTGCACTGGCTGCTACCAGGATAACAACCAAGGGCCTCACTGAGGGTGCCACCGAAGACCTTATCGAAAGTGCAGCCCAAGCTATGGCCGATTGCCTACCTGCCGTGGATCCTGTGGTGAGATATAAGCAAGCGTTACATAAATACGAACGACGTATGATGCATCATATGTACTGTGATGGCAAGTTCAATATGACGCCTTCTCGGTGGAGGTTGGTCTGGCGCCACGCTTACAGTAGTAGTAGATAATACACTGGAGAAATAGGGCATTGGTTTAGTTGGTGCTAGGTTGAGTGCTTACTGCTAAGCTCGCAGTATAGTATAGGTATTACACTAATCAGAGCATGTACGGCGCTTTTTGCATGGAGTGCAGGTAATGCTATTAAACCAGGGTCCCGCAGCAAGTTGTAACAGTTTACAGTAGCAATACTCGGAGGAGTGACAGCCGTTGTAGTGGGTGGGGTAGTAGCAGTAGCATGATAAGTAGAGGTAGTGGTAGTAGCAGTAGTGGTAAAAGTATTTTTCGCAGGATTGGCTGGAGCTCCACAATGCTACACCCTTTAAATTGTACGTACGAAATAGTAGTAGCAGTAAAATTTCTAGTAGCACAACAGTCTCTTTTGTAGTCTATTTGATTAGAGTTTATAGTATTTGTTCAAATATACACTTCACAACTTGTGTTGAAACCAGAGTAGTGCGTGTCTGGAAACACGGTGCCAAGGACATAGTGCCAAACACAATGTCCCGTGGCGTATATTGACGCCAGCTGCTGGTGGCAGTGCGTTGTACAGGCTTCACCACTGCTTATCGTCGGGGAAGGGATAGTGACTGTACGCTTCAGCCCTAAGTGACTGTACGCTGCCAAACACTGCATATCGTCGGGGAAGGAATAGCGACTGCATGCTGCTGCCCTAAGTGACTGTACGCTGCCAGGGTATATATTAACAAAATAATTTAGTGTATGTCCTTCTATTTATGTCGCACTCTCAGCAAACAGCCTGATGGGTAGACACTCCAAAGCATGCCGAATATGCCAATATCGAGCCCTCGTGGCTGTGCGTTATAAATGTCCAAACCCTGCTAATCGTATATTTATAACATACAGTTGTCCGGTGCCACAATATATTGTATGTTAGGTGTACACACAGTGACTTACTCACATAGGTAGACTTTCAAAAAATTTATATTCCATGTCAATCATTGGTTACAGTATACGTTAAAGGCTCAACCACTTTTGATTTACTGGCCCGGCATTTCGGCTATATGTTCCGAATGACTGCCTCGAGTTTAGTTGGAAGCTCATGTTTTCGTGTCCGAAATGGGCGGTAACGTTTAGGGTTAGGGTTAGGGTATTATCTAAAGGCCCGAAAATAACTTCAAACTGTTGGACTATGAGGTAGCTTTGGACACGAGCTCGCCTGCGAAAATGTGTTTAACTGCATGCGACTTGAGCGTTGCACCTTCAGGGTTAGAACTTATTCTTGGTCTCGAAAACGCCGTGCACTTCGTAGATAATTGATACTACTCTCAACCGGGGAATTGGATTCGCTAGACAGCAATCAGCCCCAACTGAAGACCCACTATAGCGATTAGCAGAGACGACAGACTATCGTCAAAACGCCATGATGTGGCAAGTATTCGACTAGGGTGTTGGTGTAGCCTTGGCATCAACCCGCCGCTTGTTCGCCCAGTGTTCGAGACATAACGTCGTGCCACTGCGTCATTGGTAACACAATGTTCCGGTGGGTTTAGGTTTTTCTGCAATACAATCTATGTATTCCGCGTTAACTGGTTAAATATTTTGTTATTGCCAGGGGTCGCAGCAGGAGTTTGCGCCTGAATATCACGACGATAACGCGAACAGCCTGTTAAACGGCGCTCGGCCAGAAAATGGAGGAGGAAGCGGCATAGCGCTTGCTACGACAGCGGATGGAGCGTGCATGTTTAACGCGGCATGCACTGCAACATACGGGTCGATGTGTCTTAAACCGAGCGACACCGACTGCCTAGCACTTCCACTGAGGCATGCTGTGGTCCGTCGCGGCATATCAAACATGACGAAGCACATCGAAAACCGGCGCTCATTTCTACGGACAACATACGCGTACGACACAAAGGTCGGCGACGCTGCTTCCAGCCGGGGGCTCGATTGCGAAACAGAGGAAGGAAGTGACGATACCTACACACCGGACGTCGCCCGTGCTTTCTTAGTGTTGGCTCTACAGGATATCACGGGTCCTTACTCGGAAGGTTCCGCTTTTTGCCTCCCCCTTCTTGCCGAGGTAACTGGCCTCTCCTTCAGGTGGTACCACCCAGGTAAGTGCACTGAGATTCCCCGCTGCATCACATATCAGGAGGAAACAAACCTTTTTAGTCGCGTTTGGTATGTTCGCTGCGTTCATGAATTCCACCCATGCACTCTAGCACAAACCTCAATCGCTGACCAAGCGTATGGTTAGGGTACCCGACACCGCTCAAAGTCGTTTTCCTTGTTATCCTATGAATAGCCAGATACGTGTATCCCACACATGTACCCTAGGGCTAACCAACTAGACGTAGGGTCGTACCCCAATACCTGCAATATTTTACTGGTTGTTTATATCTCAGACCGATTTATGCATTACGCGTACACGCGCTGGCGCTAAGCTAAACGACAGCTCTAGCTTTTGGAAGAGGTACTTAGCAAAATACAACCTCCAAGTTGCCGTCCTTGCTACTCCTAACGAAAACAACGGTTGTCGGCAATCTCTCTTCCACCACAGGGGCCAGCATCAAAACCGCTGGAGGATCCAAAGATGCAGTGGGTGGACGTTGGAATAAGATAGTATTCCCACCGGTGGTCGGCGAGGGTTCGGCCCAAGTTCCACGTTCTCATACAGTGTGCCTGGCCATGTCCTACTGGTCTCCCTCAAGCTCGCCCAACATTTCCTTCTCAACTCTTGGCGATTTCCGGGAGAAGGTGTGCATGGTGCCTCGCTTACACGAAGAGACCAACGAACAGATCGGCGAGGACTTCAGGATGATTCCATTAACGCATGTGGTTCCTATCGTCCAAGTGCCTGGAGGCGTACATCAACCCCTTGTTCAACCCCAGGTACAAGTCCAGGTAAGACCACAATCCCAAATTCGGATAGGAATGATTACCAATTGCTTTTCAGGCGCAGGTCCATTAGTTATGTTGTGGGTTAACCCCAGGCACGACTAGCAAGCCCCGGCACGAGCGTCTACGAATGGCTTAACCCGAGATACGACTAGCAACCCCCCGTACGAGCGTCTACGAATAGCAACCTGAACCTTGAATATAGATCAGGTACGACTATCAAAGCAGTTGCATGGGCGTTTGCTAATGTAATATACGAAACATCATTCGGTACGAAGCGTCATTTAGGCGCTTGTTCATCAGCTCCGTTATGGGTAAACCCCACATACGAAATGCAAACGCCGGTACGACCGCCTAGATACAAAAACTCCTCAACCCCCAGAATCATCAATATAACCCAAAGTATTCACATGAGAGTTTGACGCCAGATACGAATAGCAACCCCCGCCACGAAGGTCTAGAACTCGAACAGCATCCTTGTCCCCCAATATATGAAAACGTACCCAACCCAAACTTGTTGCAAGGCCGTCTATTAACCCCAGGTACGAATATCATTTCTTACAAAAAACAGTGTAAATGGACAAACGTAATGCATGGGCGATTTTTTACTCCACGGTACGCCCAAATTCGAGTAACAATTGTTTACCAATTTCATTTTAGGCGCATGTACATCAGCTCCGCTTTGGGGAAACCCCATAATACGAATAGGAACCCTGCTGTCTAAAAGACATTACATGGGTGTTGTAAACACTGAAGTACTTTTTTTGGTATTCCACCGAAGGGTCCCCTTAAGTCGAACCAAGATGTCTGGACACAACGACAGGGGGGGCTTGCTAGCCCGCCTTATAAATACTGGACCTACATTTGGCTAGTCGCCTGTACCTCGCCTTATTCAAACGGCCGTCAACGCAGAAAATAGTACTGATGCACCCCGAAGAGCCCCCCCCCTCCCAACGCAAGCACCGCATTGTTTTCGCAACCGCTACAGCTCTTCGTACAAGAGGTGCAACATGTAGGTTGTTCGCGTAATTCGGTGCCCTTCGATCATTTCGAGGAGTACGCTGAAGACAACAGCAACGGCGAGACGCTATGCGTTGCCCCGACCCGGATAAACATGGATTGCATGAGGCATCACATGCCTGGCGATCTACCCAGCAATTGCATCATAAGCTGTGTGTACATCATGTTCGGGGAATGTTTGGGTGTTACTGTTTAAGCACGTCGTATATAAGTGAACCTGTTCCCGACGTTCACCGTGATATGCAAGGCATGTTGTCTCAGATCCTGTGCAAAGTTGAAACAAAGCACGCATGTATCTGTT
>MEHQ01000142.1:482271-560051 GCA_008828725.1 Saccharina japonica | reverse complement strand
GGGATTTCCATGTGAGGCTTCCGCGAGCCTCCAGTCACAGACTTTTACTTTCCGTGGGAAATCCATAGGTCTGCCGCCGTACTTCGTAGCTCCCACAGTGATTATGTATGGGACTTCCATGGTGCTTCCGTAGGATTTCGGAGTCCCCATGGTTTTTTCTTTTGGTACTTCCATGGGATTTTCGTGGGACTTCGGTCAGACCTCATAGTTCTCATCATGGGACTCCCGTAGGAATTCCGTGGGACTTCGGCCAGACTGACTACACGTAGTCCCAATGGGCTTTCCATGGGGCTTGCCATGGGACGCCGTAGTCCCGAAACATGCAACTACTTGGAATTTGCTCAGTGTTGTTATTCTGATTTGCTTTTCCACTCAAGAATTATTGGGGCCTGTTTTTTGTGACCGCTATTTTTTGTGATCGCGGACCAAACTACGATCAATAATATTTTGACCCATCCGCCGGAGGATAAAAATAACTAAATAATAATAATCTATAATGTGAGAACAGCAAAAACAACATCAACGGAACGTTCGACAAATTGGCGGCACTATTGAATAGTTGAGTGGGTGAAACCTGTGCCGCCACCCGTTCCGACAAGCAGCAACACGACTCTCGCCGTCACAAAGCTATGATGGTACGTTCCGTATATAAGCTTGGCAGAAAATGCGCACGTCGCTGCAGAGAGCGGACAAATAGCGGTCCACATCTACATAGGTATGTATGTGGATCATAGCGGGCATGTTGCCGACAGAACAATATACGCAATGGGCAGATCACGACCTAGATCATTACGATCTACAGTAGATCCATCTACAGGTTCAATATTTACCGTTGTAAGATGTTGCGCAAGAGCCGTATCACACACATCCCATCCGGCAAACAGGTGCGCAAGAGCCGTGGCATACAGATCATACAGATCCCACCCGGTCGAAACGATTTAGATCGTGCAGATAATATATATCAGGGATCTGTCTGCTCCGAAATATCTGGATGATGACATGGGGATCCGATCTGTCCCATGTTTGGAACCAAACGCGAGTGGGGCCCAGCGATAATCAACGCAAATAATAAAGTACTAATACTCGTGGCTCGAAAGTAATATATTTTCACCGACTCGTGGAGCAACATGCCAGCAACATGTTTTCAACATGCAAATGTATCAACATGCTGCCAACACGCTATGTATGAACACGCTATCCACATGTCGATGAATAACCACCAAAACAGGCATCCAAAAGGTGCAATACCAGTACACCATTGTGGTAGCGTCTCTGCCGGATAGCTCCCTTCAAAGCTCTTTTCATATATAATATGTAATACCTGGTATGTATTTACCGAGTCGACGCCGACCACAAGACGCTCCTCCCACCAAAAAGACAAAAATATAACCTAAAGGAATTAAAATGGTACACCCCTCCCTCTGCCGATAACGCCTTGCCGGCGGCAAACAAAACTGACATTAACCCTTCGCGGGCTTTCATCCCAGGTATAGCAACGAAAAAAACGAGACGTGTTGTTTGACCCAACCGTCTAGATAGGAAGAGCGTGCGCTAACACAAGTGATACCATGCCGCGCGCTTGACGTCAAACTTCCTACATGGCACTCCGGACACACTGTCTCCCCCCGCAGTCCAGGTGCCTTCGTGTGTACGGTACAGCAGCAGAGGGTGTAACTGCAGTCAACATGTTTCGTCGCTTTTCCCCTCTCAAGTCCCAAGGGAGTTACTAGCCTAAACTTTACAGCAACTTTGCGGCAGTCAACCCCCCCCGGTGCCTGATCGGTGAAAACCCGACGTGCTCCGTCCCGGCATTGTAGGGACGCAAGGGTCTATGGGCATACGATTACGGCTATGCATGACATGAATACACAACCCCCCACCCCCCGTTTGCCGACAATGCTTTGCTGACAACAAACAACTGCAATCAGGGTGACACTTTTAGGCGAGCTAGAGATGTTTTACGGGAGGCTGACGCTTCCGAGAGTAGGGGTGCGTTAGACGCACGGTGCGGTCAATGCCGCACTGGCCGCCGAATGCCGCTCCCAGTTCCGAAAGCTACGAGGTCTTCGTGGTTTTCCCGTTGATAGAGGCGCCCTCGTCGCAGTGCTTCGCGACCATGGTCCGAAGTCGCCCCTCCGCTGCTCCGCTAAAGCTGTCGATCTTGTCGCCGTTTCGTAATACCTTCGAGCGGGCACAGGACAACAGTGCGGACGGAAAATTAGTATACGAGTACGTATGCATAATATTTTTCACTCGGAAGAGATGGTAGTACCACAGCATACGTACACATTTGTGCCGGGACGCGATAATTATACAGGCCCCTCTAGGCGTGCGTTATGTGCAGGTTGCACCTGCAAAAGTTTTTGTGCAGGCTGTGTGTGACCAATTTCACCCTTGCCCGTCGACCCAGACCAAGCCAACACCAGACACACCTCTACCCTAACCCTAACCCCAACCCCTTGGGGAGTACGAGGTCGGCAGGGGCAGCCACGCGGCTCCGCCGCGTGTTTTGATGGCGTTTAAAAAAAAAACATGCGGCCCAAAAGGCCAGCCTCACACATCAAAACCAGCATCCTGCACAAAAGCTTTTGCAGGTGCCACCTGCACATAGTACGCGTCGCCCCTCTAGGGAGTTGTTAGCAGCAAAGACCGCGCGCTCCCTTGGCGTGGACTGTTACATATTCTTCTTCGGACTATTACATATTGTTACAGCAACAGCAAATCCAGTAGTAGTGAACACAGCAACAGGTACAATCGTATTCGGATAACAGTTAAGTACCAGTATTGATTGAGTCCAAGAAACCGCGCGTGCCACGGGCAACATGGGGCAATACAGTGTGCTGGTCTTCATTGGGGCCTTACAGCACCACATTGTCACAATAATGTTGCTTCGCCTGACTCAGAGGGGCTCGTGCAACACCAAACCACAAGCAATACCTGAACTTTACCAGCGACCAAGGTACACTGCTGTACCACACTACAACCGTGAGTGCAGTTTTTGTTCAGAGTCCCTAGCAGCACAAAACTGTTATTAATATTCATATTACTATATACTAATAGACTACGGCAGCAGTTGTGTACCAGATATACAGCAGTAGAAGGTGTGCAGACTGCAGCAATAGTTTCCCTTTTAAGCTACGAGAGCTGCGCTAAAACACAGTACGTACCGAAACAGGTACAGCACAATTTCCTTGTGACGAGCATATGTGAAGGTGTTATCATAGTAAGCCTTAACACTCTCCACCCCTTCTGAACAGCGGGGTCCTTGGTCTTCGTATGGGGCCGTACGAGCCTAGTGCGAACTTCACGGCCAACAACCCACGTCCTCCCGTCGACGCCATAATTAAAAGGTACCAGGCATTAATCTGTTGGGCTACAATACTGCTAAAAGGTTAACCAATTACCCACCCAAACTAAGCCTGCCTGTAATACGGCACATGACAGGCACATTTTAATGGCTGCAAGCGCCAGAGCGCGAGCTAGCAAAAACCGACGAAAACCGACAAGCGGTGGGAATCCTAGGCGTGATCAAAGTGAAGGCAAGTACAGGGCGGGGAGAACGGAAGACACAACGTGAACACGGCTACTGCTATAGTGTGCTATAGCCCAGAATACCGCCAAGGATAAAGCTTCCCACGAGTGGAGCTGGAAACTAAAAAATGGTTAAAAAATGAAATAGTATCACTCGTCCGCAAGAGCTCTATACGCTAGCTACAGCAAGCAGCCACACAGGTACAGCAGTAGTCTCTTCTAACTAGATAACATTGTCCAAACACTGTCCATATTAGGGATGTACATCAACTCTTTTTCGGGGTTGATTCGATTGATTAATTTGTCCAAATCGTGTTGATTTAATCATGATTAGTTGATTAATATCAACACAATCAACTGCGCGATAATGTGATTATAGTCATGATTATCGGTTGATTATTGATGGTGCACCACAAAACGCCTCTTTTTGATTAAAAAATAGTCAACTAATCATGATTAATTTCAATAATCAACTAATCATTGATTAGTTAATTTTGTGGCAATGTGCGCCGGTGGAACATTTTTTCACGGTTACATCACAAAGCGCCCCTTTGTATTCAAAAATAATCAGCTAACCATGATTATGTTATTTAATTAACCACTCATGACTAGTTGATTTATAATCAATAATCAACAATAATTAATCACATCACGTGATTAAAATTAATCACCAAAAATAATCATAATCAACACGTGATTATGAGTTGATTGTACATCCCTATTAATAGTCCATATACATATAATATATTGAATAGTCATCACACTGCACTTAAACCCCCTTTCAATACCGCACCAACATTTTTGGAGACAACTACTTGGAATTAGTGTCATAACATCATGCAGTATTAGTAGCAGTGCAAGTTAAACCCACATGGAAGGCTGGGATGCTGATGCCGTCGAAAGCGTCGGGAAGGTCGTCGATGTCAACCTTCACGAACGACGCAGCGTCCTTGTGCTCTGTAGCGAGCTGCTCGAAAACGGGTCCAATCTTTCGGCACGGACCGCACCACGCCGCCGTGAAGTCAACGATCAGCAGCGGCTCCGATCTAAAAAACGATTTCGGGTACCAGAGAGAAGGCAATTGGTGAAAAAAAACAGACATCTCGGTGCTCAATCAACAGAACCCGTTTCCAACTGGAACCGCATTTCGAGGACAAGAGCTACCTTAGCAATTCTATATAGCAAGAGATACAAGTTGAAAAAAAGTGTACATTTGTTTCGAGGTGTGCATGGTGCGGGGTCGTTCAAGTGAGACGGGGAAATGTGAAAATCTATGTATGAGTAGTGAGCAACTACTGCTGGCTGCTGGCATGTATATACGATAAATACGTACCGGGTATTACATTGCATTGAATACAATACAGATACCACCAACATCAACACCAACAGCGCCAACACCACCAACAAATAAAACCACATACTGCTAATACTATTGCTGCGTACTGCTACTGCTACTATTAATACTGTATACCACGTACTCTATTACTATAGCAGGTATATTACAACAACATCGACACCACACATCAACCACAGGGAAAATCAACAGCAGCACCACCAGTGCTATTCGTAGGTTTGCTTTAGCAAATTCGATCCGATTATGTACTTCTGCGAATCGCAAGGCGAGCTCAACTGCGGAGATACCGGGACATGATCACATGATAACATACCAGGTGGTACCGTACCCAGGTACCATACAAAATACGTACCAGGTACCTATGTATGATACCGGCGCAGTTTAACAGTGGGCGGTGGGGTGGGGTGCGATCGGGATTTGGGGTACAATATGTCCAATCAAAACACCCGTCGATCTCACGACTTCTACTATACCAGGTAACTATTACCTGGTAATGTTATACCGCCCACGAACGCACACAAGTTGACGACAGCTACCAATATCCCGCTGCGCGAGTTCCTATGGCGACAACTATCAGCTTTACCATCTTGCGAGTATACGGGGCACAGGGGGTTGATAGACTGATGTCCCGCTTATGTATCGCCTGCATAACGGAATACCAGGTAGACTACGAGCATGTATGATGTAGAGAAAATTGAAGAAAAAACAGCTGTGATATCGAGGATTTCGTACCACGTGTGTGTTCTTCACATTAAACCTTCCTCTCTACCCGTCGACATCCAGCACACCCAGTGTCCGTGCCAATTCTTCATCCTAAAAAGTACCAGTTCTGTGGTCACAAAACTACGACACAGAGATACTACTCGTATGCTCAGTGTGTGTTCTTCACATTAAACCTTTCTTTCTACCCGTCGACATCCAGCACACCCAGTGTCCGTGCCGATTCTTCATTCTAGAGAGGTACCAGTTCTGTGGTCACAAAACTACGACACCGACACAGAGATACTTAACCCTTGTAGGACTGGAGTCCCGTTTTAGGGACAAATTACTTAGAATGTGAGTGGTTTGTCCCCAAAACGGGACTGCAGTCCTAAAAGGGTTAAGACTGTATGAACTACGAATGTTAATGTTCCCGGACGTTATGAATACTACAGCAACATTAAACGCTAAAGTACCACAAACACTAACCCCATGCAGCAATGAAGGTTTATGGCGGAATAGCGCGGGCTTGGGAAAGTTGGAAACCCGGGAACAGCAGTCCTTGTACCATAACGGTACCAGGTAGACCGAGGGCTGTGTACTGCTATACTCGTACTCCTGCTGTGCATCATACCTTGCGCCCAGCTTCGGCAAAATTGTCGGAATTTACTTGGCTTTGAACTCGATCTAACAGCAGTATTATTTCATAACACTTAACCCTATCCCCCACGCGTGGGAAATTTCTCAGAATGAAAATGTAATGAGAAGTTCTTAATAGTGTTGTTGACTACCAGGTACGTATGTATCAACAATTGCACAGATTGTCCGAGTATACTCGATACTCCGAGTATACTCGGAGTTTCGAGTATTTTTCGTACTCCGAGTACTGAGAGTATTAGAGTACTGGTGGCCTAAATACTCGGGAGTACTTGGAGTATGAGCAGTACTGAAGGCCCAAATACTCCGAGTACTGGGAGTATGAGCAGTACTTATACTCGAGTACAAGCAGTACTCGGAGTAAAAACATCTAAATTACTCGGAGTACTCCGAGTATCGAGAGTATTGGACACCGAAATACTGCGAGTACACAAAGTACCTGAAGTATTTTTTTCTCGAAATACTCTAATTATACTCCGAGGTAATGGGAGCATCTGTGATTTTTAAATGCTATAAACGCCAGTCACATGTCCCAGACCTGGGAGGAATGACGGCCGAGTCTTAAAATGATGCAAAGATGCTCCTAACGTACTTCACACTCCGAGTATACTCCGAGTATCGAGTACATTTCGTACTCCGAGTACTTAAGAGTATAGAGTATTAGCGGCCTGAATACTCGGAGTACTTGGAGTATGAGCAGTACTGAAGCCCCAAATATCGGAGTACAAGGAGTACCCGCAGTATCGGACCCCGAAATACTCCGAGTAAAACAGTATCGAGAGTGTTCATACCCGAAATACTCCGAGTACGAGCAGTATCCGGAGTATCGAACCCCGAAATACTCCGAGTACACGAAGTACCTGAAGTAATTTATCTCCAATACTCGGGACTTTACTCCAAGGTACTGGGACAACCTGTGAACAATTTTTATTAATAACACTGACCTAACACTGACCCAAACCCTAACCTACAACCGCTGGGAATATCTCGAACGACACAATGTGACGATACAACTTTCTGTCCAATGCTGGCCAAGGCCAAGCTCGTTGCAGTACTGGTATATGGCATGGTAATGTCTCAGATATATCGTACTATATCTATCGCATGAATGATAGATGCACTGCTTGTAGATTCTATTAAGTATGCGTATCGATGCATCTAGAGTATGATACATTCTCCGATTTACTTGATTCCGTGGTCAGATTAGAGAGCATTTCATATGCTACTAGTTATGGTACAATAGGGAGCGGCCAAAAACAGGTACACCCGGTCCGTTCGGGGCCAAAAACAGGTACATACTAAAATCAAGTTTAAAACGCACCCAACGAACCTGCCGTTCCTTGCAACGCAAAGTAGAGTTTTTTCAAGTTCTTCGTGCTCGCCCGGTGGCTACGTACGAGTAGCTGCTATTAATAGTACGAGTAACGAACGCCTGCTGCTGTATTTCCCTTCTCAGCTTGCGACACCCCTGGTATCCCAAGTCAACCACAATCCCGAAGGGGAGCCTTCTATCTCGTATAATTTCGGCGGAGGTGTGCAGGCAGATATGTGTGTCGCTCGAGTGGCGTGTGGTGCGAGGTGCGAAGGGAGGAGGGGGTCTCCGCTACGTCGGCATTTGTATAGGGGGCATAGGGTGGAACTATGAAGGGCCTCTGATTGGCTTAAAAACGACAAAAAAAGGTGAAAGTCAAGCAGAGTAGACAAAATCAGTATACCTGGTTTTAAAGAGGCAAAAACAGGTACAACGAGTTTTGGACCAATGGCAGGGCACGTGGAGTGCGTTTTTTACTTGATTTTAGTATGTACCTGTTTTTGGCCGCAAAAGACCGAGTATACCTTTTTTTGGCCGCTGCCCATAATTAATATTAATATTGATACGTACAGCAGTACTTCCCTTCTTCCGCTCGCTGCCTCGGCAAAGTTTTTGCTTTGGCATGGCCCATAGCGAGGGGGGGGGTCTTTCTAGCGAGCAAGGCTAGGCTCACCCTCAAGCGGACCGATACCTTCTTGCTGCTGCGCACCCGCCGCGAAGCGTGTGCAGCGGTAGAGTTGGATCGGCACTGGTGCGTTAGGCGCAAAAGTTTAGATGCACGGGCCTTTTTGGCCGTCGGTGTAGACAGCAATGTCCATCTCACTTTTGTGCGCGGAGGCAGACGCCATCAGAAAGGTGGACGGACACTATGTACACGGCCCTAGGTGTGTTTGCTAGAGGGAGCTGTACTGTCTCAGTAACCTGGCTTCGCCATCAAAGGAGGAGGGAGCGTGTGGCGACGAGCTGTAGTTTGGACTGGTCAATCCCTTCAGCGCGAGAAATTTTATTTTCCAGACCAAGCACCCTGAGTGCAACGAGGGAGAAAGCGAGGAGCCGACTGGGAAGGACAACAACGAAAGCGAGTACGGACGGAGCAGGTCGAGTGTGGTCGTGCTAGGACTGGCCAAGTGGCACCGGAGCGGCGCGCCGGATCACAGCAGCGCGCCGCAGCAGCAGCGCAGCAGAGCGGAGCAGCCATCCGGAGCACGGACGACATCGACCCGTGACGAACGGACAAACATTTTTGTTTTTTTCCGTTTTTTTCCCCTGAATTTCGTTGTTGGGTCTGTGTGGATGACGTCACTGGTTTTGTAGAGAGACGCGGCAGAGATGGCGCGGACACCCCGGGTGCCTTCATTGTGTGCCTGATCGTGGAAGACCCCTTCAATGTGGAACGATTCCTAATCAGTGTCGATGTTTAAAATGCTGTGCCTAACACAGACGTTCAGGATAGATTCGGGCAATTGTCAATTGACGTGATGGCTTTGGTTGGCTGTTCTTTTTCACTGTGTGCCCGCGGACTGTCATTCCGGCAGCACTTCAGACAGCAGCTGCGTGCTCCATCTTGTTCCCACGCCTACCGTGTGTTTTTGTACAGACAGCACTTCAGACAGTAGTTATGCTGTAGTCGGCAAATTCATTGGTAAAGAGTGGGAGGGGGGGGGGGGGGGCGATGCTGCTGTAGTCGAATGGAGATTGCGGGCGTGTAGTTCAGTTTGGGACACGCATAACATGCTGTAGGGATTTTTAGGTGTACCTCTTCGGACTGGTGTATCCTTTCCCTGCTAAGTGTGCGTGTTCTTTAGGATTCTCTGATGGCTCTAGCACTTTGGTGACCACGGGCTGTAATCTTGCTAGATCAGACTATAGGGATTAGCAACTGAAACGAGTTTAATGTGAAGACAACAACAACAACAACTGGCCTGCTGCTCTAGAGTTGTACTAAATCTACTGCTGCTGCTTGTAGTACTACTGCTGTTACTGCTGTATGCCTGTGTCCCCACCGTTTGAGATCCTCCCACTCCTGGATCGACCCGACGACCTTGACATCCCCTCCCCCGTCACCCTCTCCCTTGCACGTCGCATCAGAGCAGCACCCTGCGGAAGGACTAGTTTTTCCTTTAGCACTCGTAGGGTCCGGCAGATACTTGGCTACCAAAAAACAAAAGAACGGCCAACGACGGAGGAGAGAGACAGAGCGAATGCCGAAGTGCCAACAGGAGAGAAGGAGAGTTGAGCGAGACGAGCATGGAGAGTGGGTGTTTTACGGAGTGCTGTGCAGCGGGGGGGGGGGGGTGGTTGGGATACCCGTAATCGTACTCGTATTGTTCCGCTGTTTTTCTGCTGGTTGTGTCGCCATGTGTTGCGCGAAAGGTTGTGTACGTGTGACTGCTGCTTACATACTGCTGCTGTAGTGCGCCTCCGGAGATGCACTGATTGATCGCTCAGGTCAGGCCTCGGGCAGGCCAAGCTCTCGCTGCATAACAGGGATATCGTGGTGCTGTTCTAGTCTAGAGTTGTACATGATATACCAGGTACCTGGTATGCATGTACGAGTACGAGTACGGAGCTGCCTTCATACCTTATGCACACAGAAGGCTACACGTAGGCTAGACCGGATGAACCAGAGGACGAATATATATCATACCTAGCGGGGTTTTTCGCAGGAGGTTGAGGATGGGAGCAATGAAGATGAGGAGCAGGGGCAAGAATGCCGAAACGGGGATGCAGCAGGGGCCTAAGCAAATCACCGTCATCTTCTCAGCAGCTGTATGTCTTCAGCACTGCTGTTGGCCTTCTCTGAGTAAAAATGACCCGGCACCCGGCAGTTAGCTTACACCAGTTTTCATAAAGAGACAGAAGGCGTACTGCTTCTTTCAAATAAATTCCGTTACAAAAAAAAATCACGACCGACCAAACCAGCCGACATCGGACAGCAGAGACGCATCAACATGCGTTCCCTATGAGTGGCATCATCACGAGGATCACAGCGTAAGGGTACCGATCATGATCTTGCTTCCACCAGAGCTGCTCGTTGCGTTCCTCGCCTGCTAAATGAGCGATGCAATTCGACCACGAAGAGAGTGGCGAAGAGCGACGCAGGCGGCAGAGAGACTACCACGCTTTCCTGGATGCACAGGTTGAGGCCCGCAGAAAGGCGCCCCCCGCCCCAGCCAGGGACGATGTGGAAGCAGCAGCAAGGCTTCCCATCCTCCCTACTTCAGGGAGAGTAAAACATCAACCCAATCCACCACTACATGGTGCAGACGCTAACCTAACATTTGCGAAATATGGCGACATGTCGAGGCTGCAGGCACCGAGAGGCGCGGACAACGGTGGCGGTGGCGGTGGCGGCGGCGGTGTGGGTTTGGGAGGCAACCTGGATCGGGCAAGCGTTAGCTCTTTTCAGGGCGAATACTTGAGCAAGCTAGAACAGAGGCTCGAGACGGAAGTTCAGCGAAGGGGCCTGCTGGAGCGGAAAGTGGGCAGCCTTGGTCAGAAGGTGAGCAGCTTCACTACGCACGTGCATTACAACCGTCATTTGCGCCGGTGTTTGTGAAAGCGTAAAAGCGATATCTTGAGCTGGGCTGCTGTGTTGTATGAATATGTATGGCAGAAATCTGTCTGTCACCACGGCAAACAAACGCCAACGAATACCTACGAGTACGAGTACGAGTACTGAACGTCAACGAATTCCTACATACCGATACCATCCGTACAAACCACGGCAAACAAACGTTAGCAGCAGTACTGAAGTATACTTGTTGTATACCGGTATACCCTTAAAGTACGACGTATGTACAACCAAACGAGCACAATAAATGGTAATTGTGTAAGTATCGACCATGGTTGACGGCCACTCACACACACATGTGTGCAGTTATTTTATTTGCAAGCGTACACCACCCAACACCACATACATTAACATCTCGTCCATATTATTGGCGTCACGTTGCGTGCCGCCGTCTCTCTCGTTGACCCAGCTGCAAAACTGGATGGCGGACTCTACGGCCAGCATAAGTTCGCTTGGTGCGAGGGATGCTGCCATCACAGAGGTGACTCTAGTGGGTATCATATTTTCCGTGCGTGCTTTTCGTTGGTGTCGATTTGAGTCGGAAATCGGTCGTTGGGTTCGTGAATGCCGCGCACACCATACATATAGAACCATTCGTCTTGTGGCCGACAAAACAACGTTAAGAATATACGAGCTGGGCCAGCCAAGGCGCTGCTAGAACGGTTGATTGGCTATGCCCCGCTCAATAATACGAATTTCAACATGATTTTTTGACACGGTGTTGCTGATGTCCTAGCCAACCTTTGAGGTTCCATCCCTTTTTTCTTCTTTTTTTTCCCCAGGATATATGACCGATCCAAAAACCCGTGAAAATAAAAAACGGCCTTAACTAGTGGAAAAAAATCGAAAAATAAAAAGGGATGGTACGGAATATATTGACACGTATGATTCAAACACGAGGTGAAAATTTGAGTCCGAAATTCACAAAATTGAGCGGGGCATCGCAGTAAAACTGCCGTTTTCGTTATTACTTGTTTTCAGTATATAATCGTTATTTTTTGTGTATCTCTTGACGGGTGATAAATTGGGCAATGCAACTTACATCGATCGTCTCCTTGTGTCTCAAGCATTGTCTACACGAAATTTCAGCTTGATCGGGAATGCCGATTTTTTTAGCTGTCATGTAAAATTAGTGTCAAAATCTGGTTAAAAAAAGAGATTTTTGGTACTTTTGGGTTTTCGCGGATATCTTAGCGAAATCGAGTCGGTTTTTATCAAAGTTGTTTTTCATCTCCAAGAATACGTCAGTATCATCTCTGCTAATTTTCGAAGTCTAACTCGAAAAATAGGCGGCGCTAGAAGCTCACAACAGAAAATCCGTTTTAAGGCTGGCCCAGCTCGGTACCTGGCATCGAATTCTAGTCGTGCGCGTTAACTGCATTTCGTGCCTGCTGTAGCGAAAATATCAGAATATTCGTACGAGTAGTACTTATCAAGCTTATGAGCTCGTATAGACGGTGCCACTCCAAACATGCCTCCTGCATATATTCCGTTGCTCCTGCACGTATCTTACTTTGGCTGATACGTTCATGTTCTTAACCTACGCTGCAAACTGCACTCCAGGGTGCGTTTCGTCGAAATCACGTCATCTCATGTCGCTTTTATACTGTAGTACTACAAGTAGAACATCGATAGACCACCGTTAAACAAACGCTGCTTTTTTCTGTATAAGTAGCACGAGTACCAATTCCCTGGTGTATACCTGGCAACTACATTTATGGGACCAAAAGAGGGGGGATCGCCTTCGCTGCCAACATGGCGATGCTTTACCTTCGTATCTTTGCCATATCCCATCCAGGTTCGTGAGCAGGCACGGTATCTAGATGCTCAGATGGCGCGTGTCCAAGAGCGGCAGCATCGCATCGAGACAACTCTGTCTCTAGCGCCAAAGGTGATTGAGTCCGGTACGGCATCCACACGTGTATGTGTGCCAGGGTCAACTACTATTGTGGGACCAATAGAACACTCAGGCGAGGTGTTTTGTGTTTGATATCCCCGTACTTCGAAGTATATCCCTGCTTGGGTGAAGATCACACATTACGCATTGAGGTTCCTTTGCTTCGTTGGAAGGGGTTTACAGTAGTTTTAACGCCAATGTGCGCTGACTGGTGGTTCTACTACTGTGTACTGTGTACAGTAGGGGTCCTTCCGACGAGCGCTCGTAATCAATACTCACCCCGAACGTGAAGACAGCGTCCACTTAGATGGTCGCGTATTCCACGAGCATATATACTAAGAGTACATGCATCCACTTAAACGGCGAAGAGATACATACCTGGTACCACTGTAACCGTCGTGGTTAGGGCCGCAGCAGTAAGGTTCTCAGTGTACGGTAAGAGATGACGAAACTAGTGTGTGGGGGGAGAGAGAGAGGCGGGTACCAGGTGCTCGGTTAGAAAAGAGAACCTCGGCACCTCGACAGACAGTGAAGTGCCCTCTCGTCACCGCGTGTTCGCTGTTCGACTGGCTTATTTTTACTGTAGGTTCGGCCCAAACTATTAATACCGCGATCTGGGTTGCCATATCGTATAACAGGTGCAAGAGATGACCCAACAACAAGTGAAGGCTCTCGAGGAGGAAGCCCGGACTAGGATACAGGCTGACGAGATTAGGGCTGCACGGTTTGGTCAGGCGATGGAGCGAGTGTCGGACGAGGTACAGAGTCTTGCGGCCCGCGTTGGAGCGGAGGAGAAAGGCACTTCGCAACGCGTGGCGATGTTGGAGGTAATTCGGGTCAGGTTTTGGCAGGCAACTGCCGATTGGCTGGTTCCTCTTTTACGTGTGACCGCTTCGAAAGCAAGTTTCAGAAAATAACTGGAAAATGTGTTGCAGAGAGACACTAAGACTCACAGCGCTAGACACGTACCTGGCGTCGACGAAACAACTCGAACAGAATGGCGTCCACTTCCCAGGCTTGTACATAGCGTGCACTTTAGTTTTATTTTCCTTTTTATCGTCGCTTTTACTTTCCAGCTCAGCTCGTGGGAGCGTTTACCCTCAGCGGTATTCTGAACTATAGCAGACGATAGCAGTAGCCGTGGTCACAGCTGTTGCCTCTCCCCCCATCAGGCCATTGAGCACGCATCCCTTTCCAAGACGAAGCACCGTTCCAACTCCTAATAGAGACACCTCCAACAGTTAGGCGCTCATTGCGATGTTTCGGGGGGGGGGGCGGGGTACTCGTTTGTTGCTTGCCATATAATAGTAATTTGGTCATTGATCACGGATCCCTTTCGAGACGGAGGAAGGGGGGAGGGGGACACGCCTTCTTTTTTATCACTGCCCATAAAAACTATGCACCGGGTATTTTGTGCATTTTTTTGTGTGTTGTGTCAACTCCTCAGGCAGCGCTCACGGGAGAGGCGAAAGGAACAAGAGAAGCCACGAAGCAGCTAGGAGAGCACGTGAAAGCCTTGGGCGCCGCATACTCGAGTTCGGAAAGTAATATGGATGCGCTTTGTCAAAGTTTGCGGCGTCTTGAGGAGCGGCAGGAGGAGCAGCATCTGTTCGCCGGCGGGATAACGGAACAATTGGTGGCGCGGCAACACACCCAGGCGAGAAAAGGCGCGGTCTCGGCGCGTTGGGCTTATCAGGAGAACACTCGATTTCCCGGTGGATGTGGTGGCTTGGTTGTCCATAGAGTTGACTGCCACACCTCCTCCACGGGATAGGTCCCACTTAGGGGCATTCTTACCGAGCAGCTTTTCCCCATAATTTCCAATATGTTTTTCCAAGAAACAAAAAGGAAAAAGAGGAAATATTGGAAAAAATTGGAAATATTGGAAATTCTTCCGAGGGCAAAATGTTTGAAAGGCTTCGCGTTCCAAGGAATGGAGAGAAAAAAAATGGAAAAAATGGAAATCTAGAAAATTGCGCGAGAAATGTTTTTGATTTTTTGGAAATTTATAGCTCCGATAAGAATGACCCTTATCTGTTCAAATGCTGCATTTCCACCTAAAGGCCTAGCGATCAACCTCTATGTGAAACCCCTACTGTGGTCCTACCTTACAACGCGATATCGTGTGTTTTCTAACCACCAGCGACCGCGTGTGTTTCTAACCACCGCCTGCAGGAGTCGATGGTGACAGCTACCAGCGAGAAGCTAGACGCCTTGAAAGCTTCGCTTGCCAACGAGGTAGGAATGACCTCTACGTGTTGCTTTCGTAGCCGGAACTTAAACTTGGAATATATCCCGTCTTGGGGGTTACATCCTGTCTTGAGTTACGATGTCTTGGGTTACAGTCCGTCCCGTTTGACACACACCGCCTCTTGCATTTGCAGGACGGAGCTATCAACTTATCCGAGTGGGATTACGTGGCACTATAAAAATGTTGTCAGTAGGCGATGGTTAGGTCTTCTTTCAGAATTCTACATTGGACGCCTCAATTAACATACTTGACGATGGACGACACAGCGGCAAGGCTCCTTTGTCTAGTTTTGAAAGAGCCGCGGAGTATTTACAATGCGTTAGCATTAGTTTCATCACGCGAAACAAAACTTCCGCATCTTGATTTCACTTACTTATCTGTTTTCACGGAGCTGGGTTCCTGTGAAACGATCGCGAGCTTTACGCTCGCGTGCTCAACGCTCCCGTGCTCAACGCTCCCGTGCTCAACGCTCACGTGCGCAACGTTCGCTTGCTCAACGTTCGCGTGCTTAATGGCGGTTTGTTTGCAGTTGTCGGGGATGATGACGGATACGGCCAAGCGTGTCGTGGAGAGCACCAACGTGCCGCAAGCGTTAACGCTTCTCAAAGGGCGAGTGGAGATCACGGAGGAGCGGCTAGCCAACATGGCAGACAAGAGTTTCCGGTCCCTGGAAGACGAGCTGGTCGGACTGCGAGCCGAGGTGAGCGGGCGGGGTGCATCGACAACCGCAGATAGACAGGGACCGCGTTCGCAACAACTACAGTTGGATGCACAACACTTCCCGCATGGCTTTCAATTAGTTGCCCTTTTCCCGCTACAGCAAGTTTCCTACTTGAATTCCAAGTAGTTCGTCCCCCAAAAAATGAAGGGGCTAAGGGTCGTTCTTATCGGGCATTACTTTTCCAAAAATTCCAATATTTGTTTTAAAAAAAACAGGAAAAGCAGGAAAAGCAGGATTTATTTGGAAAGTTTGGAATTTTAACAGATGGCAAAATGTTTGAAAGGCTTCGGGTTCCAATATTTGGAAGTTATTTTCGGAAAATATGGAAATCCTAAAAATTGCACGAAAAAAATATTGGAACTTTTGGAAAAAAGTTGCTCGATAAGAACGACCCTAAGGGCCCGCCTTGAATTTTTCACACCGCATTCCCAGGTGACCCGGCTAGAACGGCAAATGGACGCCGACCCTGCCGCAGCGGATCTGGCAGCCTTGGGCAGCAGCGTGACAATGGCGCAGGACGAAACCCAGAGTCAACTCAGGGAGCTTCAGGTAAAGGTGGAACGAGTAACGCGCTGTACACCCGGTGTTGGGTGGGCGCTACATAGACATATACCAGGTAGCGAATTACAGCAGCATTACATATTGACCGGTTATTTAGTCGTGAGAAGCCCACACGTTACAGCGAGACCTCAGCGTACATTCCCAGGAAAAAAAAGCGTCCGAGCAGTAGAATAGTTGCCGGAAGCAACCAATGTACAGGGGACCGACCCCCTGTTAGAGCTATGCCATAACCACTGAGCTAAGCTAGTCTAATAGTAGTCAACTCTGATTCATATTATTACACGATTACGGGGGGCGATAGTAACCAGAGTTCATAATGAACCCAAAGAACATATATTCCTCTAGTCTTACCTACCAGAGTTGGTTATGATTACTATGTTCCCTCGTAATAGCTCATTTCTAGAGCATGCCCAACAAAAACACAATATGAGGTCCCGATTATAGGGAAGTGCTGAACAAGGCCAGAGCTTAGTATGTTCTGCAACACCGTGACCCTTACCGCTTCGCTGGCAGGATACACTGTCTGCTGAAATTACCGCTCGAAGACGAAATGCCCTCAGACTGGCCGAGGCCCAGGCGGCGTCTACGGAGGGGGGCCGTGAGAGCGCCGTGCAGACGGCCTCCGGGCTGCGCGCACGATGCCTCGAGCTCGAGGAGCTCATCGCTCGCTTAACGCAGGATATTCACACCGCCCAGGAGGAGTTATCTTCGCAAGTGAGTCAGTCGAAGGGTCTATCTTCGGCGTTGAGTATGCATTGTGAAATAAGCAACATATCAGCCATCGACGTAAGAGAACCACGTGAGCTAGCTGTAGTATTTTCAGCCGATCACCCGCAATCAAAGCGTCATCAGATTTCGACACAGCAAGCAACTCGCCGGGAATTTTAGCCAAGGGTCAACCGAACGAGAACGCAAGGAGAGCATCCTGTTGACCTGTGGTCTGAAATCACGTTCTGGTCATGTAGTTATGTCGAATGTACCTCTCCTGAGATTGTCGTTTACACTCTGCGGCTGGCTTATGTGCGGGCTTAGAGCTTGGTGGTGAAGAAAGACAAGCACCTACCCGTAAAAGTCTGCGTTTGCAGTTGTTAGTAGGACGGGAGGGAGCCCTGCACTAATTGTCAACGAGAAACGCTGATTTTCCAGATTTTGTTGTTGTTGTGCTCGGCGTCGCACCTTTTCTTATTTCGCGATAAATCTAGACACTTCATTATATTGCGTACGATATGTGTGCATAGACACTTCAGAATATTGCGTACGATATGTGTGCATGCCGGGTATACGATCACACTTGCAATTGAGATGAGAAGCACGCTTGCTATGCCAACAAGACAAGAACCATCTCTCACAAACCTCAATTTGAGGCACGTTTGCTTCACCGAGCGGACAAGGGGAAACCCGGCGTCTAAAACCGTAGCGATAGGGTGCGGTCAACGCGACCTGTTTGCTCCACAAGCGCCTGCACTGCCATGTCGTGCTTGCCAAGTCGCTCTGCGAACTCGCTGCACGACGACGTTTAGTCCCGTGCTTACTTCTTGCTTCGTACTTCGTATTACGTTATCGGCACGTTACTCGCAGACGCAGGCCCAGCTATCGGCGACGCAGGAGCGCAACTCTCGGGCTGTGGGGAAGCTGGAGGAAAGTTTGACAGGCGAGTGTGTCTCCGCTTGACTACGATTAACGGTCTACAGCAGACCACAATATGGAGCAGATGACGCTGCACGCGATAATGGAATAGGGGCGGGGGCGGGCGAAAGAGGTCGATTCGTGCCTTGGCATCTATCTGCCGGCAAATCTAGAACCAAATAAAAAATCGCGTGCTAGAAAATAACAACCAGGTATAGGGTATAGGACATGCCTCTAGGTGGCGAAAAACTATCCTTGTCCGCGAAGGTGGTGTACGAAACGGCTGGCTATCCAATAAAGAGACAGACGACCGTCTCTCGCCATTGCGATATCTGTTATATACATAATACTCCGCGCCTCATATCATAGATTCGGGGAATCGCGCCTATCCCGAATATACGGTTTGAGCCTTCATCGCTATGGTGGATAGCTATCATAACGGCTTCATTCAGCGCCTTGCGACCAACGTCCACCTTTCGCCACCTAGAGACGTACCGGCAACCTATACTATCTATACTTTGTTCGACCCGTCGCAGGCACACAAACCCCACTGTTATTTCTGAATTCCGAATGAAAGTTGGGGCGCGTTCAAGGCATACATCATGCCCTTTTTTCCTTACCACCCACAATCGCAATATACGTGTCTAGGAATCGCTCCCCAAGCCGCATTCCTGCCATACAGTACCGGCCCTCGCATGAGAAACCGGAAATCATATGTTAAGATAACATCCTGATATCCTTATTCTGGCGGAGCAAGAACGGGGTAGATGTATTTCTTAAAAATTAGTATCGACGGCTAGTGCCTAGGCTACATCATTTCTTATTGTTTTTATAATGATCTGCTAGATTTCTTGCAGTCTGTTTTCTTACGAGAGTGCCGATGCTGTATTATACGTACATCAACTCGAAGGTAGCTGCAAATAAGTTTTGTCCGTCTTGGTCGTCGGTCGTCGAAACTTATCATCCTGCAGGAATAAGAAGGCAGGTGGCCCAGCAGGACGCCGAAAAAGAACGAAACTGGGCGAAGTCAAGCGCAAGGGCCGACGAGCTCGAAGCTCTCATCGCTGACACCAAAGACTCTGTGAGACGTTCTGCCAGGGTTACCAACAGGCGTAATAGCGGGTAGCATGGACATCGAGATTGCTGTGCATCGATACCGCAGGCACTGGGGACGGATTGATCAAAACTCACCATGCATGATACGTGCATCATGTTCTTCAACCTGACGCAACAACACGCAGATCGTGGTGAAAATGTTCCGTTCCATCACTCGTGAAAGAAAGAGAGTCGGCTCTACTAGGGAGATGCCGCAAATAAATCCAGTCGAGTCGCGACAACTGACACCCTATGTACCATCGTACCGCGTTCCTAATACTCCACGGTGGTCAGTATGGCATACCGTCTAGAACCAAGGTCACTGGTTTGCACCCGACAGGGCACGTCGTCTAGAATCAGAACCATTGGTTGCATCTGTTCCCCCCTAACGTGTACAAGCTGTTATCGCTGTTATCGCCGTGTCCTCTTCCTTGTGAAGTTACGAGAAGCGGACGAAAGAGCCCGGAGTGCGTTGGCGGCGATGGAGGCTAGGAGGCAGGCGCAAGGGCAACAGCTCTTGGACAAGTTGGCAGCCGCCAAGTCGGAAGAGATGGCCAGGACGGAGGCCGTAGAGCACGCCCTAGGGGAACACAGGCACGCCACCAGGGAGGCGGTGGAGACCGGCTATCGGGCGAACAGAACGCGCTCGGACGAGCTGCATGCGGAAATGCAAAGCTTAGAAGAGAGGCTGACCACGATCGTCGAGGACGCCCAAAAGAAGGAATCGGCCAGAGCGCAAGCCATACTCCAAAAGACACAAGAACAGGTACGTAAAGGAGAACCCGAGAGGAAAAGGCGGTGTTTACCGGCATTTTTTCCACCTCAGCTTTTCGAACTTCGAACTAAAACAATGGATGGTGCTTCTTCAGTACGAGTATACAACGGAGACCTGTGTTTTAGCTCATTTTAATTTCGTCGGGATAAGAGGGATTTATGGCTGTTTTCGACTACACCCGGCCGGTGTTTTGGCCGAAACGTGTAGGGAAAAAACGTAAATTAAAGTGGTCTCAAGAAGTTGCCCTGTGCAAAGGAATTGTGATTCACGTGTAAAAAAATCAGACGAAAACGCGAAAAAATAAAGTGAAAATAACAGGATTTTGTGTCCCTCGTCGTAATATGTTAAATGTGTAGTATATCATGATGTCTTAACTTTGTAGGCAATTGTGAGGATTTCGATCGTTTTACCATGCCTCAAGGAAAATCTTCCTGCTGGGTATTAGGGTCATCTGCAGTACAGATTTTTGGGACTTTCGTATATACTTTAGTACCGACGTATACATATCTCTCTCTGCCCGTGACAGGGATTTTCTCAGCATAGCCTTTTTCGACTAAATCAGCTCGGCTTCCCAAAACGTTTGTTGATTGCAACGCGCTGCAGGCTCAGAAACACTGCAAACAAAATGATAGTCATAATATTTCCTAGTGGTTGCGAAAACACCGATCGGTTGTAAATATGCTACTTGGTCGACCCAGCTCGTACTTTAGTGTCTGTAGTCTGGATGAGCCGTGGTATGATGGCCTAAACCGTCTGTGGAAGAGTTCCTGCAGCGCCTTCGACTACGTAGTGATTATCTTTTGATGGTATGGGTCCCTAGCAATGTCCCAGGAGACAGGTTCCAACTCTTGAGATTTCTCATCTTACATGGACCATGGCGGTGTGATGCCAGATCAAATAACTTGTGGCTCTTCTTACGTATGGACTCCAGCTTTTGAGCTTCTTGCCTGAGCCATGGCGAAGCGGTGGTATGACGTTAGAGGCTTATAACTTGTGGCACCACTCACGTTAGGGTGTTCGTCGTTGTGAATAATGGATGCTACCACTTATTTATCCCCTTCGCAGATCAACCGCGAGGTGTCAAAAGTCCGTCAAGCTACCGACCGGGTGGCCACGGATACAGATGTGAGCGTACGAGTAGCAACAAATTGTCTTCGCCAGAAATAACTCGCGTCGTTCACTCTTTTTACCAAGGTCCAGGTTTGGAATGGCCTCTTGGACTACGAATGGTTTACGGCTGTGGTAGTATACTATTATTACTATTAATTTTGCCTTCCGATGATGTATCGTACATGTTGTATATAGTCTACTAGAAAAAAAAAAACACTTGCTTATTTTATTTCACCTCTTTACCAGGTATAACTCTATACGAAGTACTGTAGGCTACTCATATTATAGATTAAATGTGCGGTGATGCAACGAATACGGCGGACTCCGCCCAGCAGCACTGTAGTAGTTGCAGTGCCTTCGACTGCAGAAATACGCATGCTTTTGCTGATATGCCCCCCACCGATGTGCTATCGACTGTCCCCTTCGTGGTGCTATAGTTGGCGTGTGCGGGACATAAAACGGACTTGAGTAAAATCGAGTTTGTCAGGGATGATCGGGTCCACGGTAATACCTCAATTGCAAATATGGGTTGAACACGTCTCCACCAATCATACCATTGTACTTCTGTCCAAATGAAAATACATAAGAGTTTCCCCCGATCAAAGTTCACGCGGAAACTCGTTGAATTTTGCTGCCACGTGGCTGACGTTTGCGTCGGTCGCGCTTTCCGTCGGTAGTCACTTTACCTCTCGTCGATGGTTCAGTGATTCGAAATATGCGTGACCGTTCTACCCTCGCCGATAATGTGTCTGACCGGCAGGCACTAAGAGCCCAAGTGGTAGCCGAGGAGACCTCGCGCCTCGACGACGTGCAGAGCCTGCAGCGAGACGTTTCAAAGATGACGGAAGCTGCGGAGTCGCGCATGCGTTTGTGGGCAGAGGGACGGTTACAGTCAGAGCGCGCCACCACCGAGGAGGTCTTGGAGCGCGCTCAAGCGCAGAGCGGGATGGTCCGTACTCTCCTGGATGAGGCTGTTAGCGCTATCTCGAAGGAGTTGACCATGCAAAAGACGGAATCGAAGGCGCGGAGCGTGGCATTGGAGGACTTGGTGGACGAGCTGGTGTCGGGGCTCGAGGCAAGGCTGACCGAGGTCGACAACGGGGCGGCGAAAAAGCGGCGGCTGGGTGATCTGACCAAGGAAACGGGGGCGAGGATAGGCGAGATCGAGCGTCATGTGCGACAGGTGCGCGCGTCCTTGCTCCAGTAACACGGTGTAATATGAATATGATAATCTTATTGTATGACCGTTGCGATTGCACTGTTGCATTCCTTCCCGTCATGGGGAAGAGGCACCCCTTGTATGACACGTTAGCGCCCCAAAAAATAGAATGAACTGCATGATCTAGAGATCGATGGACACCGAATGCCATAGACATGTTAGATGCAACCAGAACCACCGAGCTACAGCAACAGTCAGCGCTGATATCAAATAGAAAAAAGGCACAGACGCAAGGTTTCAACCGCGGCATTTCTCCCCACGGATGCTGTAATATACCGAATGTGTTTGCCTGTTTCCCCCCCTGTGACTCGGGTCCAGGCCGAGAAAGAGCTGAAGGACGACCTCGAGGTCAAGCTGGCGGTTTCGTCGCTCGTTTGCGCCGTTTCCGACAAAGCGTCAACGCAAAGGCTAGACCAGCGCGCCTCCGAGGAGCTGAAGTTAGAGAAGAAGCGCAAGCTAAAGGCGACGACAAACGAAGGGAAGCTTAAGGCTGAGCTAGGAAAGACGAACGCCACGGTTTCCAGCTTGCAAGCTGACGTCGGTGCTGCGGTGGCATGGCGTAAGGGTGTGGACGACCTCGAATCGAAGCTCATGGCGCACATCGAGGACCTAAAGGCCACGGCAGAGGTGAGGAAGAAGTCTATACCGAGTCGACAACCCTACCCATACAGCGCCTCCGTTTGTCGCGCCGAAGATGGTTGTTACCTCTTCCTGACGAAAATCGCTGTGCAATGTGGCTGCTGGTAAACCCAATTTTGACCGGATTCCCGTTTGGGGGACAAGTTACTGGACATTACAGTAGACTTTGTTTGTTTACAGTGCAGTGTTGAAGCGGTTAGCGGACACCGGTGTCAGCATGAAATCGCTATGCATAGCTACTGTTATTGGAAGACGCTGCCAGTATGCTCCGTTAGTACTGCTTTGACGTGAGGCCTACCCATATAAAGCGGACGAAGGCCGTTACGTGCGGGCAATCGGTTTAGTTCCGTACATGGCACAATACTACTGTACGTAGCCTATTTCTACCGTATGACATGCCATAGGTAGATCGATACGCATCACCCACGGCTTGGCGCGGTTCGGCGCTTTATTTTGTTTCCGGCGCAGGCTGCAAGGTTAGCCGCGGCAACCGCGACGGCCGATGCCGCAGCCGCGCGGAAGGCCGAGGCCGAGGCCACCCTGGCTCGCGAGGAGGCTGCTGCGGAGCTGGCTCGCGCGAAAGAAGCTACCGAGGGAGATGCTGGTGCACTGGGACAGCCGACCAAGAAAGCGGCTGCCAAAAAGGTGGGAAGCGATGACTGTGCATCCGGGACCAAACAACTTGTTTATGGCGGGTCTCCGTTGTGGCGTGTCTCCGTTGTGTACCCTGTTTAGATAGGTGTCACTGTCGTTCTCTCGCAGTATGTGCATGTAGCTTGCAGCCGGAGGTGAGCAGTACGGAATTGGGATCGCGGTACCTTGATCGGTGCCGCCCTGTTACTCGGACATCGAGTGCTACAGCTGGAAAACACAATAGTGTTGGGTACAGCCCTGTGATAGCTCGAATCAGGCACATCCACGAGCTAGGCAAGAATAAATTAGTGTTTTTGCACACCGTCGGGGTGAGATCGAAGAAAACTATTTCGCGTTCAAGGAAGCCTGAAACCACGGCAGTCTCCATGATACATGGTACCGGGCATCTGGTTTTAACCCTTTTTCTACTGCAAACGTTGATCCTACTTTATTTTCAAGTAGTTTTTCTGCAACACATGGGTGCGGTTCGAAAGAGGTTCTGCAAGTTCTGGTCCTTCCGTGGTGCTTTTCTGGGGACGTATTCTAACATGATCATGTGTTTTGTTTCGCTCAGGTGACCGACTTCGCCGCTATGAACGACGAGCTGGAGGCCGATGATTCCTCCTCTTCTAGTAACCCAGAGGACGAACAAACCGACAGCGAAGACGACAACGTCAGCAGCTTGTCGGCCTTGAAGCCTCGAGTGAAAGGGATCGAGCAGGACCTGAAGGAGCTCAAGCTTCGACTGGAGGAGGGAATCGCGGAAATAGCCTCTCTACGGGAGGAAATGCTTGCGGTAATGCCAACGAGGTCTCCTCCATCCAGCGGAAATGGTGGCGACGATGCGGGTGGGGTGGGCGGGCGTCGGCAGCCGAAACGATCCTCGGGGGGGAAAGCAACAGGACGGACAGAGAGGGCGGCGGATACATTCGCCACCTCCCCCCGATCAATCGAAGGCGGGAGTGAAGAAGAGTCTGACTCCTCCGACGAGGAAAGCCGGGGGGGCGACAGCAACACCACTCCACCCATGTCGGCCAGATCCAATGCCAGCTACGCCCCGCCTTTGTCGGCATCAGGCGCCACCCACACCCCACCACTATCCCCTACGTCGGACGCATCTCCCGCGCATACCGCACGCGGGAGGAACGCCACCGATGCATCGGACACCCGAAGCGAAAATTCGGCCGCCGAGAATGCCGAGTCTGATGCTGATTCAGAAAGCGAGTCCAACAAAGAGGAAAGCGACGATGACGACCGCTCCCGCCGCAGCAGAAGCAGCTCGCGTGCCGGCTCCGCTACGGCATCGGAAGGGGAAGGGCGGCGAAGTGTGGAAGAATCGGACGGTGAAGAATCTGACGACGCCAGCAGAGACGGCGATACATCGCGGCGCTCTGAAGCATCTTCTGGCGCGGGGTCTGCCTCAAACTCCGACGATGACAACAGTGGGGGTGACAGCGATGTCGGGAGTGATGCACAGGGCAAGGAGGAGAGGGAGGAGCACGAGGAGGGGGAGGACGAGGAGGAGGGGGAGGAGGAGGACGAGGAGGACGAGGAGGACGAGGAGGACGAGGAGGACGAGGAGGACGAGGAGGAGGGAGGAGGAGGAGGAGGAGGAGGAGGAGGAGGAGGAGGAAGAGACTAGCGGTGATGAAGAAGAAAGTGATCGGGACGACGCGTCGGCGAGAGGGTCGGCGTCGGCATCTGAACATTCGGACGAACAGAGCGATCAAGACGACGATAACGACGGCGGTGGTGCTTCAGATGCGTCCGCCGAAGAAACAAGCCCTGAGGGCAGTAGAACCGATAGTGAAAACGAAGGGGGGGGGTCGGGAGACGAAGAAGGTTCGGATTCGATGTCCGAACGTGATCGGCCCGAGTCACAACGAAGTTCGAGCGACGATGAAGGTTCTACAGGACGGCGAAAACCATAGGTAGTTTGTGTGGTTCAGGCATTTTGATGCCATTCGCGGAGGGGCGTCATCTGGCTTGACATATTTGTCAGAGCATCGCACAAATCTGGCCACGCGATTCTTGCTCGGGCTTCTGTGTATTGTATGCGTTAGTTTAGGGCCTTGTAGAAGTAGCGAAAGTCCGTTGCATCGATAGTAGTTCAACGTCTACCAGGTATATGATATACGCGGAGAACAAATCGCAATAAAAGTGAATTTTATGAAAGACGGGGATGATTATGTTTCATTGTTTAGTGCCCCAGAGGCCTTAAAGATTGCGGTCGCTCCAAGACATGTAGTTTACTCTTCTCCTTAATGACCACCCCAAGAACTAAGACATACCAGGTATACACTTATGCCTGGTAGACGATGCGGGGTGTAACGACCCCCCCCCCCTCCCCCCTATCAACACCATCGTTTTCCCATCCACGACTTGTTGTGCCGCCACTCATATGTACACCTCGCACGCCGCGCCGGACGACCTCACGTATCCCTAAGTTCTTCTTCGACCGGGTCTTAACTCCCTCCAAATCATTGAAAATTCTTCACCCGGCGGTCTCTGCGGTCTTGCCTCGGTCATCATGCAAGTACTCAGACTGGTGGTCCGCGTTACCCTGCCCTCAGCTTTATATATACTTTCCCGAACGTTTCGGCATCCTTGTCATCCCCCTCTTCCAGCATGAACCGCGGGATCAAAGTCAGACACTGCTCTTTCGTCGAACGCACCTCCGCGTACAGCTTGTCCAAGGGCGAGAGCGAGAGTTCGGTCACCGATCTCTCCTCGTTGGCCTTTGAAGCGACCAGAGCTGCCGCTTGCAAGCCTTGCAGCAGTCTAACCTTCGCGAGAATGGTGTTCTTGAGGAGTAGTGCTCGAGACGAAGAAAACGCGCCGGAAGAATCGACTTCCTGCAGGGTGTATTGTAGAATCGTCGATGCCTGTGCCGGGGTCCATCGACCGGTAGGGTAGGGTATATAGGCGGTCAGAAACGGCCCGTTCTTTGTGTAGGAAGCGGCGAAATGGCATCACTCTCGGGGCCTTTACCATATCAAACGTCACCAATAGTAAACGCCGCTCAATGGAATAATTTCTAGGGCCTATACACTACCAAACGCGGTCAATAAGTTGATGAATCGGGTCAGATGCGACTACAGTATCGTACGCTGTTTGAGTGAGGCTCAACCCGCTCCACGGAAGACAACGCACAGCGGTTCTATTGCCACTATATACAATTCGAAGTATATGCAAATGGTACGTAACCAGTCCTTCACGAGTGTATTCATACAACGTTCGGGGTTAAGGTTGGTGTATACTGTAATAGGGTGTTGACAAAAAGCACAACACGTAAGAAGTAGCCAGGGCCCCCCTTCCCCCCGCTGGCCAACTATATACATACAAAGTTACAGAATGCTTGGTTTCACGCGCGCGGGGGAGACGAATGTCAGATCTGCGTCAGCAGCGAAGCGATAGCCCTTACATCTCGGAGAGCGGGAAGGAAGTGTGGACGCTGCTCTCTCTCTGGTGGCTCCACAGAAACCCCTATTGCGTAGGACAAGAAGAACAGCCCTACTTGGTAGTGGGCGTCCCAGCGTACGCTAATCGCTGCAAATTCCCATGAGCCCGGATGATAAGTGTTTGTTGACACCGGTAGCATGACTTCGTCCAGGCTGCACCAGGGGTCGAGGAAGACGCGATAAGGTATGGTTGAGGCTTAACTCTTTTAGTACTACAACCCCATATTTTGGGAGAAACTACTTGAAATGAGTGTAGGATTTGTGTTTTGCACTACGAGCAAATGGGTTTAAATGTTGGCGAAAAATAATTAAGCGGGAAGTCATTGTCTGATGCGAACGTTTTAGAGTACAACGTGAACGACGAAGATAGCAACTCCCTTCTTAGGTCATAAGAGTCAAAAAGCAACAACAGTTGCGTACTACTGTGAATCGTCATGACCCGCTCCGACAGGTCATTGGCTGTCAAATTCAAGTATCCCCGCACCCGACATGAATGTACGACACCCTTTTTACACTTGCTCAGAGTGACATACGTAACCGATGCTTTTTGCGAGGTCGCTGTCGCTATTGAAGGACGAACCAATTAGTTTGCGGTACAAGCGATAGACATATGTGTTGTTATACCTGGCGAGGGATAACCTCTACTAGCTCACTTAGTCAACGTTGACTTGGGCACCCCTTGTAGAAACATATGCAGCTCAGAAGCAGGAGGGTAGCGCTGTCTGAGGTCGTTGACAAGCGACTCACTGCAACTCACCTACGCATTTGTCGCACAATCTGCTGGTGCCATCTCTCAGTTCCCTCGAGCGTCAGTTTTGGCAGAACGCGAAACGTAAGGCCGTGCGGCATCAAGGTGAAACCCCGGTACGCCCCCACCGTGCCTATCTCGCGTTCGTTAACCGCTTGCATGTCTAAAAAGATGGGGCGCCCCAGGTGTAGGTTGGCGGCCAGGAAACGCGTGATCAGGACCGCATTGCCCATGCTATCGCGCTTCGTAGACACGCCTCGGAGGATTGGTGGGAAAACCACTCCAGGGTGCAGCTTGGCTTGCACGGTGTTCCACCAGGGGTAAGGCATCATCTGGAGGCTGATGTGCGTTACGTCAGTTCGAAACCCTTCACACACTGCGGGGCAACGAAGCGATTAATAAGTCGAGGGTCATCAATTGGCCTAGTGATGGGTTTCCGGAACCAAGAGAGTTAGAGTGACTGGCCAATGGATAGGAAGGCAAGGGTGCGAAGCGACCAGGGGAACACGATGAGAAAGAGAAAAGAGACAACACATTCCTCACCCCCAGGTCATAACAAAAAACAAACCAGTGGGGTGAGATTGTTCTGTACGAAATAAAAAGTAACCTATCTTTGTTTTAGTTCGGTTCTACTTGGTTTTAGCATACCCCACTCCTGTCTCGGTCTCGAAATGGCAGTAGGGTATACTTCGAAGTACATAGTTTTCCCCCCCGTGTTTCGCTGGGGCGAGCGACTCCTTGAACCCTCTGCCGCGCATGGAAGGGTGCTTGGCAAACCTACACGCACCTCGGAGGTATCGAGCCGCGTTGAGGTCGAGATCCGTGTGGGACAGAAGTATGGCGTTTTTTGGCAGAGTTGATAGCAGAGCCTTCGCAGAGCAACCACACAGGGGAGGAGAAAGAGGGTACGGTAGGAAGGTTCAATGGTTGCGATACGTCCCAAGCGAAACGCTTCGGCAGCAGTCACCGTGTCATGCATAAAGCCATGCTATGTATACCAGGCATGTGCGTTAGTAGGAACGACTCTCATAACTCGTAAAGTAGCGCGAAAGGTAGCTCCTACACATATGTACACACTAACGGAAAAAAATAACATTATGGGGTTCGATTCGTCAGCATTGGTCTCCGGGGTACTCGCCCCACGACGGACTGCCCTGGGAAATAAAGAACCTCAGAGCCTTTTTCAACCTTAAAAAACGTGACGATGCTGAGGCGACCATGTTGGGAATCGAACCCACGCACTTCGTGCTCAGAAGCGGACGATCTACCCACCAAGCTAGTCACGCTCAAGGGGATACTGTCGACTACGCTTCTTGGTGAGGGATGGTCAGAGACACGGCGCGCATCATTCAGACATCACCTGACCGTAGAGATGCATTGTCCAGCCGTCTGACCGATCACTCCAGGCGCCTCGATTGTACATGACGTCCCATTGAAGGTGCACTAGTACTGTCATCAGAACCACAGGCAGCGCTAGAGTCATGGCGGCAGTGGTCACCGCGATGAATCGTTTGCCGATCCGGGAGGAGGACAGGCGTCCGCGCAGACAGCGAGCGGTGATAAAGTTGACTACAACACCAAGGCCACCTCCCGCGGCAATGCACACGAGTAAGTTGGGCTGCATCCAGAACCGAGCATGCACTGCCCTGCTCATAGGACGCCACAGGGAGATATTTGAAATCACGCCGTGCCAGAAACCCACGTAGAACACCCACGCGGCGACCAAGGCGCCTCCATAAACTCGCGCCCTGCACGCGGCTTGTCCCTTTTCTGTTGTTGAATCCGCAACACGACGGCCTGCTAGCAGCGCCCACGCGACTCCTAGAAGAGACAGGGGTGGCCCCAAATGTCTTGTCTGCGTGCTGCAATCCTTCAGGTACTCCCACACCCGCTCTAACACGCCTTCGCCGCTGGGAGAAGATACAACTCCGAGCCTCAATGTGCCGTACTCTACTCGGAAAACGTGCCGCACGAAGCCTCGCAATGAAGACAAGTCTCCCCACGACCCCTGCTGCGGCACCTGGGCCGGAATGACGAGTGTGGCGTAGGGAGAAAGCCCAACCATAAACCATAGCCCTCCCAACTCCGCCATGAATTTCCAGGATAGCAGCGACTCCTTCGAGAGGACCCGCATGACCGGGAGCGCCAACGGTACCAACACTAGAGCTGAGGCGTGCTGATTGGACAGAGCAAACCCGCACACCTGCCGTTACACAAGAGAAGCAAAATGATGAGCTAATATATCGTCTAAGGTGCCACACAGACATGTTTGACAACAACAAAGAATGTACACTAAAACCGGGTTAAATTGACACACAACACATGCTGTCCATACTGTATGTTATGTGCGGAAGTGTGGTGAGCTTGAGCGGTTGTGGTCAAGATTTCCCCTGGTACGCGCAATTGGACATTCCGTGTCCATTCAATGGCAAGAGGTGAGTGCAAGAGACCACCAGATGGGTACCAAACAAGAGCACACCAACGGAGCACTATCACATTTTTTTAGTACAGGTAAACAAAAGCCTCGCAACATCGCGTGCCAGCACTATCAGTAGTCTCCTCGTCGCGATTGTGTGTCACACGCAACTTACCAGAGCTCCCGCCCGCACAAAATTCAAGCTGGGACGTCTGACGATCCGAGCGGTGAGGTACAACACCGCAGCCACCAACATGTTGTTCAGGGCAAACACCTCCGATCCAGTGTTGTACTCCCACGCGAGAGGGCTCAGGCAGAACAACAAGGCACCGGCGGCTGCCGCCCCTGGGTTGTAAGCCCCTTCCAACCCGTGCGTCCACTCCTCTATCGCCAGGCATGCTAAAACGGCCGTCACTGACCCAAACACCCCGGACAACATGTTTGAAGCCAAAGCCACCGTACTCGGAGAACAGGAGGCGCAGCCCAAAGGTGGCGGTATGGACGGGAAGGTTGTCGAACCGGTAAGGTAGTAAAAAACGTTGAGGAGCGGATAACCTGGGGTGGACACGGTGACACAGAAAAAGGCGGGAGAACGTTTTGATCAGTATCGCACAGACCGACTTGAAAGGAAGCCCTTCATAGGGCTTGGCGCTGGTGCTTCGTGCGCTCGAGGTGTTGAATCTGGGGGGTTACGATAACGTGCGAGTTCTTTCCGCGCGGTCAAAGAGGTCATTGAGGCGTCATTTATTTCCGCAAAGATTAGCCAGTGAGGGGTGTGGGACAGAACATGTACGGGAGCGTACTACCGCCGTGGGTCCTGTGCTTAAAATATTTTGAAGAAACCTGCGATAAGGAGATTAAGGTGTCGCAAACACGGCCACAGGATGGCCGAAAGCAGGGGGGTGGCACGCGGCGGATGCAAAGGAGCGGAGCGCGCGGTTGGAGTCTGCTTGTCAGCGAAAAAAGAGTCTGACCGTGCTGCTGCTGGTGGGTTCGAGCGATGATAGATACATGAATGTGCGGTATGTAGCGGTTGCAGCCACCACGGCCGTAGCAGGGGCAGGCAAGCGCAACTTTGGTCGAGAAGGACGTGTTGCGGAGTTGGCCTGGAAGGTGGGAGAGGGTTGGATTTGCGACGGCGGAGCGTCTACACACATGACGTGCTACATAGACTACAATATCAACTGCGGTGAGAGTAATTTGACCCTGCGCATCGCCGATGAAAGTATATAGTCGCTCGATCGACGGATCGATATTGCGTTTCGGGCTAGAAACGATCTGGTATATAGCGGTGTAACTGACGAACATTGCGCATGTGCCGGATCTCTGGTACGTGCATACTTTCGAGGCAGGCCCCGATGGGATCCTGGTGACGCCGCTGCCATGAAGGCGGTCCATGGCGTTTCCTTTGAGGGGGACAATTCTCACGATGAAGACCAGGACACAGAGAAGATACTGGCCGTACCGTATATCGCTCAAGGGCAGCTACCCACCGAATCAGGATGCGCTTTCACATGAAATACTTCACAGATGCTCCCAGTATACTTCATACTCCGAGCATACTCGGAGTATCGAGTACGTTTCGTACTCCCAGTACTGAGAGTATTGGAGTACTGGCGGCCATCATACTGCGAGTACTTGGAGTATGAGCCAATACGGAAGGCCAAAATAATGCGAGTACTCGGAGTATGGTCAGTACAGAACCCCGAGTACAAGAACTACCCGCAGTATCGAACTCCGAAATACTTGTAGTATCAGGCAGAATCCGCAGAACAGAACCTCGAAATTCTGCTTAGTACACAAAGTATCCAAACTATTTTTCCTCGAAAAAACTCTAATTAAGCTTCCGGGTACTGGGAGCATCTGTGAAATGTGCAGTATACTCGGAGTATCGAGTAAATAGTAAATATCGTACTCCGAGTACTGAGAGTATTCGAGTACTGGCGGCCTTAATACTGCGAGTACTGGGAGTATGAGCAAATACTGAAGCCCCAGATACTGCGAGTACAAGGAGTACCCGCACAATATCGGACCCCCAAATACTCGAGCATTGGCAGTATCCGCAGTACATAATCTCAAAATACTTCGAGTACTCGCAGTATCCAAAGTCCATAAACCCGAAATACTGCGAGTACACGAAGTATCTGAAGTATTTTTTTCGAAAATACTTCACTCCCAGGCATTTGGAGCACCTGTGAAATACTTGCAAATACCTGGTACGAGTACCAGGTATTAAGCTAGCGGTTAGTTCAATGCCGGATTGAATACAAGCTCGTACGTACGTATATGGGTGGTGTCAGCTTTAGCTGTGTAAGCTGCGTGGTTTGTCGGCCGCGTGTGTTCTACGAGTACAGCCACAGCTAGTAGTACAGCCAGTACATTCCTCGCGCGTACGTATAGGTTGGTGAATCCGTGAATCCCTCCCCCGAGCGCCTGAGTAATTTTGTAATCCATCCGCAACTTGTCGTAAGAATCATGTATACGAAGGACATGGCCAGTGTTGTGAATTGTGAACCGAAAACGAAAAATGGCTCGGTCGGTTTTTCGCTTTTTCACCGAAAAGTCGGTCCGTTTCGGTCGGGATTGTTTAAGCAAACCGAACGCGAAAAAACGAGAAAATCCCGATAAAACCGAGAAAAAAACGAAAATGTCGGTCGGTTTCGGTCGGTTTTTTGCAAATAAACCGAAAAACACAAATTGCCGGTTTTCGGTCGGGAAAAATCGAAAAAAAAAACGACCGAAAAAAACAACTTTCGGTCGTCGGTTCACATCACTGGACATGGCACATGGTACACACAGCAGTACGAGGTAGTCACCGTTGATAATTTAAAAACGTATCATATCTGCAAACCAACAAGTACAGCAGTACCTTGGCAGTACGAGTTTTTTTTTTTTTTTTTTTGAATACGACGTAGGAGGACAAAGGAACACTGGGTCGCAGCCCAAGCAGCAGTTTCGGACACTTGTCTCAAAATCCCATAAAAATCTGTAACTACTGCCTGTTATCATAGACCTGGACGTGTATCATATCGTGAGAGGTACTGCTGTGCTGTAGGCTAGTGAGCTAGTGAGGGCACTGCTGTTGACCGTCACCCATGGGCTTACCGGGAGGATGCGGTATCGCGAACTGACACCCAGATGCGAGTAGCTCTCCGGCATCTCCGCCTGGTACGGAAGGCATCGCCGTGTATACAAAGATCAAGAGGACATATCCACCAAGCACCAAGTGCCGGAAGCCCAACAGGCTGGATTGGCACCCTCGAGGCGACCCAGGCCTTATTTGCTTCGATGCGGCGTCCTTGTCTTTTCGCTGCGTGCCCTCGCGACGGTCGGGCTTGTGGTGCGAAGATTTGTTGCTTCGTGTCATGATCCGCCCGGTGACGTGCAGATCTGACCTAAGAATTTGAGCAAAAAAATTCGCCCTTCTCGGTGAGGGGCAATGGATGCACCTCACGCGTGCGCCCGCAAGGGGCCACTGCAATCGAGGAGGTGGCCCCGTGATAGCCCGCTTTGTGCAGCCACAGGCCAGCAGGTGCAGGCCGCATACTATCCACATTTCCCTGTCCCCTCTATATCCCGCCATTTTATCCATATAAACTCCTCGCTTCAATCGAACAACCATATATGAACCCAGCCAGAGAAGAGTGTGTCAACAACCACTAACCTCTGGCGGGACGAGGGACCAGTGTAATCTCGGATCGCACTGCGCGGTCGTACTTTTCACGTTGCATTGCGTCCCATCTTCTTGGGCTGGGCTTCTTGGTTGCAGTTTCCGAGGCGGGCCGAGGTCTATAGCAACCTTGGGAGGAAGATAAGGGTTTGCCTGCAACTCGCGTACTTGAGATACAAGTGCCATCGTCGTCCCGGGTTCTTCTCCCGGCCCTCGACGCCTCTAGCATGCCACGACGGGCCAAATTTCTCCTGTGGATCTACTGCTTCACCTTCCTGAGGCATGGCGTCCAAGGGTTCGTGCCCAAGCCGCAGTGTACATACAGGTGGGCACTTCAGTCATTCCATCATTTTCAGTTTGAATCGCAGGTTCGAAAGGACGAAATCGTACCCAATCTCCAAGTAGAGGGCCGCAAAGTGTAGGCTGCGCTGCATGCGTCACACACTGCACAACAGAACGTCTGCTGCACAGCTTTTTCATAGAATACGTATCATCCAACGACTACCTCTGGCCCTATCAGTATAAGCATCGCACTAAGTAACGACAATCGGCTTTGACGCTCGCGTGCTCGTCGCGTGACACTCGTAGGAAGCAATTCCAATGCCATCCTGGCCATCTCAGACGCCCTATTGGAGTGCTACGAAGAGGATGCTCCCAGCAGAACTCACGGCGAGCAGGAGCTGCTGTGCAGAATCTTACTGGTATTCACATGGTGATAACGTCGAAGGAGGATCTGAATGAAGCACTGCCGCTGCCTGCAGGGGACGGTGGAGCAGCCAACGGCGATCTTGCCCTGTGAGTCATCCCCTGATCTGAGTACCGGTACCTACGATCGTGTGAGATGGGTGTTTTTGTGAAAGAACGACTTTATCTGAGACCTTCGAGGCATAATTAGCAAATAACCCCAACTAGATACGAGTTGGTGGTCAGATTCGAGGCATACCAGGTAAATAACAAAATAACCGCTGCTATATCGTACGAAGTACCAGAGGTACGAGTTATTAATAGTGGTCAGAGTGCTTTTTGCTACGATGTACTCGTACTGCTTACAGCATGTGGTATCTGACATCCAAGACTGACGTTGACTGCTGTTGTCCTTACGAGTACAGGAGTGGAAACGCGTGCATTCGGAGTTGTACTCATACGAATATACTTTACTGTATACATACCAGGTACGAGTATATACCAGGTATACTCGTAGCGGAATCAGGGGTGCTACCGGCATGATAGCCTTGCCGTGCTCGCTCTGGTGCCGTTCGCTGTACGCTTGTAAACGTGCAAGTATACGAAAAAACTTCAAGTAAGTCGATTGGTCTCAAGTTTACGGCCAAGTTCAAGCACCGAGCACCGGCCTCTACCCTTATCACGCGAGTGACCAGGTGTGATACTTTTATTAATACCAGGTATACGTGGGTATACTCAGTACTATTAGTGAGATAGCACCGCCCCTCGAACGAATTTGCATACCGATTTTGTCTGGGACAGAGAGGCCAGGGCGTAAACACCGAGCAATGCGTCGGTGTGTGTGTTGTTCACATTAAACCTTCATAGCATCTCGCCGAGCTCTTTCCAAAGGGACCATGACCATAACCATTTTCGTTTTGTGCGCCCTTCTTGTTTCGGAGATGATCGGCTAGGAAATTCGTCGCAGGGGTGTGTTATGAAATCTCTTTATTACAGCAGCGGCATACGGTGTACCATGGACGTTGAATTGTACTCTTGAGATACCACGACACTTTGAAAAGAAAACCGGCCACCTGCGACCACAATTTCGGAGAAAATCGGCTTGGAACTCCGTCGCAGGGGGTGTGTGGGGCAAATTTTTAACGTCACGGGACAGCTCGCGGGGACTTTAATTACGCGGGCGAAGCCCGCGCAATACTCATGAAACTCCTGTTCTGGCAGGTTCTGGAGACAGCTTTTTTATGAGAATCCTCGGTTGACATCGATCGACAAACCCAACGACCCCGTCATGAGCTCTGAACGGATCACGCTGGTTAATGGCTCCGACCCACCCTAGTGTTACAGTGCTCATGCCTTGCTCGGTGATACGTGGCGCGAGCCGGTCAGGCATCTGGTAAAAAAACATTCGACCGCTGGTGTGTAGAAAACAGACGACACCAAATCTTGATATCTCGCTGATCGCAAGAAATGTACCGTTTTTCATGTTTGACATCGATCGACAAATCCAGCGACTGCGTCATGAAATCTGAACGGATCGCACTGGTTAGAGGCTCCGACCCACCCCAGTGTTACAGTGCTCCCCTCTCGGTGGATGGTATGTGGCGGGCGCCGGCCAGGCGTCTGATAAAAATGTATTTGGCAGCCAAGGTGTTGGAAACAGACGAAAAAACTCTCGATTCGTCTCCGATGGCCAAAAACAGCACTTTTTGAAGGTTTAGACGAAGATCATATGACGTGGCAGGCAACCTCTCTCCTCCTAGACTACGGATCGCAATGATACCTTCGAGATCGTTATGTATACTCACTGGCCTTGCCCGGTACGAAGTGGGTTAATCGTGGGTTGAGTATTTGTCGAGATCGAAGGTCAATCGTCGCATGGCTGTCGCGTGAGTGATGCGGTGTTTTCGTGCTGTGGGCTTGTTGGTGTGCGGCATGATTTCGCCATCTGGCTGGCGTGGCTCCCGTTAATACAGCGATTTGATTGGTAGATGGCTGGCGTTTTCTGTCCCGTGTAGTTATAGACTTGCCGGTGTGTGGTGTGTCATAAAAAATCACTTGGATTACCGTAAACGGTGTAGCATGCACGGTGAATGGTACAACCACGACACTTTAGAGGGAAAACCGGCGACCTGCGATCACAATAAATGAAACAAAACTAAGCAAGAAAAACACAGGCAGGCGTGCATTTACTGCAGAGTTGAATGCGAAGCTATGCTGTATGATGATGATGTTCTCTCGTAGTAGCTCATTTCCCTGAAATCCTGCCTTCACTCTAAACAGGCTGTAACCTGTAACAAGTGACAATACGCGTATAGAATACCGGCAATACCGAAACACGAGCAATTGGAAGAACCGCACTCAACAACCGCTCGTCCGTATTTGCGGTAGGGCATGGGTGGTTATCGTTTCTTCTTTGTGAGAACACACAAGACGATGGGTTGCCAATATATCGTATAGGGAGGCGTTTCTATCTAGAGGCTGTCGGCACACCTCCAAGACTCCCTTATTTCCCCCGAGAATCTGAGGTTACGCTCGCTCGTGTAAAATACGCATGTACATATACATACATACACACATGCCGATAAAAACCAACACCGTGCCAACAACTCAGGGAATTCATTATTTATTGTTTTGCCCCCGCTGATGTCGACAGGCAACCACGGGCACGCGTCACGCGGACAACTCGCGCGAAGCAGAAATTTAACTCTGCGGTGGTCGGAGCATCCCAGCGAAACGTCTTCGACTCAGAAATATTCGATCTGGCGATTCCGACGCTCGGAGCTGTGCTGGTTGACCCGTGTCTTTCGCTCGTGGACACTGGGTACGTCGGAAGGCTTGGGGCGCTTAGCCTTGCCGCCATCGGGCCCTGTACGGCGGCTTTTAACGTTGTTTTCATCACGGCCAGGTGCGTAAAGCAGCGTCAACATTTATTGTTGTTGCCCTTTTTTTGTTTTGTTTTCTAGAGGGATAGGTTTGTTGGCCGTTTTTTTGGGGGGTTTTCCGCGCTGGCGTAAGCTGTTGTGGGCTGTTGTGATAAGTAACACAACTTGTCGGCCCTTTTTGCTGTTGTTACGCTTTCTTAAATAGTGTTGGCCTCTTTTGCTTTTGTTTTGTGCAGGCGTAAGTCGTATACCAGGTATGTGCTACGTATGGCGGCACATTTTGTTTTTTTTGTGACGGCTCATAATAGGATATCGGGCGTAAAAGTTTGTGAAAAGTTTGGATGCAGAGGTATTGCTTGATTTTTCCTTGCGTTTGGTACAGTTTTACAGCAGTGTGGGATGCTTTCTCGACCAGATTATTTTACGTAGTTCGAGGAAGAACACACCAAGTCTGCCGTAGTACTGCTGTAACACTGCTGTATGTAGTGTGTTACGGAATAGTACCCCTGTATGCACGTTGAGGTTATGGAAATAGGGTGGGACTGCTGTTTTTTTAGTGCTGTTTTATGACGTGGGTGCCTCCGTTATCCCCTCTCGTTTTTTGTGTTCGTCCTCGCTATGGTATGTATATTTTCGTGGTGTTAGAGATCGCACCGAAGCTTTCAAAGCTTTCGCTATATCGCATCAAGCGCGGTTTGCTCTCCATCTCCTGGCATCCCATTCTATTTTGTTGTTGTTACTCAACGGAACGTAAAATTTCGACGTATATATATCGACGGACCCCTGGCTATGTAAATAGCATCGATTTGATGTTTCTTCTACTGGGGGGCATAGTAAATAGGACCAAATATGGTTAGAAAAAATGGGTAGATATATAGGCTCTAGTCTGTACCGTAGGTCCTATTTACTAGTGTTTACTATGCTCCCCCGTAATATTTAAAGTGCGATATCGTATCCGGTCTCGTTCAGTAGCCCTCACTGATACTCACTATTATTATTTCGACCATTAACACTTGAGATACAAGAGTATCTTGCTAAAATGTAACCGTCGTGGTTTCGCCGTGCCCTTCCTTGTCGTGCCCGAATTTTCGTCTGGTCCTTCTGTGTCACGCTACGGCCGGTGTCTGGTATGTTTACGGTGCATGCAGCTGCGCCTTCTTGACTTCAACTTCCGTCTTGATCGGCGAGCAACGGTGAGCTTTACCTTTGGCGTAACCCGTGGTTTATATTCGAAGGCGTGCCTTACCCCTTTGTTTTTGTTTTTGGAAAATCGCTTTGGTTTTACTTCGGAGTTTTGCCTTGACCCCTTAAGAACCGGTCCCACGATTTTGGGCACAAACTACTCGGAATTAGTGTGGGGACAAGTTTTGCAGTTTTGAAAGGGTTAAAGGGGAAAAAAATGTTTTTTTGTTGGAAGGCATGCCGTAAAGGGGGGAAACGTGTCGAAAAAAAGTGCAGTTATGCGATAATTACAGCACCGCCCACACGAAGCAGCCTAACACATCGGGTATACCGGGCATATCATATATAGGGAGGGGTGCCCAATGTGCAATACAAGGGCATCTCCGACACGCACGCCGCGTGATGCTGATCGTATAGTATGCTTAATTCATACTGCTGCACGCTCCTACTCCTACTGATGATTGGACGGGTGGTAACACCGCACCTGGCATAGTTTTGTCGCTTTTCGGTCGCTATGCTCTGCTTTATTCAAGTTATTCAAGTGGCAGAGGGTTAAAGCGTTAAAGCCCTTCACAACTGGACCTACTTTTCGGGGGGAAACAAAACTTGGAATTAGTGCAGAATCAGTTTTTCAGTAGTGAAAGGGTTGATTTTTCTCCTTTATTTTCTTCCCTCCACCGGTCCTGGGGGAAGTAGCACAGCCGCCCGCGGGTGCCGCCTACCGCTTGTTTTGCGCGTACCGATCCCCGGACCCCTGCCGCCTCCATTGTTGTACCTCTATACGTACATATATACTCTGTACTGCTGTTCCGTTATGCTATACTACTGCTGTTCGTTCTACTGTACTGCTGTACTGCACTGCAATACTTTACTATACGGCGGGTAGAGGGCAATGCATAATACAGCGATAGCTGGCGCTCGCTAGGTTTTTGCATCGTTTCGACGTATTCAGCGGTGCGTGCGCCGTTGCGCTCTCTGCCTCCAGTCTGCCCAACTTATTCTTGGAAACCCGGCGTATGCTTGTATTCGGTTATTCCACTGCCGGGCGTGTTGGCATCTCGTGTTGGAAAAATTGACGTATTTTTGTCCTGTTTTGTTTCTGGACGTGTTGATATCCCATGTTGTGAGCCTGACGTATTGTCGTCCTGTGGTGTTGGACGTGCTGACATCTCGTGATTGTAAACCGGACTCGTTGCTGTCCTGTCCTGTTGTATGCTTTGACGTTTCGTGTTGTGAGCCCGCATTGTTTCTGTCCTGTTCCACTGCTATACGTGTTGGCATCTCGTGTTTTAAACCGGACGTGTTGTGTCCTGTCCTGTTGTTCGTGTAGATACCTCGTGTTGTAAACCGGACGTATTGATGTCGTTTCCTATTGCACCCCACGTGTTGTAAACCCCACGTACTGCTGGCCTGTCCCGGTGTATTCGCGCTCTGACGTTTCGTGTCGACAGCCGACGTATGAATTCTGCTGTTAGCCTGGCCCACTGATGTACATACCGTATTAGCGTTTCGTTTACCAGATTTTGTTGGGTGCGCTTCCTTTTCACGGCAGAAAGCTGGGCGACCGAAAGGCCATCGGGCGGACGATCACCCTCGCCTCCGGCCTGTCGGTGCTCGTGGGAGTTGCCATGACTGCGGCATTCTTTTTCCATGCGGGGTCCATTCTGTCCCTCATGGGGGCCCCGCCTGCAGTGATGGGACTGGCCGTTCCCTACCTGAGATGGCGAGCGTTGGGTTTCCCGGCCAACCTCTTCTTGCTTGTGGCATGCGGGACTTTCAGGTGTGCCTCGTTTTTTTCTGTTTTTTTTTAGTCGCCAGGCGTGTTTCGTTTTTGTTTGTGCGGCATGTGTCGAAGGAGAGCGTCGATACAATACTGCAGCAGCAGTAGCAGCAGCAACACCGGTTCGCAGAGTGGAACAGACAAATTATTACACGCGCCAAAACGTGGCCCCGGTCGAAATGGTGGTATTTGCTTGTAGGGAGGGGAGGGTCTGCCTTTTTTTCGACATGACCCTTTCGCGAATGCCCACCGTATCGTCCCAGTGGGGTGCCTACCTGACCTCGCCGCCGTCCTCCTCGTGTCAATGCCTCGCCCTCTGGGTTACTGTCGTTCGTCACACATAAAGTCCTCGATCTCACAGCTGGTGTGTGTTTTCATTGTTTTTTTGCTGAATACGTAGGGGAATGAAGGAGCCGAAGGTGAGTCTTGTCAACGCGATGGTGGTGGGAGCTGTGAATCTGGTGCTCGACCCTTTGCTGATGTTCGGGTTTGGACTTGGCGTGACTGGAGCGGCGATGGCAACGGCATCGGCGCAGTGGGTGAGTGAGGCCTCCTGTTGTGGCCTACTGCTGTTGATGCCCTACTACTACTGTTGATGCCCTACTACTACTGTTGATGCCTACTGTTGAGGCCTATTGCTGTTGATGCCTACTGTTGTAGCCTACTGCTGTTGATGCCTGCTGCTGTTGAGGCCTACAATGAGGCCTATGTACTACGAACACGAGATGCTAATGTTCTCGGCCGCCTGAACTGTAGGGGCCCCTTTTCGAGCTGGGTGATAAGTGATGAATCATGGATGAAGCCGGAGATCCTACTGATGTATACGTAATGTCAAGCCGGAGATCGGCGCTATTTGACCGAAAATCTCCAAGAAATTTTGTTTTAGACCCCCTTAGGCACCTTTGGGCTTAAGGTAGGCACCTTTAGGCTTAAGGTAGGCACCTTTAGGCAGTATTATGCAGTATTAGGAGTGCACTCCCGTATGGGGTGAGAGTATTATTACTTAAAAATTGAGTCAGATATCTGTTTTATGTACAGCAGTGCAGTCCTAAAAGGGTTTATGCGTTCTACCAGCACACACAGCAATTGGCGGCAGTTGTGCACACGTTTCCACCAGCGGGGGCTCCTATTGACAGCGAGAGCTACTCCGTCTTACGTATATACCACGGGTGTTCTAGTTGTATGGGAGCATGTCTCGTGACCAGGGGGTGACCACGGGCGGCGTTTGGGTATATAACAGCAGCATTATGGAAGGTATCCAAACATCCTTGCCCGTAGGTAACGTACGACGGTGTATCAACTACTGCAGGTACCATGGTATTGATGGAGGACATATTGAAATCGTGAAGTGTCGAAATAGCCTACGTAGTTTGCCCTGCGGGTCTCGAATGCGCCGGACGTCTACCTGCACGCTTGAGCAGCACACTCGAGAAGTGCGTGATTTTACCTCGATAGCATCCGCAGTTTATCTCTTGTCCGCTGGCATTAGAACAGGATTGATGCACGGTAAGCAGTTGCCGCATGGTACCGCAGGTGGTCCTTTTGGTCTTGGGTCTTGCTATCATAGATGCATGCGTTGAAACAGCACGGTTACAGTTTGCATACCAGGTATTTGTTCTTCGTCATTTTCGGTCCCGAACAAATGTACCCTTTTCTTGTCCTGAGCGCGGCCCTTGCGATTCCATGACTGCTATTGGGCCGACGAAAACATATGCCTGCCTCTTCCTGTATAATAGGGCAAACCGACTCGGGCGCATCGGCGCTGTTGCGATATGAATCTCGGTCTTGCGCCTCTTGGCCATTTGACGTTTCGTGCCGTGATTGCCATGTTTGTAATACTTGTGCTGCCGGCAGATGGGTGCCCTGGTGTACTTGAGGTACATGTGGGTGAGGAGGGAGAGGCTGGGCCTGGAGGAGGGTGTTCAGCTCCCGGTTTTGAAGGAAGTCAAGAAATTCTTCGGCGCTGGAGCGGCGATGGTGTTTCGTCAGGTAAATATTCGGTCGTACTGTCTCTCAACCCCTTTTGATTTTTTATTTATTTTTGCGCTGCAAAATTGATCCTAGCTCTACTGTGGTTCTTAACTACTACTTGGAAGTATTAAATTATCCCCCAACACGCGGGTGCCAGTTCCAAAAGGGTTAAAACGGCACCCACTTTTGGGGGACATTTTGGATTTTGTCGTGATCTGTGTGAAGGGTTTAGTGTCATCAGTATTGAGGATTGAGGATGGCCTGCCCAGGTTGGGTTAACCTCGGGAGGTAGCCCAAGAGCCTGCTATTGGTGAGAGCGTCGTACAACTTGTGATATCAAGCAACCCGGGCTTGCCTTACGCGATGTCTCCGTGCATACATTGTAATGTTCATTGTCATTGTCCTTGATCATTAGTGGCTGTCGGTATCATTAACACTCTCATTAACGTTGAACACATCGGCTATATCATGATATGCATCATCGTTATACTCTGTGCCGTTATGAGATACTGTGCTCGGACCGTACCGCCCAGATCCCACCCGTCAAACGTGTGTGCAAGAGCTGTGTCATGCAGATCCCACCCGGAAAACATGATCTAGGTCTTGCATATCATACGCCTCATAACTACATATGGCCCGACAAATCTACAGCCTAGATCACGGAATGGGGATCTGATCTGTCCAACCTGTGCAATGTATACATATTACAGGACATATAGACCCCCGATCTGTGTGATATGTATCATCTGTATGATCTACATGATCTATGTATTATCTGTATGATCTAGCTCACGTTGCCGGATGGGAGCCATGTAATCTGCATGATGTGGGACATGTTTCCTGGGTTAGATCTGTACTACAGTAAACAGATTATGCACAGCACTTCAGAACGGCAGGTTAGGACCTAGATTATATATCTTAATATATCTGATCTGTATGATCTATCTGATGTATCTGTAGATGATCTATCTGGTCTGCCGGACGCGCGCAACCTTGCATTGCCTATAGGTTTGTTGTGAGCTTTGTATTCGCTCCTTGAATTCGTTCGCTCGCCAGCCCAGGTGGGTTCCGGCGTATGAGTTCCCCCCCCCCCCCCCCCCCCGAGCCCTGCTCCAGTGCAAAGCCTTTTTGTGATAATTTGCGTGCGTCGAATCGTGTTGACTGGCGCATGGCGCTGGCTCCGCTGTTTGACTGCATCTGGTAGGCTACAACAAGCCCGCAGGTGTTTTTTTCACGGCGCTCGCTGCCGCGGCCTGTTGACAGGAAAAACGTATTCGTAGTATTATTGCTTATGTTTCGTCTGTAACTTTTGGACTGCTAGTTCAAAGCAAGAAGGTGACCGCAGATTTCCACGCACTCGACACGGAAGTTCCTTCAAAACACATTATCAAGAATGTATTATTAATATTAGTCGCCACATGTGTGTCTATGTACGTCATTCTGGCTCCCTCGTTTCTCTTTCCGTTCCTTGAACTGTTCTTCGGCTTTTGCCATTTTTTCCAGATGTGCAATGTGGGAGCCTGGACTGTAATGGCAAGCGCCGCAGCACGCATGGGGATTTTGGAGATCGCCGCCCACCAGCTGATGCTGTCCCTCTGGCTCGTCATCGCCTTCGTACAAGGTCAGCATCGGCATCGCCGCCATGTCGTGACTAAAGTGCTAAGCCTTTTCGATACTGTGTACATACCGCCGCGTAGACCATTTTCGATTATATATACCGTGTAAATAATGTCCGATGCTGCCGTATAGTTATTTTGCGATTTGCTACTGGTGATATTACTTTTGATAGCTGTGCAAGTATGTACCTGGTATATAGTATGTATGTACCTGGTTTGTACCTGGTAGATACGATACTATTCGGTTGATGTCCATCCAAAAAAAAATCTCCCCGGCGTTTCGTCGTCGCTTTCCGAGTCCCAGCCGACTATTGGCAAGGAGACGTCCGTGATTGACACGACAAGCTCGCACCCCGTCGCCATCTGCGTAAAGTTGTGTGCAATAACTAATGAGTAGTTACCCTTAGGCGTGCTTTAACTCCTTTATAACCGCACCCCCGTTTTTGGGGGAATTACTTGGAATTAGTGCGGGTGCATTGTTGCAGTATTAAAAGGGTTACCCTTTTGCTACGATACTGAAAAAGTGCCCCTTAGTGTACCCTTCCATACCGAATTATTAGGACTGTTCACATTAAGTATTAACATTATTATTAATACACGAAATCTACTCATATTTAGGCACAGAGTGGTACGTACTAAGCCCAAGCAGTTTGTCCTCAAAAGCGGGGGCAAAGGGTTAAAAGCATTGCGCTACGTATGAGTGCAGAGTATTTTGGTTGTCCGACGTTCAACCTCAACGTCGTGCGTGTATTTACTGCTGTGCACAGCGTCCCCTTTCCCCCTCGTTGGCCTAACTCACCCAACGGAGCAACGCGCATGTCGTTTCCGCCAGTGCTTGGTCCAGAAGGTGGGAAGTAGGACGAGCGACTCGCCTCCGCGTTGTTCTCGCTGCTCCTGAGAGCCTCAGCGACCACGACCCAGTTGACACCCCCCTCTTACTTCACGAAAGCGGTTCGCGTACACGGCCCCGTTGCCTCGAGCCTCTCATCCCGCGCACTTGACACTCAGTCCTTGTCGTTACCACCCGATTGCCGTGCGCTCGTCAGAGGCTCTCGGGTCTGCGGGCCAAGTGATGATCTCGGGGTACATGGGACTGGCTAGAGACTACCAGGAGAGCTCGGGCCTCGGACAGCAAGCTGCGTGGGGTGGCGAAGCACTCAAGCACAGGGAGACGATGAGGTCTATAGCCAAGCGCGTGCTGACGCTAAGCTTCGGGCTGGGGATTAGCCTCGCCGTTGTCTCAAGGGCCGTGTTCCCTTTCCTGCTGTCTGCTGTATGCCCAGCGAAAGAGGTGGCCCATCTCGTCTCCCAGGTATTTGTGTTTGCCATCACCGGCCATTTTGTTTCGCGCACCAGTACGATCACGGCTTATGCCCGGTTTCCTAAACTGAACGTTCTGTAGCTCTATTTCTGCCGTACGGAAAGAATGTGGCGGGTTTCTAGTTGCCAGCTGCCTACAAAAGGTGCACAGCTTTGGTGATTTTTCACGTTTCGAGGTTTGCGCGTGTTGGGGTGATACTGGCCCTGCTACATTGCTCCATTATGCAGATAATAGGTGTTTTTTTTCGTATGTAGTGGGACGAAGTTCGTCGGGGCTCGAAGTTGTTCGGACCGTCCTTAGGCTAACTGCTGGGGCGTTGCAAATCAGATCGGTTCCTTCTTAAGAGACAGAATGTAGGGTTTGTGTGCAAATTGGTCCACTCGATGGATTTCAAGCTCACATGAATAGCCTTCCTGCTACTGAACTGTCGTCGCTTTACGCCAAATAGCCAATGGTGCGAACTGTAAGCACGATCGTCATGTGACCGTGGGATTATCGTGCAAGGTCTTGTCGGGCACATTTGAAGGTGATGGTGCACTGGTCGCGGCAACTGAACTCGCCTTGATTAGCCAGTGTAATCCCGATGAGACGATTTGTAACCGTTCCGCAACGGTGTCCGGTGTATACGTGATACAACAACCGTCGCAGGCGTTTCCCGTCGTCCTGTACGCCTTCCCGATGTGCTGCGTGGTGTGGACGTGGGACGCGCTCTTCTACGGAGCCTCGGACTTCGTCTACAACGCAAAGACGGTGGCAGTGGCATCCTTCTTTGGAGTTGTAGGTGCGGCCACTATTAACAGCCTCCGCCGTGTTTTCGAACCACAAAACATACCCGATAAACCACGGAAGAATTTCATTTTTTTGAGGTGGTGCGCACGTTTTTTTTCTTCTGGAAATGCAATTCGTGCGTCGAAGCCACGCGCGGTGCATCCTTTGGGGTAGTTAGGGTTTAAGGTTGGGTTGGGTTGGGTTGGGTCGTGGTTTGTAGATAGATACCGGTATACCCTATATGGTACAATCCAGAAATCACAACGAAACCTACAAAATCATAGTAGTTTCAATCATTTATCTTGACATGTTTAGTTGTTTGACCCTGGCAAAGGGAGTTTAGTGTAGTACGGTTTTCGCGTAACGGCTTTAGTGTAACGGTTGAAGTCAGCCAACGGGTGCTGCCTCACACCCAATCACGTTTCCTCGTGGGCGTGACGGGATGCGTTGCTCTCACCAAGTCAGCATTCTGGGCTTCGTTGATCGAGCCCGCGCGTTGATTGGCATATTTTATGGGCGAGAGAAAATGTGTTTGCTCGTGTGGTATGCGCGCCCAATCGAAGCGATTGTGCGGTATAGGGTTCAGGCTTATTGCTCCCAAGGGTTTGCTGAAAGGCGTATCCAAGCTGTGTGCGGCAGGTTGTTTATCACCGTACTGCTTTGTGAGGTCAATGACCCCCCCCCCCCGCCCTCCGTCTCGAAAGGATGCGTGTCAATGGTCAAAATGACGAAGGCAGCAACAAATGAGATACGCCCCCCCCCCCCACCGCCCTCTCTACATGCCGGTAGACATGCCGAACAGAGCTAAATGTTCTCCCTCGAGTTCGTGCCGTAATTTAATCCGACGAGTGACGCCCGCGAAATGGCTGGCGCTGTTTCATTGACGGTATCGATGTATCATGCAACGGTAAAAATATTTCACGTCGACGTTAACCCCTTTCGGCATCTTCAGGTCGGGTACAAACTACTTGGAATTAGTGTGGGACTATTTTAGTTTGCAGTACTGTAGTGAAAGGGTTGTAACCCCTTTTAGAAGTGCACCCTCCTTTTGAGCGCACACGAAGAGTTTGATGCTTGCAGCGGGAAAATAGTTTTATTTAACGTCTCGTGCTTGTCCCTCGCAAACAGGATCGGTCCTTTCCCTTCGGCGGGGGTGGGGCATTCAGGGACTCTGGATCAGCATGACGTACGTCCTCTTCGGCGTGAGGATGGCGGCTCACCTATGGCGTTTCAACTCAAACAAGGGGCCGTTTGGTCCGAGTGTCTTTTGGGGGGAAACGGCTGCACAGAATGGCGGCGTGAAAATAGATAGAGCAGACGAGGTGTTGCTGTCTACAGCGTGAGTAGCCGATGGAGTGTTGCGAAACCCTCTCCCCTGTAACGGCGAGGGGCATACCGAGGCGAGGGTTCTCCTGCTGCGAGCGCGCGGGTTTAGCGTGCCGTAGTGTGGAGCGAGCGCTGAAGGGAGTTAGTGGGGTGTGTTTTCTTGCCTAGTGAAGTTATTGGGCGTTCCTTGTTGGCTGGTGGCGATGGGAGGAGGTCCGGATGTTGTAGCCTAGGCTGTAGGCTGTCGGTCTGTCTTTCGAGCTCTCAAAGCCGTTTAGAGGATTTTATTGTTGACTCGTTTACCCAGAGTGGTTTAGAGAGTTTGGGCTTTCGAGAGGTAGTGGGCGTGTTTGACGCCAGTGCGTACGATACACAAGACGCTACCGGGTGTCTGCCACTACGGTGCGCATACATAGCCCCAGCGTCCCCCCCGCATCCCCCCCCGGGCATATATCGCGGGAAGAACAAGAACCTGTAGTTTTGATGGTTCGGTTCTATTCTACTCATAGGTCAACGCGGTGTACACCGAACCTATGATGTCATGGTTTATTATTTGTTTACAGTTTATTATCCACAAAAAGTCGCCGGCAGGTAGTGGGCTCAGTCGTAAAGTTGGCGTGCTGCCTCGCGGCTGGTTGCTACATATCAGTCTGATCGTGAATATAGTCCCATTCCACGGGTTCGACAAACATATTTTCTGCTGGTTGGTACGTTTCCAAAACAGCACTATGTTCACGATCAGACTGGTACGTAGGCCGTTGGAAGTCGGTTAAGTCGGGTGTTTGGGATTTGACTTCGGTGTTAATGGCATTGCTATTAAGTACATACAGTATACGTGTACAGCAGTGTTGAATCGGTTGTAGTCTCAATGCCTGCGGCCGTGTATGATGGGTTGAGTGGGCGGTTGTCGTCGGCGGAGGAGGCGGTTTTGTTGGTGATAACATACAACCTGTTACATGTTACAGTAGAGAGAGAAAGGGGAAACGGCCGTGCAATTTCCCGATCGGTCAACGTTTATCTTAAGGGAGTACTTGATTGGTCGAAAAATCGTGGTCGGTCGACTTGCTGCGTCACCCATGATTGTGACGGATTTCGTTTCTAGATGGTGTATGGTTGGTATGGTGCTGGAGACTGGATGGGCGAAGGAGCGAACTGTTGACGGAATTATCGTGACCTCGATGCGTATGGTACGGTAGTATGGTCCGTTGGCTCAGTGTCCGCAACGCAATATATACGCTTATTTATACATGCGCCTAAGACGTCGTGTATGCGCCCTTCGTGTGCCATGTGTCTCTTATTCCCTGTGCCTTTGTTTGTTGTTGAGGTGGGTACACCACTGGCTGGCTGGATGATGGCCGTTTTTGTTTACAGAGGAGCGTATGGTTACAATCTGTTTAGTTATCGAAGTAACTCAACTCGTAGTCGAGGCAAAGACGCACGATATGTACAGCAGTAAATGGAGTGTTATTTTCACAATTTTGGAGGTATTCATGGTTGAATCTCTGGCCTTACATCGGGAACACGGACAGCACTCGGGTTGGGTGTGCCCTTCCAAATGCTTGCGGGCGTAGGGTGGTGGTGCTGTGCGTCCATTGCAGAATATTTTTCGACTAGGCGATTACGCGACGGATTCAAGCCGTAAGTAAGTGATGGCGGTATTCAAAGTTTAAATTACTACGAACCATGTAATACTTTTTGCGAAGTAGGAGGTCATGTGAGTACGTAGCTGACCGTTGTTGATAAAGGACCGTTCGTAAATATTCACGAAATGCATTTGTTTCTCACGACGACACGACGAGCCCCCCGATACCCCCAGGAGTCTGAGACAGGCAGAGCAGGCAGGGATAACCACATAGCAATCTATATATATATCCTTTGGAGATGTATAATTCCGTACATACACGAGCAGCAGCAGCTACTTAGCAACGGCAGCATCATCGGAGGCACACTGGTTCAATACGGACAAAGTAATAATACTTGGTACTTTTATTTGCTGTGCTACGTTTGTTTGCGATTTCGCGAGTTCGAGCCCCCGTCCGTTGGAGACTTTTTTCTCTTGCAAAAATTACAGCGTGTGTACGCTTCGACGCGAGTCGACGAGGGAAGAAACTGATGGGCTCTTCCCGCGATGAAGCATGCGCGGTAGTGGGAAGGGGACGAAGGAGTGCCCGCGGTGTGTGACGGCGAATCTGAGTTACGAAACGAAGGGAGCTGGAAAAGAATTAGAAGTAAATGTCAGAATCGTCAGCTGTGAGTTATTTTATGTATGGGAGAGTGTCTCTTCCAATGAGCTTCCCGCAAGAGTATTTTGTCAGGGAGCGCCTTCTACTGCTTGTTGCATACTGTGTACCTCGTCACGTATATAACCATAACACATCAAGCCGTATACATGCATACATGCATATTGCCGGCAGCACAAGCAACAATAACAGCATTACAATACATCATCTATGTTATCTCTATTTTCTGTGAATTCGCTCGACCAACTGTCCAACCTTGAAAAATGAACAGCTATGGAAAAAAAGCAAGGTCATTCATTGGCGCTGCACTACAGTTTTTTGTGCAACGTGCTCTGGGCTGGATATACGCCGTGGTTTGTCAAATGTATCAACGGGCGACGCAGCAGCAGCAGCTTAAGCACATGATACGAAGTACTACTCTGTACGAGTGCTGGTACGTCTTATGTTATAGCCTGGGCAGGAGAGCAGCTGAAATTCGGCGTCAAACTACTTGGAATTAGATTTGCGTGCTTTTTGCATGTAAACACTTAACGCCTCGTAGGTTTGTGTAACTCCCACGATTTGCGGGTTGTTGTTGATGATTTTCCGCTTGGGCGTGAGCGAAACAAAGCACCAGAGATATCGGCGACCAGGCCACCTCTGATGGCAGAAGAAGGCGCAAGTGCTTCCTCAAGGGACGATGAGCTTAAGGTGCAGTTGGTTGGGCGACCGTCGTCATTAGTATTCGGCTGTTGCGCAATTGACGTGTTGGCATTCAAAATCTCAAAACCAAGAGTGGTGCATCTTTTCGTTTACTATTTAAAAGCCCGTACGTACAGGTTCCATCCATGATGTTGGTACTCCTACGAGTATAGATACGATCATTGAGAGCAGAACTCGCATCCAGTACTGCACTGCTTCAGTGCTGCAGTGCGCAGCCTGCTGGCTGCAGTGACCCGCCCTCGCAAAACCCACGGTGCAGGCTGCCCGTTGGGGTGGTAGCGAATACAAAAGATAATGTCGCGACACAACCAGCAGCAGGTTACACGCACAGCTCTCAGCCTGCTCTGCTGCTGCTGTCGGTGCCTGTTGCGTGGAGCAACTCGTGGCTATTGCTGTTGTGGTGTCATGCGGGAACAACGGACTGTCGGCGTTCGGCAGCAGTCGATGTCTATACAGCACTATACAGCAGTACGGACCCGCCAACAAGAAATACCCATCATAAAATGAGCAAGCCTTACGTAAAACCTTATTGTGACACTCCTTGAACAACCTTGAGTACATACTATTATATAGGGTTTAGTGTAGCGCTCGCCGCTGAACACAATTTCTTAATCCGAGCGCCTTATGTTCTTATCAGCCTTGGAAGGTTATTTCTTATTCGTGGAGTTATAGTGTAGTGTAGTGTAGTAGTATACTCACTTATCGGATACACGTACTCGTACACACCAGGTATACCAGTAAAGAGGTTGCCGTTTCCATCTATTCCACGAGTTGCTACAGTACCTCGTGTGTTACGATTCCACCAATAGCCAACAAGGCATGTGCCCGCACTCATGTACCGGCATGTGACCAAACATTCCCGTTGGTGGCCTTGTTCCGGAGACATGAGCTTTGCACGAGCGTTGTCTATGAGCTTGGACTTTCCACCGCGCGGTGAGCGGTGTTGATATGGCACGCCGTTTCTTCGCGCATTCCAGCACACGAGTAGTCACACAGATGTGGAAGGAAGTGTGGTAAACCTATTAACCTTTACTTTCACCCGTCCACCGGAGGACTAAAGCAAAAGCACCACCTGTACTTGATACCTGGTACTTCCTTTAATGTGTTCTGCTCACGGTGTCCAATCTCGCAGGCGCGCCTAGTGGCCGCTTTCTGCCCGGCCTTGCGATTCGACGCCGCGGAGAAGCACTTCCCCGTGTCAGTCGAGAGTTTTTTCTCCTCCTCGGTCCTCCTTCGAACGGGCACCGCGCGCAAACAGCGCCGTCGACCGCGACGTGGCGCCCCTCGGCGCGCCAGGCACGGTAGTACTGGTAGCAGCAGCAGCAGCAGCAGCAGCAGCAGCAGCAGCAGCAGCAGCAGCAGCAGTGACGAAGGTGGCGACGGGAGCGGCGGGGGTGCCGGCGGTGGTGGTGGTGATGGTAGTGGCGGCGGCGGCGGCAACGGCCGCGTTAGAAGCGGAGCACACCGCGGCCACGCGCATGCGTCGACTGCGCAGGGCGATCACGATGAACGCGGCCAAGGGACGGGAGGCGGGCAGGGGTTGCAGGGCCAGGCCTGCGGAGAATGCGGCAGTCGAGAAGGCTGGAAGATTCCGGCTTCAAAAGGCTGGGCCGTCATTCCTCTACCAGCTGGGAGCGATAGGTGGGGAACGGCGGAATTGCTCCAAGAGCAGCGGAGAAGCAACCGGTACAAGTTCAGGTGTGACACATCTCTAGACGTAAACCTTTGTAAAAAAATTGAATTGTTAGGACACCGACCGATGCCGGCCGTGAGTCGCGGCGAGAATTTAACCGCTGCGCTTTTGTGCTGCGGCCGCTCGATAACGTACCTGGCACCTGCTGCACATCAGGACTGTTGTTTGCTATTGTTTCGGGGGCTTGTACGGGGCGTGTCGGTTTCGTAGTGACTACTATTAATACTGTATACTTACATCACCTGAAAATAATGATTTTGGTGTTGGGCCGACTTCAAGGTGACACGACGAGTCAGCCGACGTTAAAACGTTGGCGATTGGGACCGAGATAGAGCTGCCATACAGGCAACAGCGGCAGTATGGATATTGCAACTAGTGAATAATGAATAATGTCTGCACTCAACTCTCAACAACGAGGGGAGGCCGCACGAGTATATCATCGCGCCCGGTGGGATGCTGCTGCAAAACTTGTGTGGCAAATATTGGTGGCATCGGTGTCACGTACTGCGTCCTGCGGGAGGTTGCTCGGAGTACGTATTTTGTAGCAACAGCACGTGGTATCGCCAAGCAACCTCTTCCCTCGCTCGCCGTCCTAACGTGGGGTGTTGCTGCCCAAAGTAGCCATAGCAGTGCCGGTCCAGCAGTAGTATAAACAGTCTGTCGGCCCACCCCCTTGAACCTGACGCTTCTTGGTCAGATCCTGCACGGTGATCATATCTGCTGCGTCTGCGCTACTCTAAATATGCACCAACCAACGAATTAATCAATCTAGCAAGCAATCTAGCAGTCAATCGATCCATCAACCCATCGATCACTTAGAGCCAGGGCGTAAAGCAGGTGGTGAAATATTGCGCTGGCACACCTTTTTGTTGTAAAGCCCGTTTTTTTTCACCACGTACCGAAGGCATGGTGCGGCTTGCCGTACCACTTTTTTTCTGTACCGCACCTTTTTTCGCGTTTCTCTTTTTGGCATGCTTTTCGCCGAAGACGAAAAAAAAGGGTGAAGATTGAGCGTAACCAAAACGAAAAGAAAGCTCAGTCTGTAGTGTATGGCAGTTCGGAAGAGAGGAGATGGGGTTGTGGTTCCAGGATCTGGTTGTTCGTAGGAGACGGAAGCGCTCAGCGGTCAGTGCTTTCGAGGTAGGACGGAACAGGGAAGCACAGACCGACGGGGCAGGAAGAACACCACATCGGTAGATAGGTGGTGCTCGATCGGTACCCAGTCAGACGACTGGCGAGCGCATATGCTGTAGTTTTTTCCCACTCACCACCCGTTTATTTCAAAGGTGAAAGGGAGGAGCCAGTACGATGTAAATTTCCTTTATCTGAGAGACAGTTTAGATGGCAGAAGTTTGAATGGTCTCGGGGCCATTGGAGGAACTCAGTGTTCGAGACTGCGGACACTTTACCCTAGACAACGTCCGTAGGGGGGAGAGGCATCCCGGCAGGCGTCGGCACGCGACATACCGAAGTCCAAGGCCGTCAGCGACGTGTAGTGTTAGCCAGGTCTCCCCCCCAGTACGTCTAAAAAATAATCATAAAGAAGGAACAACAACCAACAATCGAACGAACATGCCCCAAAAGGGTTTATTTCGTGTTGATTTCGTCTTAAATGCTTTATTTGGGGCTGGTTTCCTCTTTTGGCATAGAGTACTTTACTTCCTTTGAGAATTCGATTGAAACTGTTGCCGTTTTCCTCTGCCTGAGGACGAAACAGGCTTCAAGCAGCTAAACCGAGCGGGTTGGACGCACATTTTGAGTATATTGACGCATACGGAGTATGTGGTAAAAAAAAACGGGCTCCGGCGGCCCTCCAGGGGCCCACCGGGGGCCCCTGCGGGGGTCCACACCTCGCCTACGGCTCGTGGTGGGGAGCTACATCACGAACCGGACGCCTATTTTACGCCCTGCTTAGGGCATGTTTTCACAAAGAAAGCTTATCGAGTTGTTTTAATGAATCGAATTGAAGTTTCATATGATTGGTCAAAACATGAATCACCAAGAAGGCATTTGTTATTTAGGGCGAGGTACAGTCGATCCGATCGAATTGCAAAAGAAGTCCCAGAATTATTATTTTGTTGCAATTTGAATCGAATCGATCCGAATCGATTTGAAGTGGGGGGGGGTTATTCAACTTGCATGGCATGTTCCCGCTGGGCCAACGTCCCCGAGGCAATCCATCGCCGTTTGGGCATTATCGACAATCATCGACGAGGCGATAAAGCGTGAACCTCAACGAGCGGCGACCGAAGCAATAACCGCGCCCACTGCTAAAGACCATAGCACAGCTTAGCCCGGCGGTGGCTCCTTAAAAAAGTCATGGCAGTCGCTTTTAATAGCCCAACTTTTCCATCAGCTCGATCGGCAAAGCAAGCCCCACGAAAAACCAAGCGATCAACCCAAAAAACGGAGGAAAAACTAGAGACTTCGATAGCTGCATCACCGCCGCTGCTCCGTGCGTGGCGTTCACGGGCTTCCGCCCACCCAACAAAAGCTCAGGGCGTGTCTTAAACTCCCCCCGGGAGAGCTTGGAACGAACCGATTGGAATATTATTTGCCAGTTCAATCGGTGTTGATTGGGTAAGCAAAGCGAATGGATTCCGTGCAGCCCGAAAAAAAGAAGTCATCTGCTGTAGGAAGAGGAAGCACAAGCGTTTGACCCCTACTTTTTCTTGTTTAGGAGGACCGAACGGCCCGACCGAACGGGTACAAATAAAATATTGTGTGATCTTGCTGGATGTTGGTGGACACCCCGACGATGGGCGTGGGCACCAATTGCGGACAAGCATGCGTGTTGTGTCGAGCCGTGTGCGAAAATAAACCGTTCGGACGGATTCGGCTGGCGAGGCCGAGGCAGGATTCTGCGTGTACCAATCTCATAGGAACGGAAGGAACGACCATGAACAGCCTCGTTCCGCCCCTCTTGTTCCCATGCACCTCAGAGGGGGTTAAGATACGCCCTCAGAGTGATAGCTTCCTACATAGCCTGCGCCTTTAAAGCAAACAGAGGCTGTCGGCGGCGCGCACGCGACGATGTACGCCGTCGCTCTCACCTGCTCTCCTCGGTACTTGTCAGCCGGGTGTTGTGTAAGATGCTGCGTTATTCCGATCTCATAAAAAAATCGAGAGCACACGTGGCTTTTCGATAGAACCCATAGCCGTATTTTTCCACCAAATCGAATCGAATTCATCTCGATTCATATAAAAAACGATTTCAAATCGATTCGATTTGAAACTTTTCTTCGTTAAAACGGGCCCTTAATCAATAGATCCACCTATCATACCAGGCACCCAATCCAATCCATCTACTAATGAACCCAACGATCGATCAACCAACGCACCAATCAACGAATCAACGATATATGCTGGGGAGGTAGCAACGATTCAACCATTTAGTGTGGTGGGGAGACGCCGTGCCTTTTCCAAGCTCGAGCAGTGTCTACGCATGCCGAGCGCGCGATGAACCGTGTCACCTGCCATATTCCTCACCATATTCGTCCCTTTCTTACTTTTCCCTGTGTGTGGCGTGCTTGGTGTCCCAAGGTTGGAACCACACTGCTGCCTTTGGGAAGGACAGGAAGGCGATTTGTCTGCGGTGCCCTGCTACGGCTTTGCTGAAGCCCTTGACATGTCCACGGTGGCACCGTTCATTCGACGAAGCGGTGAGTCTTGTCAACCGCCTCAAAGGGCCAGCGATACAATGGCAATGGTAGTAGTAGCTCATCGATAAATCAGCCGCCACTCTTGTAGACCTACAAGAGCCAATTGGCGGGCGTATTCTGTCTCCCAACCTCCCGCTATGCTCTCAACTGCTTGGCTACAGCCTATCACCTGGCTGCTGCTAGCGCATCTCAACAGCCTAGGTATTGCGAACGTACATTAATCTCAACAGCACTCATTGTCAACGAATCCTAACACTTGGTATGTACGATGGATTGTAAGTATTGTCTTAGTCGCCCGACTATGTTAACATGTGACATAATTCAGTAGTAGTCCGTAACGTTGTTTTTTGGATAGGCCTCGAACGCGGGCGCCCGTTGGGGCTCTCAGACCGATTGAACTCCTTAAACCTCATGGACCCCGTGAACCTCATGAACCCCATGGATCTGATGGACAACCATCCTCCCTCCGTCTTAGTCCTCCCCCCCCTCTCCCCCCTTCCTCCTACCCATCTTACTGGCCCTTTCCTTCCCCCTCCCCCCTCCCATCTCTCTCTCCCCTCCTTTCCCTCTCCCTCTCTCCCCCTCCTCCCTATCTCCCCTGCCCTCTCCCTCTCGCGCTAACCTCACGCGGCCATGGAACCTAAGGACTGGGTCCGATCTATGAGATAAAGTATGCCTTCCTGTACGGGTACAACGGGACAACGTTTGCCGTACCGGGCACATCGGTAGGAGTGCATACGGGAGACCTTGAGCACGTCACCATCAGAGTCGACGCAGCGCGAATGATGTAAGTGGTGATAGGGTCACGGCTGGAAGCACCCTACTGTTGTCACTACTGTTGTCACTACTGTTGTCTTTTGAACAGGTGCTGCGTGTCACTACTGGTGTCACTCGCTGCTGTTGTTGTCTGTTGCACGGATGCTGTGTGTCCCTACTGCTGTCACTTCTCCTGTTGTTTGCTGCACAGATAGTGCGTTTCACTACTGTTGTCTGTTGTCTGCTGCACAGTAGGTGTGTGTCCATACTGTCACTAGTGTCGTCTGTTGCGCAGGTATTGCGTGTCCCTACTGCCACTACTGTTGTCTGCTGCATAGATACTGCGTGTTCCTACTGTCGCTGCTGTTTCCTGTTGCACAGGCACAGGCACAGATGGCGATTGACTTGCGGTGGTTGAAGGAAACTATTCGTATTTGTCACACCGGCACTATTTTACGAAAACTTGTCGACGAGAAAAGGCAGTGCGAGCTGAAGACCTGCCTGCAAGCCACTTTCCTGTTGGGGGCGTGTGTACCGCCACCATCTCTCCTGCGCAAGTTCAACTAGTGCGAGCAGATGTAAAAATGATCAAACAAACAAACAAACAAACAAACGAGCAAACACACAAACACACAACCAAACAAACAGCACAAAACAAACGAACAAACCAACGAATGACCAAATGTTATAAGGCTTAGATTGGGTGGGTGATTGGTTAACCTTTTACCAGTATATAGCCTGCACAAGTGGCGTCGATCACCCAGTCTTATATAACACAAACAAAATAAAACAGCTGCACAAAACGAACAAGCAAAAAAACGAGACCAAGCCAAACCCAATAACAGCAGTTCACTATTACTCGAACGCTTATCTCCGGCTATCATCGCACGTTGTCTGAACTGCGTGCGATGCGTCCTGTTCTCCGCCGTGATTCCACGGGGTGTTCAGGATTCTGGAGGCTTTTTTCGCGGCACACAGTACCGGCGAAGGCAAGTGGGTCCCATCCAGGGACTTCTATCGACAGGTGAGCTATTAATAGTCGATGGATATCAAATGGTAATCGAGTTCGTTACGATTTCGATATTCGATATTTTACACGTCGAAGCTTTCGTTTCAGTGTCAGCATAAGAAGATAAGAAACACGGGGATGCCAGGGGGTGGGGGTGGAGGGCAAAGCACGCTCGATATTCGATACTATGATATAAATCGCAAGTTCGACATTTTCGATACAGTATATCGAAAATTTCGATACGATGCTCAACAACAACAACGACAAACAATCGAGGCTATGTACTGGTCGTACTGGTCGTTACAAACAGGTTGCGCCGCTTGCATGCATGCCGTCAGTGGTCAGTGGTCATGTCAAACGCTTTACTATTGGGGGGGAGGCGTAGTAATACATAGTACATGTATAATATTAATAGTAATACATAGGATAATACCGGTAGCAATACATACAAGGTACTATAAATAGTAATACATAGTATAATAGTTATAAATATTATAATAGTAAGACATGTATAAGTAGTAACACATATATATAGTATAGTAGTAATACATAGCATAGTATTAATAGTAATACATATAATAGCATAACAGTAATCTGAACCACGTGTGTATCCCCCTGAGTTAAGGTGTTTAGGCACTATACTTGGTTCTGATTATCGACTGTACTATACACAACTGTACTATAATATGCTATACTGTAAGACGTTCCCCCGTAATATATAGTTATTCTGCTTCGAAACCAAACTTCCACGCTACACGCACGTACGCGTACAGAGTCAAATGCTTTGGTTTGTTCGATTGGCCAATCGATGCTGTTGGGTCTGTCTGCTATCCAAAACGGGCGCAGGTGCAAGCCTTGGAAGCGACGGCCTACCCAGGTGTTGCCGCGGAGGTGCCAGAAGAGGCGCGGGAGTTCCTAGAGACGGAATCGGCGACGGCATTGGGGGGACGGGACACGAACACGAGCGCACGTCAAGGCCCAGATGCGACGACGGAAGCATGCCTTGGGGTTGGCGGTACATTGGACGGTGTCATCGAGAGGCTGGTGGTGTATCCGGCTCGAAACGGACACGCCAGCTACCACATGCCGAAGAGGTGCGTGCGGGTTTCCTGGTGTTGGAAGGCTTCGCTAAATACGTTTTGTTTATCCCGAATAAAAGGGGACCATGGATGGTACTAAGTAGTAAGCCGCTTGCTGTAGGGTTTGTTTCGCAAAGGCGCTGCTGCCGATATTACAACCCATACATATCTACAGATACATAGCACCCTGTAGAAGGCATGCAAGGTGTGCAGGGTTTTGTTGCATGCCCGGTCTGGCAAGTAGGGGTCGCCGTGCTGACGACCCTCCGACCTCAGTAAAGCTTTTTATCTTGTGAACTCCTCGGTTGCTCTCGGACGCCGTGCGGCATCGGAGCGTGCTACGCTAGTAGTCCCAGTGACACGTTTTTGCCAAGTAATGGTTGTGACTATTATTTAGTACAACAGTAGTATACTTCTCAAGTGAGGAACTACCCAATAAGGCATGCGCCTTATAAGGCATGTACCCAATAAGGCATGTGCATTATAAGGCATGTACCCAATAAGGCATACCCCTTGTAAGTCGTGTACCCAATAAGGCATGCGCCTTATCTTATAAGGCATGCGCCTTATCTTATAAGGCATGCGCCTTATAAGGCATGTACCCAATAAGGCATGTGCCTTATAAGGCATGTTACTTATAAGGCATGTGCCTGTGCCTTATAAGGCACGTGCCTTATCGTTTGTGTTTGAAAACATTTTTCGATATAAAGACGTCTATGGGCGATATATAGGGCGCCTATACTATAATCAAGTCTTAAAAGCCGTTTATGGGCGATATACTATAATCAAGTAATAACTAAGAGAGGAGCCTCAAAAAAAGACTACAGCAGTAGGTGCACCCCTTTAGCAAGCGTTTTCTCTCTTGATTGTAGTATAGGCGATATGATACTGATATTGCCTCATGTGGTTAGCACCTTATCGGTTCGCGTCGGCGTCTTTCTGAAAGCGCCGGCCTGTAGGTATTCGTTGCACTCCGGCCCTTCAATATCATACTACAGTGTCATAATACCATAATATCGGTAGTCTGGGTGCGCCCGCCACGGTATTCCGACGCGTTTTTCACCGATAAATTCCGTTTTGCTGCTCTTGAGGTGTCACCGCCCATGATGGTACCACCTATATACCAGCTATGATACCACCTATATACCAGCTACCTGGTATCTGGTAGCAGCATTCAGTTGTGGTGCTTCGTATAATGTATACCCGGTACTTCGTACGACTGCTGTCCACTTGCTGTCATCCTCAAAGGCTTCGTGTGTACGTACGTACCATACCACTCTGACCCAAAATATAAGGAACATTTCGATTAAATTTTAGTATACAAACGTTTCTTATATTACCGGTCAGATTGGTAGCTCTCTCAGCCACCTCGGTCGGAGATCTGTTAGACGCGATGCACGCCCTTTGTTGCGGCGTCTCAAAGCGTGGGCATGGCGGTGCGGTGCTTGAAACGAAGCTTCTAGAACGACCGCCTCAAATAATCCCCTACTGCTGTAACGGGCGTCCCGAAATACTAAATACTAAATACCATTAATACGTAGTGGGATATCGTATCGATTTGCCCTCCGCGCCCCAGCATCCCCGTATTTTTTTTGCTGACGCTGGACAACACACATTTTGCCGATTTGTTATATCTACTGTTAATATAATATGTACCTGGTATATTATATCGAAATTGTATGCATACACCGATTTGATTTTCCGTGTATCGATATTTATCGCGTCGAAATCGATTATCGCACCCAACTCTATTATCGTCCGACACCCATCACTACGAAACACTCCCACCTCTCCCCACGTATGATACGAACGAGCATTTTTGCATATCATCGGCCGCAATAATAAACCTGATAATTTCGCCGCATTTTTTTATTGTATGTATTTATACGTACGTTTTGTTCGGAAGGTGGCGCCGCTTTGGTGGGCTAGGAGACGATGTGTGCCGAGGCGACGGCAAGGTCTGGCGTCCTTCCCCAGTTCAGCTGGACCACCCCGAAGGGAAAACACCTCTGTGGCTGCAGTTTCGGTGTCGGTTTGGTGCGACCGGGTGCATCTCTTCGGAAGGCTTCTGGAAGTCCCAGGGGGAGCCGCTGCGCCGTTGTAGCGCGGAGGTGGGTGAAAGCTTGCAACGCTTGCAAAGCTTGCAAAGCTTGCAAAGCTTGCAAAGCTTGCAAAGCTTGCAAAGCTTGCCTCGCATTATTGAGTTTGTTCGTGTATCGGAATTGCGATATGGAGAAATACTGAGCTTTAAAATTATCGAAATATCGAAATATATACTGGTCCAAAAATATCGAATACTGTAGTCGAAATATTGAAATCTCAAAATGTCGAAAATGTTGAAATATCGAAATCTCAAAATGTTGAAATATCGAAATATCAAAATATCGAAATATCAAAATGTCGAAATATCAAAATGTCGAAATATCGAAATATCAAAATATCGAAATACCGAAATGTTGAAATATCGAAATATCAAAATGTTGAAGTATCATAATGTCGAATAATCGAAATACCGAAAATGTCGAATTATCGAATGCCGTTCTTGTTTCGAACAGGCGAAGTACCGCAGCGTGCTGGAGGAGGGGCTTGTGCCGGACCGAGGGGTGAGTAACAAATGGTATTTTTTTTCGATTTCACATTTTTTTTCGCGTGGATGCTGTTCCGGAGAAACTATTAATAGTTTATTTTCGAAATTTTCCCGTTTTGAGTTAGTAGCATTCCGGTGTGACTGTCAAGCGTGGCGAGGCTCTGACGCCTAGGGAAGGGGCTCGGGGCTCTGTCTGGGTGGTGATAGGTGGACGGTGTTGCTGCGAGAAGAGTTGCTCAATTGTTTTGGATGTATGATGCCCATGGGGGAAATTTCGTGACGTCGTTCGTTTTCCTTGGTACGCCTTTTCTATTCAAACTTACTACCAGGTTTGAAATGAAGGCTTTCATTTATATATAGTAGTGTTTCGCAAGCTTTGTGCGATACTGCCTGTACTATTAGTAGGATCAAAGCGTGGTACGGGTTGTAAATGATCTCATTAAGGATGCGTTCGTCTTATGACTCCCCTCGGGTGATCTATAGTCAGGACAATTTTACTATGGTATGGACGTCAGTAATACACCGTTGTGTAAGGTACGTAGGCGTGTGCTATCAATATACGAAGTATACTACTACAGTATTAGTAAATGTCTATACTGTAGTACGACGCTTGTAGAGTATACCGGTATCTGGTATGCGGTACTGCCGTTACACCCCATGGGATCTATGTCCGCTTAGGAAACCCGGGGATGGACATAACGTGTCCCCTGTCGGCCACATATCCTACCGGGCACCCAGTGCTTCTCCTAAGCCCCCCCCCCCCCCCTCCCCACACACATCTTGTATTACCCTTTCTCCGACAATGTATTTCGTATTTGACGGAAGGTGAGGATTGGCGCTTCTCGAAGGATGCTCCATGGGAATGGAGGTCGAGGCGTTTGGTTGGAGAGGTGCCGACAAACGGAGAACCGGCTGCCTGTTTTCAACACGTGAGGGGCTGTTATTACTACTGTATTAATAGTAGACAAATTATGTGTACGAAATGGCGGCTTTTTTTTCAGCATTTTAGCATTTTAGGGGTAGCGACGGACCAATTTCCAATTTTCGAAAAGAACGCCGTGTCGCGTGCTAAAACCGCAACTTCTAAAAATGTATACCTGGTACCTGGTACCTGGAAGGTTTTAGTGTGGAAGACGCAGACCGTACGTCCATGGCCGGTGTTCGTTCCTTGGTGGTGGGCCGTCAGTTAGACATGTTTGATCAGGACTACGTCAGGGAGGGGTGGGCGGGGGTAGATTATCTGTCCCCCATCTGAGAGCTTTTATTATAGTAGTTTCGAGCGCCTGTCTGAGGTGAATTTAAAAAGTCGGCGCAAGATTATCGTATTCTTGCGCTTTGTGCCGCAGCAGGAATCAGTAAAATATTATCGTCCCATCGTCGAGCAATTTCTGCCCCCAACTGTTTCGCGTGCAGACAACCTCTGAATGTGAAGTAACGGCTTCTCCCCGTGTCACCTTGCGATTGCGTATATATATATTTCTCCATGCCACTTTTTGCCTCGTGGCACATCGCGGCTAATCGTGTACACGGCGTCAAGAGTCGGGGCGAAAGCTGTCGGCATTATCTTGCATGTTTTTTTTCTTCGAAGTATTGATTCTAACCTTAAGCCGTGCCCTCGCCGCTCCTACTGTTCACCGAACGGCTTATGGCCGGCATGGATGACATGATAGCTGGACGAAGGTGCCCGGAGTGGGCTCAGGAAGACCTCGAAACCAAGACCCTCCCAGGCAAGCAAGCAAGCACCTTGGGTGGCTGACAGGGCTATGATCTTTGATTCGCTCCGCGGCTAGTTACTATTGGTTGGATGGTGAAATAAGCAACAAGCCAACGAGCCGACTTCGTGTTTTGTCAGTAAAGAACACACGATAAGCAGTAAGCCACAAATGCGCCAGCCGGATGGGTCCAAAAGACGCACAACTCCACGACTCACAACACCCCGCAACCGACCACTGTATTACCTACCAGATAGCTAACTACAGTAGTAGGATTAATAGTATTGTGCTGAAACAACTACTCAGCGACTTATATAGTCAGCCACCTCCCAGCCCTAGTGATTCAGTATTGAGCTGTTCTGCGTCGTGGTTGCTTCGGCATTTTTTTCGACGCGTCTCTGGTTTGCTACACGTGGCGTTATCAGGTTATTACTGTTGGGCAACAGCGCCGGCGCGGGGGGGGGGGGGGGGGGGGGGGGCGTACTCATTTGTTGCTTGCCTTAGTCATTTGACCATTGACCACGCATCCCTTTCGAGACGGAGCACCGTTCCTACTCCTAATAGAGACACCTCCAACACTTGGGCGCTCATTACGTTGTTTCCATATATTACAGAGAAACCTTTTGCTAATCTTATCCCCTTCCTGCTTCGCCGCCTGTGGCCACCATCTATCTCCTAAGATAGCGATCGTTTTCTCGCTACTATTTAGTGTACCAAACTGCTCCATGTCACACTCGTCTATTTTCCCCATCTCCTCCTCTAGCACATCCCTTTCCTCCTTGTACCTTTCACATTCTCCCACTATGTGAACTCTACTCTCTATGGCTTTGCCACATGGGCACATCTGTGCCTCTACTTCCTCCTCCTCCCGGCTACTGGTATACCTCCTCCTTCTTTCTGGCAGGTCCAGGTCCCCTACACGAAATCGCAGTTTCAGCTTTTTCGCGAAGTCCATTGGGCCGTGCAGATACCTTTTCATTCCTATTCCTTCTCTCAACCCCCCGTACATCTCTAAGTGTTCTTCCCCTTCCACCTTCTTTCTCAGTGCTAGCCTTTCCCTTCTTTCTATCCTTTCTTTCACTTCTGTCTTGTATCCGCTAAATTTCTCTATGGCCAGCGTCTCTTTTTGGTTTCCTATTTCCTTCCATACTTTCTCGACTACGCTATCCCACCTTATTCCAGCTCGCCCTTTGGTTACTTTCTCCCATACAGCTTTATCGGCTATGGCTGGCAACCTCTTATTTGGCATGTTCTTTACTTTATATTGCCATTTCAACTTACGCACGTCTCTATTTGTCTTAAGTGGGTACATTCCCAGTTCTGCTCTCAATACTGTATTACTCGTCGTACTTGAGCATCCTAGTACTTTTTTAGCTGCTGTCATCTGTACTGTTTCCAGCTGTTTTACGAGCTTCGCGTTCCCTTCCCATACTTCTCCTGCATATTCTAGCTTTGGTACAATCACATTCATCAGTATACATCTCTTAATTCTAGTGTCAAGGTGCGAGTCTGTTAGGACTGCTTCCATCTTGCCTACGTGTGCCTTACCCTTGCCTATTATTTTATTTATGTGTGCATCCCAAGAGCAATCTTTTGAGATTTCTACGCCAAGCTACGTATACTGGTCTACGATCGGTAATTCATCTTCTCCCCACTTCCACTTACAAGTTACCGGACTCTCCTTATCTTCGTTACATACAACTACTGCGCACTTTTTTACGTTCGCCGTCACTCTCCACTTCCTGGTGTACTCGATTGCCTTCTCTATTTGTTTCTGCAGTCCTTCGGGTGTTTCTGATATGCAAACGAAATCATCAGCAAACATCAATCCCGACACCGTATCTTCCCCCACCGTGACTCCCTGCGATGCTGCTTCTACTGCTACTATCATGTCATTAATGTATACCTTGAATAGGTTAGGTGATAGCGTACATCCCTGGGCAACTCCCTGTAGGATATCAACGTACTTCGATATTTCCCCGTCCAACATCACAGCACTTCTCGCACATTCCGTCATCTTCTTCATCATTCTCCACATCTTTCCTCTTATCCCTATTTCCCACAACTTTTTCCACAGCCCATTTCTCCATACTGTATCGTAGGCCTTCTGTACATCTAAAAAGAAACAGTACGTTGTTAGCCCCGCGTCTTTCCTGCCTTGGATTATCTTACCTAATGTGTACACATGGTCGACGCAGCTACGGTTTGGCCTAAATCCTGCTTGCCCTTCGCTAATCTTTTCTTCCTTCTCCATCATTGTTCCCATTCTATCGTTCAAAATCTTACAGAACGTTTTACCTACAGTGCTTAGTAGCGTTATTCCCCTATAGTTACCCGGGTCAGCCTTGTCTCCTTTCTTAAACAAGTTTACTACTACTCCTTCTCTCCATCTCTTAGGTGCGTACTCGTTTTTCCATATCCAGTTATACAACTTAACCATCATGGTAAGCATTCCTTCTCCCCCGTACTTCATAAATTCATTAACTATTTGGTCTGCCCCTGCTGCCTTTCTATTCTTAAGTTTAGCTACACACTTCTTAACTTCTTCTCTTGTGAACTCTCCCTGTAACCCTTCTGAACCACTGTCTTCCCTTTCTGATGCATCTACGTTCGCCTCCGCCCACGCGTTGATATCTTTCTCAAATTCTTTGTCGAACGTTTCGTTGGTTGTGGGCGTCCCTAGCTTGCGGTAATGCTCTACAAGTACTTCCCTTTTCCCCTTCGAACTACTAACCATTTTACCGTTCTGTGCTCTTAATGTAGCTATCCCCGTATCTGCCTCTCCTGCTTGCTTGCCTAGTATCCCTTTTATCCCTACCCACATCTGCTTCATCCCGCCATCAAAGTCTTCATTCGTTTTAGTAACTACGTCTTTCCATACCCCTTTCTTCTTCTTCTCAACCACCTTTTTTACTTTATTTCTAGCAATACCGGCGCGGGGGGGGGGGGGAAGTCGCAAATCACACTTTTGAGTGCGAACAATGGACCGATGGTTAGAGAAGGACCAATCACCGAGTAGAACAGCGTGTACAGGCCCAGCCAGTCCTTGATCGCTTCGAAGCGAGATGGTTGCCCCGATCGATGAGCTTGCACAGGATGCGCGAGTCGCACACCAACAACCTGGCAGCTTGTTGACAAAATGAATACCAGGTATCGACTTCAATCGTGATAACTCAAGGCTAACGTGTAGAACAACCTACTATACTGTAACCTATGTATGTATTGAGAAAACGTGCACGAAGACAGCCGGGCTGAGATTAATTCGATGCGAGTCGACGAGGGAAAAAAAGGGCTCAAGTCTTCTCGCGATAACAAAATCCAAGGCACGAGCCGTAGTGTGGGAGGAAGGAGAAAAGCCTACTTTGTGCCTACTTTGTGACCCCGGATCTGAGTTACGACTAGGAAGGAGAGGGAAAGGAAGGACGAAGATAATGATAATAACTACGTTGGGGAGTCGTTGTACTGAGTTTAGTGTATAACGTACCCATTATCAATGACGAACTCCAGTATGGGCTACTCTACTGTAGGTGTACTATACGGTATACCATGGTGTGAGTTTTTCAGGGCTCTTCAAGGGTCATGACCCCAACCCGCGGGTTGGACCAGGATTTGTTTTTAATTTCATGGGTTGGGTTGGGTTGAGTTGGGTCGGGTCGCGTCGGGTCGGGTCGGGTCCGGTCGGATCAGGGTTTTTTTAAGTTCTTACGGATCGGGTCCGATCGCCGTTACCCGACCCGACCAGACCCGACCCGCGAGGTTTGACTCGACCAGTGAACCGCCCTGATAAAAACAAAGGCTACCATATACCTGGTATGGATAAAGTAGCCCCACCGTGCTTGTCGCTCTCCTATGGAGGGCTGTACCTCGGGCCAGCTTCGATGCAATGGTTGAAATGTGCTTGAGTTCAAACCCTAGCCCTTACCCCGCCCCTCAGCCTAACCACGACCGCCTCATAGCATCTGCGCCCGTTCTTTCGGCGGGGTCACCGAGAGCTGACGCGTGGGGCCGGGAATTTTCTCGGAATGTTCTTACATGTAGTGAGGAGTTAGTTTGGGCCATCAGCCATTTGTCACATCGGACTTACGACCGATTCCCGCTCAATGATCTGTAGATAGTTCAAAACATGTACTGTATCAATAGGTGCCTGATCTGTATGATGTAGCTCATGGTACCGGGTGAAAGCCGTATACTCCGAGTGAGCTAGCGCATGTTTCCTTGGTTGGATCTGTACTGTACATATTATGCACGACAAATCATTACGGCAGGTTAGGATCTAGATTATCTACTGTAGATGATCTATCTGTAGATGATCTGCCCGATGTGTGAAGAATTTTGTCGAAGCTCCTGCCAAAGCTATTATCAAGCTGCTGTCGAAGCTACTGTCGAAGCTACTGCTATAGGCCAAGGTACATACAGTAAACAATACGTTTTGCTCCTCCTCTACTATGTCCAGGGCGACGGGTCGGGTGTGGCTCCACGATTGGAATTTCCTCCGGGACTTGGACGGGGGGTCGACGGACGCTAAAGGCTGGTCATACCACGTCCTAGCCGACCGTTACGCCGACACGGGCGTTACAGGAAAGGCGCAAGTGAAGGGGCTTAACGTCCACCGCGCCAGAGGAAGGGTGTGGTTCCGCGTTGCTGCGACACCAAGCGCCGCGCTTGAAGTGGAGGTGAGGAAGAAACAGCCCGTCCCGCACGAGACGGCGCTTTTGCGCAGAGCCGTGTTTTTTTACGACACAAATACCGTTGACCTTGGCAAGATGCTTGAAATATGCTTGACTCTGAACCCTAACCTTAACCCCGACCACCTGAGAAGTTAAGGCGTTCATGTAGAGACTGTTTGGGCTATGTACGAGTATCAGTATCAAACATTTTGGGCGAAGCTGGGTCGAGTCGTGTATTGCACCCTACTACGGTCGCGCGCGTTGTTTTCTGTGTGTGTTTTAGGTGCTTTTCTCCCACATGATTATCTGATTTTTGGGTGGATGGGAGAATGCCCCAAACTACATGGGTATCGATAGCACATCCTCAGTCCCCAGTACAATAATACCACGGAGTATAAGGACCGTTTAAGTCTTGTTATTACTACCTACTGTAGGCGGTATGGGGTATGAAACGAGGCGAGCGTGTTTTGGGTGTGCGTTGACGATTGAGATGGTGACGTGCGGTATATAGCTGGCGGACGCGTTGTTCTCAACGCTCAACAGCGGTGACCATGGGACTTTCAAACTCGCTACGTAGTCGCGCTGCTGATGCTGATGCTGCTGCTGATGCTGCTGTGATAGTTTTAGTGGGGCAGGAGGTAGAACAGCACATTATTTATCGAGGGTTTCCAATCACCTCGACGGCATGTTATCACAGCCGCTGGAACCGTTCTATATGCTCGTATCATACACACTGTACAAGGAAACTGCGATGATAGTGATGGTATCACGTTAGTGTCACATATACCTCATTATCCCTGAAACCTATCCCGTGGTCACAAAAAAAAAAAACGTACTTACCTTGTGACACACGCCCATAGCTTCATCTTTACCAGGTATGATATAATAGGTATCTCTTAAAACAACCGGTAGTAGCAGCACCACCACGGAAACACCACAAAATAGTAGCACCACCACCACCACCACCACCACCACCACCACCACCACCACCATTAAATATAGCAGCAGCAGCACTGCCACGAACAGCGCTTGTGCAGGCAACCGACAATCAGGTGTGAAACCCCCTCCTCGTCCTTCCCTCGCTTCTTCCGTACAGGAGGCCTATCGAAGAGACGGTGGACGCCATCCCAGGACCCTGCTCGGCCTTGCAGCTCTGGACGTGTCAGGGCGAGGGGAGACTGTGACGGCAGAGTCCATCCTGCAAACGCTACAAGGCAACATTTGTAGCACTACTCATCGTGGTGGTAACAATCGCGGTGGTGGTGCTCCCAGACGGCGATTGGCCAGCTCAAAGGGCGTCGTAACAGCTCGGGAGAGTGGGGGTGGCGGCGATCCAAACCAAAGGCTGGCGTCTTTTGGAGACGTTGCCCGTCTCAACCTTGGGCTGTCGTAAGTCGTAAGGTTCGACACTACAGACAGATCATACAGATCATTCCTACTTGAAGATCTAGATGATCTGGATGTTTCAGGACAAATATATTCCTGATCTGTATGATCTGTATGATCTGTATGATCTGTATGATCTGCAGTAGGTCACGTTGTTTTAGGGTGGGAGCCGTATATTCTTCATGATCTAGGACATGTTTCCTGCGTTGGATCTGTACTATATGTTTCATACCGGCAGGTTAGGACCTATATAGATGGTCTAAATGATCTATCTGTAGATGATGAATCTGATCTATCTGTAGATAATGATCTGTTCGGTGTGTGTCGACACGCTGGTGAATGTTAAATACTGATGTTGATACTCGTACTGCAACTGATCAGACGAAAAAACAAAAAAACTGAAGACAAAAAAATACAAACACGTACACATACGTACGAATCTGGTTCGTAAATGTTATACGAAGTACGAGTGTATTAAAATTACCATGATACTTGGTGTTTATCACGGTGGAGTTAAAAAGAACATCCATTTATGAGATGTTCGTGAGATGACGTTTGGACGGAAACAAATAAAACAAAAATCCGAGAATGGCGCCGTCGATGATCGGGACGGGTATAGTTCCAAGCTCGGCTAAATGCAGATGGAACCGCAACCCCCCCCCCGAGAAAGCTCCGTCTCGAAAGGGATGCGTGGTCAATGGTCAAATGACTAAGGCAAGCAACAAATGAGTACCCCCCCCCCAAAAAAAAAAACCTGCATTGAACATGCCTCCGGCATTGAAAGTACCTCCGGCGTGGATGCCTACACCAGAGACGCTACCCAAAGGCAGGGTCGTAGTTTCGAGTCGCCGATTCGATCGAACGGCACCGATCACTACTACACCGGGTCAAAGGAAGAAGAAAGACCATCCAAGCGCTCATAAATACGGTGCGTATGTATTCACAGCTACCCCTTTTTCTGACCAAGGAGTCAATAAAAAAATCCATGGAGTTCCAATTTCCGAACGCTTTACTTCCCAGGAAACGCCTCCCCCAGAAAATCGCTGCCGCTCCGGCTCCACCAGCAAGCACGCTAAGCAACATACAAGACACGCAACAGGCACACAAGAGCGCAAAACTCGATTCCAAGGCCACCCTGCTTGTCTTTCGTACACAGGACAGGCAGGCACGCACGCGATGAGCACGCTAAGCGACCCCAAGGTCACCCTCCACCTCGTCATCTCCGATCGACGCAGAAGAAGCAGGTCTAGGTCCGCCTTCGACTTCCTCGTCCGCCTTGGCCCCGTGCATCCAAAATAAGAGCATGTATTGCTCCTGCCCGCGCCCGAGAACCTCCAACGTCTGGGTCGACACACGGTCGCTGCGGAACAAGACAAGCCGGTCCGCCTTCGCCTCCACCACTACACTCTGGCCCGCGGTGACCCCTCCCTCCTCTCCCCCCTCCTCCCGAGGCTGAGGCCCTGCGCTCAAGCTCGAAGCCCCCCCCCCCCCCCCTCCCTCCGCTCCCGCCTCTTCTTGGTCGCCGCTCGCTTTTCGACGATGGGTGCTTTCTTCGCTATTTTTTCCCCCTGCACTGCCGTGAACCCCGCTGTCGCAGACCGAAGCCCCGGCAATGGAAACCTTCTCAAGGTTCTGAAGTTTCAACTCGCCCCCGCCTGGTTCCGCCTCCTTTCCTTGTGGAACTCTCTCGCTTTCGCCCGGCGGGGTTGTTTCTTGCCCACGGCGGCGGCCGATGAAGTAGGCCGCGGAGACCTTGTACCCTGTTTCTGCGCTCTCGACGAAACTGTCCAGGCGCTCCGGAAACCTGCAGCCCTCGCAAAGTCTGTACAGCATCGTCGAGCCTGTTGATGGTGACGAGGAGATGAATCCGACAGTGAATGAGAAAAGTAGGGCTGTGAGTGAGCTGACTGTATACTCGTATAGGTCGCCGGTACCTGGTAGTCAGTAGAGGGCTACGTAGGGCTTTACAGTTAGTTGCGTGCGGTTATTTTGTGGGGTTGTCATGAGTCTTACAGTAACATCTGATTGGTGCGTCTGTGGCTCGACTTGCGTGTTTTAATGATAAAATACTAATACTGTACGCAAGCCAGCTAGCTAGCTGGCTTACTTCGCCATCCAACTAATCCAACTAATAGTTGGCCGCGAAGTCGCGAAACCGGCCTTAACCCATTCAGAACTGAAAAACTTATCCCACACTAATTCCAAGTAATTTGTCCCCAAATACGTGGGACCAGTTCCTAAGTTTTACAGGAGTTCTAGTTGTGAGGTTTATACCATAACATATAGTGGATCTACTGTTTGCGTTAACAGATTTACTGCTGCACATCAGCATCAGTAGATCTACTGTTTGTGGGTCTACTAACTGAACCATATAGTTAATATCTGGTACATGTTTATATATATATACTTCGAAGCACTTCTCACTGTGTGCGATATTGTTCAGGTAATTTATCTTTTTTCCCTGATGCTCATTTTTCTTCCACTCTATACGTAAATAATGGAGAACTTGTCTTGTGACCACGCATAGGACGCATGCTACCATAGGGGGGTATATAACCGAGACATCCTGTTACTTGAAGCCTTGTCGCCAGCACGCCGGACCACTGTAGTACAGGTTGATCTCGATTTTAAGGGGCGGCACGGCGTATGCCGGGCATCACGAGCTCCGTTGCTATTATGGGAAGTGAACTACGAGCTGGTCTGGCCAAAAATAGCTTTTTTACTCGTCAGGCGGTTTCTTTATCATTTTGAAATATTATGACGCAACGTTAGTAGGTGTGTGTTCCTGAGTTTACAGCGCATCTGCCGACGTTGGATTTTTCGAATTCGGAGTTATTTTCATAAAAAACAAAGAGACGAAAAAAGCAGTCCTCGTAGGTAGCAGTATCTTACCTGGTACAGCTGAATTTAGGTAGCAGTGGATATATATGGGTGTGTAATAATAATGAATTAATTTCACGAAAGAGGGAGAAGAATATAGCACTTTTTGGCGAAACAAAAATGAATGATCTATTCAATGCTCCTCAAGCCCTTAAGAACTGGTCCAACGTATTTGGGGCCAAACTACTTGGAGTTAGCGTGGGATAAGTTTTTCAGTTATGAATGGGTTAAAAACTGGCCCCATATATTTGGGGGCGAAATACTTGGAAGTAGTGTGGGGTGTTTTTTTTAGTTCTGAATGGGTTGATAACTTATAACCCTAAATCGTCTAAATTTCATTTTTCAGCTGCAACACTATTCGTTACATGGGATTGTTCATATTGCGGCATCTTTCCCCCCCCCCCAAGATGAGGCACGTATAGAGCTCCCTCAGAACAAAAATATGAGGCTCCCTCAGAACAAAAATATGAGGCACCTGCATGCAGGCTTTGGTACGATAGAGGTGAACAATGTTTTTTTTAGCTTCTCACTTAAGGAGCGTCACACCTCACCGAAAAAATGATTTTCGAGGGAAATAAAAGTGCTGCCGGATGCGAAATATCCAGACCGAAGTATAGTCTGAAACATTATTCGTCACAAGAATGAAAGTCCGACGAATTTTGGTTAAGGAGCCCGATCGTTCAGAAAACCATTCAGCCAAAAAGTGCTACCTCTACCGTAGCACGCGTCTAAGCATGTGTCATACACTCTGTATTCTGAGACAAAAACAACAGCAACAAAAAATACCCAACTAACCGCCATACTGCGCGTATCTACGGCAAGTACATAAATACATGTACAAAATTGCAGCTGCTGCTCGGAGAGAGCTCGACAGCTTTTCTTAGACGTAGATTTTTGCCCTTTTCGCGATAACTGGCGATGAGGACCACCTGGCGGCACGCAACTCCCTCATCGTGCTCGCCGACCCCTGCTCTGCGTACTCTGCCAAGGGCAGTCTCGGCCGTGCCCAACTCTAGGCTCACGGGGGTACGTTCGTTTGAGGATTTCTTGCCTCTTTGTCACAGGCTCGCCAAAATTTCTGACAGTCCCTTGCGGGATGATTCCCCCCTGTTTTGGACCTTGCGAGACCCATGAAAATATCTACCGCATGCGCGCGTGTCGGGACTTTCTCTCGCGAGGCGGTGAACGTCTTCGGGCGATTAATCGGTTAACGTGCCCGCCGGCCTGGTTTGTACCGGGCAGGGCCTCGCGTGCGCCCGTGGGGCGTGAGAATGCGGGCAGTGCACGCTGCAACGTACATCGAGAGCTTGCTCTTTTTCTTGAAATAGTGGTTCCGATTATGCCGGTATTCGTATACTCGTACGTACGTACTCGTATTTCATTTATAGTTATCCCGTGATCTACACGCAACATCCAAGATTCCGTTTTTGTGTTGACGATTTGATACTTGGTTTGTATTGAGTACGACGTACTTATGCCTCTGATACACGAACGTACACAGCCGTGCGAACAAGCACCGGGACAGAGTACATCTCGACATACATACTCGTACACAACAGCAGCAGCAGTAGTATCGGTACTATTAATAGAACATGCGGGCGGTGGGCGCTGCAGCAACGTTTACCAAGAATATGGTGATGGAGAGCGCACATACAAAACACACACGCTCTTTTTTTTTACACGCAGCTACATGCATAATCGAAGATTCCGCTTTTTTATGACGACGACGAACCCGGATTTTTATAAGACCACGTACTACTACTGTACTGCTGATATACACGTACGTACGTACGTACGCACGTATGATACAGTAGTACCAGCACCACAGCAGAAACAGACCTGTGTATCATGGGTTCATACGTGCGTGGTACACCAGTGTGATACTCATAGATACTATCAATACCGGTGTTTGTTGTTTCTGTTGTATGCGAGCGGTGGACACTCCAACATTCCCAATAAAAGTACGGTGATGGTCGAGAACTCGAGAACTTGTTTTTTTTCGAAAAAAGTGGTTCCGAATTCATTACCGGTATGCGTATACTCGTACTCGTATTGCTTTTATAGTTGTCCCGTGGGCTACATGCAAGATCCAAGATTGATTATGTTTTTATGCTCGATGCTGGATTTTACGAACTACTTACCGCTGATACACGTACGGATTTTTATAGCTTACTGCTGATATACACGTACGTACGTATCAGAATACCTCAGTACCACAGGGTAATATTTACAAGGAATAAGAAATTCGGGAGCCGTTATATTGAAGTTAGTATAAAACGCATCCTCTCCTCTCATGTAAATAAGAAACCTAGCCTCCGTTTGTGAGTGTTTCTCATTAGGTGTCCTGTACTACTGCTGTACACCCCTTGGCAGTACGGAGTCGCTTTGTTCGCCCTAAGCTTAGCTATGAATCTACCTCAGTAGACTACTCCTCACCGTTACGGGCATTGCGCGTAGCCGCAGGCGGGCGTCAACCCGCCGCGGCGAAGCCCCCCTTGTATATATATATATATTCTTGTTCATCCCGTTGATCATCTTCGCCCTTCTATCCTCTCTCCCGCTTCAGTCGTAACTCAGACCCGGGGTCACTAAGTAGGCCCTTCTGCCCCCTCCCCCCACTACGTGTACAGCCATTCGAGTATATCTAATGGCATCATCTATCACGGAGCACTCTCTCACCGCGAAAGGGATGGCTAAGCCTCAGGCGCGGGTCCTTCAGGTTAAGCTCGAAGGCCAGAGCGTGGACGTTAACCACCAGCTCGTGCAGGGCGGGGTAGCCGTACTCCAGTTGGGTAGGCTCCACCCACGCCATCTCGCCATGCTCGGGGTCGACACCTCGAAGGCCTAGCTTCCCGGTCCCCTGAAAGCGAACGCTATCCTCCAGGAGCACGGAAACCCACTCTTCCCCCAGGAAGGAATCCTTGGTGCCAAAATTAATTGTTTTTCGGAGAGAGGGCAAGCGCGAGGTTTTTCGAGATTTGTTGCAGGCACCGCGAATTATATACACGAAATCCCAATTTTGATCGCTCCCCGCCTTAACTCCCTTGAAACTGCGGCAATTTATTTGTGGGGGACAAAACACTGCTTGGAAGTTGAGCAGGATCGTTTTTGCAGTACAAGGTTCAAAAGGGACACAGCAGTACCGTACCAGGTATGATACAACACTTACGATGACACACAACACCCCTGACACGAGTCTTCTTTTTCCAAGCCGATCTTTCTCCACAACAACGAAAATGAGGCATTTTGATCATTCCGTAGATGCATCGCTCGAAATCGGACTCGAAATTCGTGGGAGGGGGTGTGTTCTCTTCTGTCCAGGGGGCCAAAGTAAATAGGACCTGTGGCACACACAAAAACCTATCTATTTACCTATTTTTACTAGCAATATTTAGTCCTATTCACTACGTATGGTCCTCCGTAATAATAGTATCACAGGGGTGACAATGTATAGCGCTTGTTCCAATCATCTGTACTCGCTATTGGTGCCTGGCCGTTGCGAGCTGTGAACATCACAATCAACTACGAGCTCTTCTCGCTGCCCCGGGATATCAAAGGATGGGGGATTTAGATCGATGCTGGGGCTAGCCCAGGCGATTCTATAGTATCACAGGGGTGACATATACGGTGTTAGGAGGCGTGGATCGCGTCGCCGCGGAAAAAAAATGCGAATGCTACTTACGCGACACGCACACAGCAGTTTGTATACCGTATGTATGTATGTATGTATGTATGTATGCAGGATTGGAAACTATGCCAATTGCCGCGCATGGTCAGGATGAAGACGTGTCAAGTGCCGCGCATGCCTCGGACGAAACAGAGTCACTTGCCGCTCACACTCACGTTTAGGACGACGAGCTCTTCGAGCGCTGTGGGGTGTGCTGTATTTGCTCGCACGCACCTCAACAAAAAACAATCAGCACGTCTTCCACTTGAGCCTACCAACACCCTCCTACTAAGCGGCGTTAAACCTTTCACGCACTGGGGGAAAACTACCTCAAATTAGAGTAGATCACCTTACAGTACGCACGGAGACGGTCAATCGGCTATTGATGCACGACGGCAGTACACTTTCTGCAACACGCGGCAGTAGGTGCCTTCAACAATCAACACTCCATCGCGGGCAAGAAACCATCCACATTCGAAACATACAGGTACACTGTACGCACGGAAACGGCTCGTCGAGAGCCGACATCCTACAGAGTGCTTGCGCGAAGAAAAACGAACCGTTCCCTTGAGTACTGGTATGATGCTGCGGTGCAAATATTTCTTGGGCACTTGTTTTCTCCCATCCGAGCGCTTTCTTCGCCAGTTTCGTGACCACCGGCTACAAATTTCAGGGAAACGAGCTACAGCAGGGGTTTCCCAATAAGGCGGTGGTGTGCCAGAGAGAGCAATGTGACCGTGTTATAGAGGGAAGCCGCCTTATTCATTCCAGGTCATGAGTGCCATTCCTCAGTCACGCCAAGCGATTTTGACCGCCTTATATCGGGATATATACCGCCTTATTCAGTGCCAGACACGCCTTATTGGGGGACCCCCACTGTATTGCGATACCATTATTTGTATCATCGTCATCATCACCATCATACGGCAACGGCTGATCGAGAGCAGACGTCCCATTAACACAAGTACTCGTGCACTACAAAACGTGTGACGCCACGCGCCGAGACCTACTGCAAAACACAGTACAGCAGCAGAGCAGTACAGCAGTACAGCAGTACAGCAGTACAGCAGTAGAGCAGCACAACAATGCGAACCTGAACCGCGAATCCCTTCCCCTTCTCCAGGAGGCCTTCCACAGTGCCAGAGTCCAACTGATCCCAGCTTGCCTGCTCGCAGCTCGGCGAGGCCAACTTCCCTTCCTCCTTCGCTGCCTGATGACAAAGAGAAAGGGAGTAGCCTCATCGGTGCCTGGCATGTAGGAAGGTCAGCTATAGGAACGCCGGTAATCGCTGGGGACACACTTCGGCGTTTGGTAGCTCGAAAAGCTGCGGTAACGGTTCATGTCCCCTATGCCCAGGCAAATACAGCCAACTTATACATTGAACCCCCCCCCACCCTTCATGCGACTCGCCCAACAAACACCTCACGGCCATTCGCGCCCGATGCTAGCAATGTCTGCCGGGTAGGTAAAACCCCGACGTACTCCGTCGCCGCATTGTAGAGATCCGAGGGTCTATGGTCATACGACTACAGCCATGCACGACATAAGTCACCCCTCCCCCCCCCCCCCCCCAAACTCCCCCACTAGGCGCCTGAAAAACGGGTTGATCCCCTGACTTGGTGACCCGGCCGCCCTCCTACACTGAATCTGGTCAATTCTCGCTTTGTTGGAATTTTAACAGGTCAACATCGTATTGGCCACTGCGTCGACGACCATGAAACTACAGTTATATGTTATATTAGGTGTATGTATGCACAGCAGTGCGCTGGTAAAAGGGTTGGTTACCGTGGGTACCCCTACTTAAGAGCGTCTTAGCCCAATTAGGACTGCAGTCCCAATATGGGGGCAAGTTACTTGGAATTAGAGCCAAATATATGGTTGTGTGCACTGGAGTACTAAAAGGGTCAAGAGCGGTGTGGTACAGGCCGAAAACGCCTGTCTAAATTAGCGCTCCCTCCACAGTAGTGGGAAATATATAGCTATACGAGTGTAGGCGGGTCCAGGCGATTTGGCCTCTCCTAACTGTACTATTTTATATAGCATGCCATGCCCCCTCTCAGCCCTCTTGGGAATTCAGAGGCCAAAACTGACCTTGAAGAAGTGACCATTACAGCTAAAATTGACCATAAAAAGTGACCATTTCAGCTACAGTTGACCATAAAAAGTGACCATTTCAGCTAAAGCTGACCATAAAAAGTGACTATTTCAGCTAAAATTGACCTTAAAAAGTGACCATTACAGCAAAAATTGACCATAACAGC
>MEHQ01000142.1:354771-477271 GCA_008828725.1 Saccharina japonica | reverse complement strand
GTTTTCGGTGAGGTATGACGCTTCTTAAGTGAGGAGCTCAGAAAAAACGTGGTGCACCTCTATCGTAGCATGCGTCAGCGCTATTAACAGAGCTACTCGTAAATAACACCTGCAGCGAAGCGGGTGCGTCCTTCCGTTCATCCTCCTGCAAGCCTGGCATGACGGTCCGCCGGAACTGCACCGGGTCCGTCAGCTTCTGAAATATGCCCTCCAGCTCGTGCGCGCGCCCCGGGCCGAGCGAATTGTTCGGCGCCGTGACGCTGTCTTTCAGAGACCGGAATATCCCCTTCAGAGCTCGAGCATCCCCGTCTACCCCTCCCTGTCATTTTGAGAGCCACAAAAACAAGGTTAACGACGGAAACAATTATATCACCGTATATATATACAATGTGCTTTGGTCATTTCGTGCTTATCTATTTGATAGCGAGTTGACCTTAAATACCTTCAGAACTGAGGTCACAATTCTATTGGTACCATTTTGGGGACGAAACTGCTTTGCGTGAGCGTGGGGGTAATTATATAAAATAGTAGTATTACGAGGGACCATAGTAAATGGGACCAAATTTTGTTATTAAACATTGATGAACATATAGGTTTTTGTCTTTACGGTAGGTTCTATTTACTACCTGCTATGCTCCACCGTAATAGTGAAAGGGCGAACGAGTGGCACTTCAGGCCCGGGGTGGCAGCGCACGGCACATCTAAAACCCCAAACACGCCGGTTACCGCCCCCCCGACCTCTACGGGTTACCGCCAGCACGTCTTCTAGGGGAGCAAGACTAAAACATTAGGCTGGCCAAACGGACGCATGCGCTGAAAACTATGAACTGCTATCACACCAGGTACGTTAACTTGTGTGCGGGCAACACAAATCCTTTAGCGACTGTTAATACAACAGTACTGCCCATATGATAGGCTACGGCACGTCTTTGGTGGTGGAGCTAACGCTATACATGATGCCGCTATGAGTGCCGCTATGACGCCTAGCCGCGCGGTTATTGTCCCGCCGTGTCTCCAAACCCACCGCCTCACACAGCCAGCGAACGAACACCCGTGCCAACACACAGCAATAGCTTTCTAAAGTAGGCGCACCGGCGTCTGCAATCAACAAAAAACGCTTGAACCTGTCCACCCCCTCTACCGCTTCAAGCAATAACGCCTTTTCAGCCCTTCGCGTGCGTCGAACCCCAACACCAGAACGTGGAACTCCTATACCACTATGTATGTCCGGAAACGCAAGGAACGTTTAGGCATCCACATGAAGACAAAAAACGCTCCTTGCATTCCCAGACAGTATGATAGTATATCACATTTATACACTTTTCTTCCGGAGCCGTGAACCCCTTAAGAGCTGGTCCCACGAACTTGGGGACAAAATACTTGGAATTCGTGTGGGGAAATATTTTCAGTTCTGAATGGGGTAACCGTGAAAGGAGCTTGCCTGTTCTGGGCTTATTTCAGGACCCTCCTTGTCGTCGTATAGGCTGAGCCGTTCGAGGTGTGCCGCCCCGCCCGATTTTTTGTACCCCGTCTTCGCACCATCTTGGCAGGCGTTTCTGCGGCTGTTTATCCTCTTCTTCAAGGCGGCCATCGCTTTGTTTGCTGCCATGGGCCATGCGGAAACAGGGAACAATGATTTGCATTGGAGGTGTTAATGAATCGGTGAGATGTTTGTGTCAAGCGACGTTATAATCGTTGCCGATGTTATCGATATCATCGATGTTTATCGATAATATATTATCGATAATATCGCGTTGCCGATAATACCGTGTTATCGATAATATTGTCATATTTTCGATAGTATCGCTACTATCGTGTATCTGGTAATCGACAATATTATGTTGTCGATAATATCGTGTATCGACAATATTATGTTATCGATAATATCATGTTCTCGACAATATTATGTTATCGATAATATCGTAATACCGATATTATGTTATTACTTCGATGCCAAAATAGCGATCGGTTGATTCATGGATTAATATTCATATTCAAAGGTTTGACCCAGTAGTCCAGCGGTAGGCCAATCAATCCACGTCTTTCATCGGGGTCGATAACACTGCTGCACAGTCCCATAAGCCTCAACTATGGAGTACGCACCTCGTACACTCCAACAGCTACTCCTCCAAAACAAAAAGGTCCAGACGGGGGAGGGAGCGCTCTGCACAATACATCGCGGGGAAAAAAGAGTACTGCACCAGTAGGCCCAAACATGTTTTTTAACAGCCCGTTAGACTTGGTCATAATTGAGACTTCGTATTATACCTGGTATTGGTTGCTTTCGAGTGGGTGACAAAACATTCCGTTTCCAGGGCATTATCGCAATACGATTGACGCGGCAGCGGTGCGTTGTCGCTACACATCTACGCAACGCGCGCAGAAACGCTACAGGACTGAACCGTGTGACAGGAAGGACAAATGCATCCATCGAGAAATACATCCATACATATAATTATTACTTTTCATACATATGCAGGGCTGTCAGTTGGCTGGGTTTCACGGTTACGTACGTAAGTAGGCATTACGACAGGGGTCCATACCAATGAGAACCTAATATGTGATAATAGAGGGTTTCCCCCATGAGAAAAAAAACAAAGATTTGGTCTTTATGTTTGAGATTTTGACCAAACGCGGTTGAGGGGCGTTTTTGAGACATTGGTTTCGGTTATTATTTTTGTTGTGATTCCCAAAATTCTCAAATATTTCAAAGAGCTTGGAAAAGTTTATTTTTTTGTCCTTTAGAAACAACTGTAGTTTAGTGTCCATCGCCGAGTAGCCCGATCAGCTTTCCTCTGTGCGTTTGTCCTTTTGGTCACAGCAACTCCAACAGCAGCAACAGACAACGCAAGCGAATGCGGAAGCTACCACGCCCCTAACCGCTGACAGTCAGCGGCACCTTGCCTCTACTACGTATGTCGTTGCCGCAGCAAGCGGATAGTGCTGGTTGTCTCTTGTATGTGGTGTTCCAGCGGGCTCGGCGGTTATGGAAATGCTGGCTTTGAGCCAAACGAATTTGCTGTGCATGGGGCACAAAAGAGGGCTGCTTTTGACAGGTGGCCTCACACCACTGACGATTACAGAAGCTACCGGGCTCGCCACTGCCCAGCCACAGCAGCGTCGTGTTTCCACTACTTATGTCGCAGCTGCACCAAGCGCGCAGGTCTTGTCTTATATTGTGTCTCGTGTGCTAGCAAGGTTGGTGGTTACGAAAAAGCTGCTTCGCGCTGAAAAATTTGCTGTGCGGTACGCCATGGAGCAAAAAAGAGACCTGCTTTTGAGGGGTCGCCTGACACCACGCGCGATTACAGAAGCTACCGGGCTTGTCACCGCCCAGGAACAGCAGCGTCGTGTTTCTACTACTTATTTCGCTGCTGTGCCAAGCGGGTAGGGGTGGTGTTGTCATGTGTGGCGCGTTCTAGGCACCTTGGTGCTTTCAAAATCAGTTCGGTATGTACGTTTCGGTGCTCGCTTTTCTCTCCCGCTGCTCGTTTTTTTTTTGCGGCTTGCGAACAGACCACAGCGGCGGGGCGTTTATTTTCGACCAAAAACGACAGACTTTTTTTCGGTCAAAATTCTTGGTCAAAATTTTGTGGCAACGGGGGAAACCCTATAATATGATAGAGTTGCCATCTGAGGGTGGTCACTTAATTAACTCGATTATAGTATAGGAGCTCTATACAAATGTTGAGTCAAAAAATGATTTCGGACGAAATAAAAAGTGCTACGAGTACAGTATACAAGGTTCCCCTCCGGGACGTGCCTAGGGGAGTGGCGCAAGAACGAACATGAAAACCAAACAGCATACATAGAAGTCTATAGATGACTTAGTTTTCGTGAGCGGGCCGAAAATGACTTGATTTGAGTGTGAGTTCAAAATTGACTCGGTTTTTGTGTGGGTGGTATAATTGACTTGTTTTTTGTGTGCGGGCGGGAAATAATCGAATTGCCTTGATTTCGGTGTAGGGATCGAAATTGAGTTGCCTGTTACTATTGCGTTTGCCCTCCGACAAAATGCAGCCTGATCTACAACATTGATCACTCATAAACATCCTCGAAGATAAGAAAATAAGGGCTAACTTAGTAAAACAAAAAGGAAACCTTATGGATTGAAACTCCATGGCTAAAGCCCTGGAGAATACATACGTGTATGTATAAATATGGAGTCTCATTCCTTCCTGCATCTTCTCCTTCGTGCCTAATCTCTACCACCAGGTATTATATGTACATGCGTAATTGCTGTTATTTTTTTTAGTGCTTGGTGTCTCGATCAAAATCGAGTTACTGTCGTTTTTGTGGGCGGGCTGAAAATGATTTGGTTTTAGTGTCGGGGTCCAAATTTATTAGGTTTTAGTGTGGGCATCTTAATCTACTTGGATTTGGTGTGGGTAGTCGAAATTGACTTGATTTTTGTGTTGGGGCATCGAAATGGACTTCATTTTTAGAGTTGGCATCGAAAATAACTCGATTTTAGAGTTGGGATCGAACAATACTTGATTTCAGTGTTGGGATCGAAATTATCTTATGGTTTTTGTATGAAGGTGGTTGAGTGTCGGGATCGAAGTTGACTTGGTATTTGTGTGGGGGTTGAAATGTACTTTGTAAACGCCATATAATTACAGAGGGCCCTAAACACTCACTCTTTTGTGCCCGTGACGTGTGATAACAGAGATTTCCAGAGTAGTAATACGTAGTAAGTAGTTGTACTCTCGAGTACCCGGGCATTTTTACTAGAAGGGATAAAGCTCTGGAAAAATTGCAGCAAAAAAAACAACATACAGCCTACTCGTACTGCTGTGTACTCGTACCCTCGTACCTGCATGTCGAAAAAAAAAAAGGTAACAGAAGACGTGTCCGGGGTTTGAACTCACGTTTAAAATTCACGTCGGGACGTTGGACTCAACATATTACGTGATTACTTGCCAGAAATAAATATTGTTCGTTTTTTGTGGCAGACCGCTCGAAGACTGCTGTGTGTGGTATCATCGCATGCGTCGGCATGCAGAGCACACGCATGACACATAGAACCCATCAACAGCAGCAGCGAGCAGCAGAGAGGTGATGGTGGTGTGGTTTGGTGACGGATTGCTGGCTCCTACGAAAGCAACTACTCCTAGCAAAAACACAGAGCACAGCACAGATAGATCCGTTTCCAAGGCGCACAGCCGTGTAGTACCACTCTGTCCGGAATTGTAAGGATATTTAATATATATTTTGAATGAACAAACGATTATTAAATTTCCGGACAGCGGAGAGTTTCGTACATGAGCATCGATCTGCAGGTACCACGATTAGGAAGATCACAGGGTCCAACAAAAGCAACTAGCCACGGTGCAGCACCGATCTGCCGCATGCGCACGCATGGTGTAATGCCTGCTGCTGCTGCTGGGCGGCACGTTTGTAACATTGAAATTGTACTGCAGCTGCCTCTCTGCGGTACTGCTGCTGTCCTTGTGTGCTCCCGGTGCTCCGGGCAAGAAACTCACAAAAAGACGCACGACCGAAAACAAATAGGGCCTCACGCAGAGAAACCCGGGAAATTGTCTTATCCACTCCCGCGCGAAAAAAAACTTTGAGCGCCCGCCACGCAAGCTACAGTGCTCGGATCGTGCTCAAACCTCGACCAATGTGTCCGGCCGGGCGTCCCGTGTCGGTGTACTTAGTGTTTTGCCGAAAAGTGCTCGCACGAAGAGAAAAGTTGCGAAAAGTGCGAAAATTTCACAAACATAACTATAACATACAAGGCTCCCCTTCGGGGAGTGGGATGGTCCCCGTGGGGTGACGCAAGCTGGCATGCGACAGGGAAAAAACTATCACTCGTCATTAATAGCGGTCACTCGCCAATAAATAGCGGTACTCGTAGTCGTAATTGAGGAATTCTTCCTTACAAACGCAACATGATTCCATAAGTTGGGGTTATATATCACCAGACAAAACCCGTTTTGTCGCGAATGGTGACGTCGATGCTGCTGAAGTTTGTAAAAAAAACAAATGTCAAGATTCGCGAAAGTGTCAGCTTTTTTCGTCGCGATTTAATATTTGTTTTTGTTCGTGAGGAATGACAGTACTTAGGTGCCACAGCAAACAGCGTATACGTATAGGTACAGCAAGCCCTGTGTACAGTAACAGTAATAAATAGCGAACATTGTATGTACGAGTACTGTAGCAATTTGTGACCAATGATAGGATTCGCGAAAGTGCCAGTTTTTTTGTCACGGTTCGTGTTTGTATGTTTTCGCAATACTCGTAGAATTGATCATTTTAAAGTACCACAGCAAGCAAACAGTACGTATACATGTACCTATAGCAAGCACAGTTATAGAAAAATAGGAGCGGAAAGCACAACAAACAGTTTTGTTTAACAGCAGTAGTAAAAGCAAGTAGTGCAGCAGGCGGCACTTTTTGTACCTACAGCAAGCAGCAGCAAGACACTCCCATACTATATCTGCTGTATTTGGCATACTTCAAGCATTGCCAACACAGCAAGCAGCTCCACTGTTACTGCTGCTGCAGTTGGTTGCTGTATGCAAAATGTCACTGTATGCAGAACATAACAATATGTGCAGCAGCAGTAAATATACACCAGTATCCAGCAGCAGCAACAGCGGTAAAAACAATGTACAGCTGCAGCAGTCACCATTCTTCTTGTGTACGCACTCTATACGTACAGCAGCCATAATAGCTGCTATACTTTTGTCGAAGATTGTACGCAGACTACCTACTTACAGTAAAATGCTATACCAATAAACCCATGATACGTGTGTATACAAAATCTAAAAATCACTTGTATAATATATTATCTCGATATGATACGTGCCGTCATGTTTTGCGTGATTTGATAAGAAAAAAACCGTAGTTCCCCAAAGTTGACCAAAAGCTATAACAGAAAACAGATCACCACGAGAAATACCCGATATCCGATCGTGTCAGAAGACAGACTCGAAAATCGCAAAAAACGAGGGAATGAAGCAAGAAGGTACGCGAGCCCCTAGCGCCTGGCTCACGAGCACACGCGAGTCGCTGTCCGGTGCAAACTCACAAAAAGATAAGCAGGCAGCAACACTGCTGTCACATTGATTGGTGCTGTACTGCCGCGTCCATTGTTGGTGTATCATAGTTTGGCTCGTAGATATGTAACAGCCATGCAGGTACGTATCAGAGTGTTGTGTGTATCTGGCCTTATAATTCCGGCCGGAAATGTAAAGAACGTTTGGATATTAATCTATATATATAACAGATTCTTACATTTCCGAACAGAGTGGTGGTAGTTAAAACAATCCGAGCATCGTATCATATGATACGAAAGAGTGCGACCGTTTCGAACACCCACAGACATGTGATGCACCAGCACACGAGCCCCACGTCCTGGTACTGTGTGTAGACGTATGATACTACACAGCAGCAAGCAGCAGCAGCGTAGGATCACGAGTACTGCTGCTGTTTTCGCTGCTGTATCACGACCTGGTACGTACGAAGAGTATGCATGATACGTACCTGGTATACTTCAACACGTACGTGCTTGTTGTATTTCGAAAGGTGTGTAGTCTACGAGTACAGCAGCACAGCAGTGTGTGCGAACGGAAACCGTGTTGCGCGGGGAGATAAACACGTACCAGGTATGTATCCACGCAGACCTGGCGATGTAGCAGTATGCCATGAAACACACATACATCAGGCCACACTGCTGCACAGTGACCGATAATATGCCCCAACGCTGTCACGCTGTGCTGCTGTTGTATCAACGCATGTTCGAAGAATGGTCGACGTGTCTTCCGATCGATGCCCTCCTTGTTGTGGCGTGCGCGTGTGCTCTTGCTGCATGTGCCCTCTTCGAANGCAGTAGCAGTAGCAGTAGCAGTAGCAGTAGCAGTAGCAGTAGCAGTAGCAGTAGCAGTAGCAGTAGCAGTAGCAGTAGCAGTAGCAGTAGCAGTAGCAGTAGCAGTAGCAGTAGCAGTAGCAGTAGCAGTAGCAGTAGCAGTAGCAGTAGCAGTAGCAGTAGCAGTAGCAGTAGCAGTAGCAGTAGCAGTAGCAGTAGCAGTAGCAGTAGCAGTAGCAGTAGCAGTAGCAGTAGCAGTAGCAGTAGCAGTAGCAGTAGCAGTAGCAGTAGCAGTAGCAGTAGCAGTAGCAGTAGCAGTAGCAGTAGCAGTAGCAGTAGCAGTAGCAGTAGCAGTAGCAGTAGCAGTAGCAGTAGCAGTAGCAGTAGCAGTAGCAGTAGCAGTAGCAGTAGCAGTAGCAGTAGCAGTAGCAGTAGCAGTAGCAGTAGCAGTAGCAGTAGCAGTAGCAGTAGCAGTAGCAGTAGCAGTAGCAGTAGCAGTAGCAGTAGCAGTAGCAGTAGCAGTAGCAGTAGCAGTAGCAGTAGCAGTAGCAGTAGCAGTAGCAGTAGCAGTAGCAGTAGCAGTAGCAGTAGCAGTAGCAGTAGCAGTAGCAGTAGCAGTAGCAGTAGCAGTAGCAGTAGCAGTAGCAGTAGCAGTAGCAGTAGCAGTAGCAGTAGCAGTAGTAGTAGTAGTAGTAGTAGCAGTAGCAGTAGCAGTAGCAGTAGTAGTCGCAGTAGCAGTAGCAGTAGCAGTAGCAGTAGCAGTAGCAGTAGCAGTAGCAGTAGCAGTAGTAGTAGCAGTAGCAGTAGCAGTAGCAGTAGCAGTAGCAGTAGTAGTAGGTCATAGTAGGTCGTAGTAGGTCGTAGTAGGTCGTAGTAGGTCGTAGTAGCAGTAGCAGTAGCAGAAGTAGCAGTAGCAGTAGCAGTAGTAGTTGTAGTAGTAGTAGTAGTAGTAGTAGTAGCAGTAGCAGTAGCAGTAGCAGTAGCAGTAGTAGTAGTAGCAGTAGCAGTAGCAGTAGCAGTAGCAGTAGCAGTAGTAGCAGTAGCAGTAGTAGCAGTAGCAGTAGCAGCAGGAGGAATAGTAGTAGTAGTGTAGTAGCAGGAGACACTACGGCAAGCCTCGAGTCGATCCTTGCGCACCTAAACCCACACTGGCGTCGACGACAGACTTGAAACTTGCGGCAGTTTTTGTTTTTCTTTGCGTGGTCGCGTGGAAACAATTACCAAAAAGAAACGAAAGCCGCAAGCTCCAGACCCGCAGCTTGAAGGGATCGAGGGTTCTCCATCGTTGGAAGACTCGTAGTCCTATTAATGGTAGTCCTTCAACCATGGAGAACCCTCGGTCGCTCCAAGGTGCGGGTTTGGAGCTTGTGGATTTTTGTGTGGGTCTTTCTTTTCGGCCATTGTTAAAAAAACTGCACAAGCTTCAAGTCTGCCGTCGACGCCAGTGTGGGTTTAGGTACCCAAGGTTCGACCCGAGGCTTGGCTTGCAACAGTTATGTGCGTAGCGTGGATACAGGCCGGGTGTTGGGATCCAGACTCGACGGCGAGCCTGGCACGTGAGATAGGTGCCAGATGCGCGTGACGCATCTGGTGACGCATCAGATGGTCTCGGGGGCAATATTACCAATCATAGTTCGTCCGTCGACGAAGGATTGTACGGAGGTCCTAGTGATGATATCATATATACGAGATCTGACCTCACAGTTTGTACGAGAAGAGGCGAAGATCTTATGACCAGGTGAATTGGTGATACCTGCAAGGGAGATCCTTAAAGTGATCTCCGGATTTGTGTCGGTTGGACGAGACATGACTCCCACAGCAGTAGAACAAGAAAAAAGGGTTAGACGCTCAACAATCGTCCCCACATTTTGGGGCCAGATTCCTTGAAATTTGGATGACTTTTGCAATACGAAGATAAAAGTAAACCAAGAAGACGGTTCTGCCCACTTGTAAGTTTTCGGGACCAAACTAACGGTACTTGAGAGTAAATCGACACTATTTTTTGCAGCAGAAAAGGCTCATACATACCGATATAGTTTCACATCACCCCCCCCCCCTGCTAAAGACCTGCGCGCGTGTTTTCGGTGGTCCAAAGCACTTGGATTCATAGTTGAACGATGATTGCCGCATATTGCAGAAGGCCAAAAGAGCTAACAACTAACAACCCCTTTGTGACCTATGCAAAAGAGCTAACAACTAATAACCCCTTTGTGACCTATGAATAGAGATGAATAGAGATTCATAGAAATAGCGACCAACACAATGATACCTTTTGATGACATCGACCGTCTACCGTAAGACCACCGTGAGCGCCTATGATAGCAGTCCGGGCAGGCTAATAGTGCGTCCGTGCCATGCCGTACATACGACCCCTTGCGCTGCAATTCGGACACCAATCTGTACCAGGTATGTATGAGTCATCAACCCAATGACGCAGTGGCCGTTACCACTGCTGTAATCGCCCACTTTTGTCGTCAGTTTTCCTCCTTTAACCGCCAAGAGAATTATACCCCCCTCTTTAGACTCGAATCCACGCCTTAAAGGGCTAATACTAACGCTACTAGTAGAGCTACTAGGGCTATTGCTAGAGCTGTCACTAGAGCTATTACCGGTAGTAGCGGACGCGTGCTACGGTAGAGGTAGCACTTTTTGGCTGAATCGTTTTCTGAACGATCGGGCTCCTTAATCCATATTCGTCGGACTTTCATCTTCGTGACGAATAATACTTCAGAGTATACTTCGGTCATGAGATTTCTCATCCGGCGGCACTTTTATTTTCCTCCAAAATATTGTTTTCGGTGAGGTATGACGCTTCTTAAGTGAGGAGCTCAGAAAAAACGTGGTGCACCTCTATCGTAGCATGCGTCAGCGCTATTAACAGAGCTACTCGTAAATAACACCTGCAGCGAAGCGGGTGCGTCCTTCCGTTCATCCTCCTGCAAGCCTGGCATGACGGTCCGCCGGAACTGCACCGGGTCCGTCAGCTTCTGAAATATGCCCTCCAGCTCGTGCGCGCGCCCCGGGCCGAGCGAATTGTTCGGCGCCGTGACGCTGTCTTTCAGAGACCGGAATATCCCCTTCAGAGCTCGAGCATCCCCGTCTACCCCTCCCTGTCATTTTGAGAGCCACAAAAACAAGGTTAACGACGGAAACAATTATATCACCGTATATATATACAATGTGCTTTGGTCATTTCGTGCTTATCTATTTGATAGCGAGTTGACCTTAAATACCTTCAGAACTGAGGTCACAATTCTATTGGTACCATTTTGGGGACGAAACTGCTTTGCGTGAGCGTGGGGGTAATTATATAAAATAGTAGTATTACGAGGGACCATAGTAAATGGGACCAAATTTTGTTATTAAACATTGATGAACATATAGGTTTTTGTCTTTACGGTAGGTTCTATTTACTACCTGCTATGCTCCACCGTAATAGTGAAAGGGCGAACGAGTGGCACTTCAGGCCCGGGGTGGCAGCGCACGGCACATCTAAAACCCCAAACACGCCGGTTACCGCCCCCCCGACCTCTACGGGTTACCGCCAGCACGTCTTCTAGGGGAGCAAGACTAAAACATTAGGCTGGCCAAACGGACGCATGCGCTGAAAACTATGAACTGCTATCACACCAGGTACGTTAACTTGTGTGCGGGCAACACAAATCCTTTAGCGACTGTTAATACAACAGTACTGCCCATATGATAGGCTACGGCACGTCTTTGGTGGTGGAGCTAACGCTATACATGATGCCGCTATGAGTGCCGCTATGACGCCTAGCCGCGCGGTTATTGTCCCGCCGTGTCTCCAAACCCACCGCCTCACACAGCCAGCGAACGAACACCCGTGCCAACACACAGCAATAGCTTTCTAAAGTAGGCGCACCGGCGTCTGCAATCAACAAAAAACGCTTGAACCTGTCCACCCCCTCTACCGCTTCAAGCAATAACGCCTTTTCAGCCCTTCGCGTGCGTCGAACCCCAACACCAGAACGTGGAACTCCTATACCACTATGTATGTCCGGAAACGCAAGGAACGTTTAGGCATCCACATGAAGACAAAAAACGCTCCTTGCATTCCCAGACAGTATGATAGTATATCACATTTATACACTTTTCTTCCGGAGCCGTGAACCCCTTAAGAGCTGGTCCCACGAACTTGGGGACAAAATACTTGGAATTCGTGTGGGGAAATATTTTCAGTTCTGAATGGGGTAACCGTGAAAGGAGCTTGCCTGTTCTGGGCTTATTTCAGGACCCTCCTTGTCGTCGTATAGGCTGAGCCGTTCGAGGTGTGCCGCCCCGCCCGATTTTTTGTACCCCGTCTTCGCACCATCTTGGCAGGCGTTTCTGCGGCTGTTTATCCTCTTCTTCAAGGCGGCCATCGCTTTGTTTGCTGCCATGGGCCATGCGGAAACAGGGAACAATGATTTGCATTGGAGGTGTTAATGAATCGGTGAGATGTTTGTGTCAAGCGACGTTATAATCGTTGCCGATGTTATCGATATCATCGATGTTTATCGATAATATATTATCGATAATATCGCGTTGCCGATAATACCGTGTTATCGATAATATTGTCATATTTTCGATAGTATCGCTACTATCGTGTATCTGGTAATCGACAATATTATGTTGTCGATAATATCGTGTATCGACAATATTATGTTATCGATAATATCATGTTCTCGACAATATTATGTTATCGATAATATCGTAATACCGATATTATGTTATTACTTCGATGCCAAAATAGCGATCGGTTGATTCATGGATTAATATTCATATTCAAAGGTTTGACCCAGTAGTCCAGCGGTAGGCCAATCAATCCACGTCTTTCATCGGGGTCGATAACACTGCTGCACAGTCCCATAAGCCTCAACTATGGAGTACGCACCTCGTACACTCCAACAGCTACTCCTCCAAAACAAAAAGGTCCAGACGGGGGAGGGAGCGCTCTGCACAATACATCGCGGGGAAAAAAGAGTACTGCACCAGTAGGCCCAAACATGTTTTTTAACAGCCCGTTAGACTTGGTCATAATTGAGACTTCGTATTATACCTGGTATTGGTTGCTTTCGAGTGGGTGACAAAACATTCCGTTTCCAGGGCATTATCGCAATACGATTGACGCGGCAGCGGTGCGTTGTCGCTACACATCTACGCAACGCGCGCAGAAACGCTACAGGACTGAACCGTGTGACAGGAAGGACAAATGCATCCATCGAGAAATACATCCATACATATAATTATTACTTTTCATACATATGCAGGGCTGTCAGTTGGCTGGGTTTCACGGTTACGTACGTAAGTAGGCATTACGACAGGGGTCCATACCAATGAGAACCTAATATGTGATAATAGAGGGTTTCCCCCATGAGAAAAAAAACAAAGATTTGGTCTTTATGTTTGAGATTTTGACCAAACGCGGTTGAGGGGCGTTTTTGAGACATTTTTTTCGGTAATTATTTTTGTTGTGATTCCCAAAATTTTGAATTATTTCGAAGAGCTTGGAAAAGTTTATTTTTTTGTCCTTTAGAAACAACTGTAGTTTAGTGTCCATCGCCGAGTAGCCCGATCAGCTTTCCTCTGTGCGTTTGTCCTTTTGGTCACAGCAACTCCAACAGCAGCAACAGACAACGCAAGCGAATGCGGAAGCTACCACGCCCCTAACCGCTGACAGTCAGCGGCACCTTGCCTCTACTACGTATGTCGTTGCCGCAGCAAGCGGATAGTGCTGGTTGTCTCTTGTATGTGGTGTTCCAGCGGGCTCGGCGGTTATGGAAATGCTGGCTTTGAGCCAAACGAATTTGCTGTGCATGGGGCACAAAAGAGGGCTGCTTTTGACAGGTGGCCTCACACCACTGACGATTACAGAAGCTACCGGGCTCGCCACTGCCCAGCCACAGCAGCGTCGTGTTTCCACTACTTATGTCGCAGCTGCACCAAGCGCGCAGGTCTTGTCTTATATTGTGTCTCGTGTGCTAGCAAGGTTGGTGGTTACGAAAAAGCTGCTTCGCGCTGAAAAATTTGCTGTGCGGTACGCCATGGAGCAAAAAAGAGACCTGCTTTTGAGGGGTCGCCTGACACCACGCGCGATTACAGAAGCTACCGGGCTTGTCACCGCCCAGGAACAGCAGCGTCGTGTTTCTACTACTTATTTCGCTGCTGTGCCAAGCGGGTAGGGGTGGTGTTGTCATGTGTGGCGCGTTCTAGGCACCTTGGTGCTTTCAAAATCAGTTCGGTATGTACGTTTCGGTGCTCGCTTTTCTCTCCCGCTGCTCGTTTTTTTTTTGCGGCTTGCGAACAGACCACAGCGGCGGGGCGTTTATTTTCGACCAAAAACGACAGACTTTTTTTCGGTCAAAATTCTTGGTCAAAATTTTGTGGCAACGGGGGAAACCCTATAATATGATAGAGTTGCCATCTGAGGGTGGTCACTTAATTAACTCGATTATAGTATAGGAGCTCTATACAAATGTTGAGTCAAAAAATGATTTCGGACGAAATAAAAAGTGCTACGAGTACAGTATACAAGGTTCCCCTCCGGGACGTGCCTAGGGGAGTGGCGCAAGAACGAACATGAAAACCAAACAGCATACATAGAAGTCTATAGATGACTTAGTTTTCGTGAGCGGGCCGAAAATGACTTGATTTGAGTGTGAGTTCAAAATTGACTCGGTTTTTGTGTGGGTGGTATAATTGACTTGTTTTTTGTGTGCGGGCGGGAAATAATCGAATTGCCTTGATTTCGGTGTAGGGATCGAAATTGAGTTGCCTGTTACTATTGCGTTTGCCCTCCGACAAAATGCAGCCTGATCTACAACATTGATCACTCATAAACATCCTCGAAGATAAGAAAATAAGGGCTAACTTAGTAAAACAAAAAGGAAACCTTATGGATTGAAACTCCATGGCTAAAGCCCTGGAGAATACATACGTGTATGTATAAATATGGAGTCTCATTCCTTCCTGCATCTTCTCCTTCGTGCCTAATCTCTACCACCAGGTATTATATGTACATGCGTAATTGCTGTTATTTTTTTTAGTGCTTGGTGTCTCGATCAAAATCGAGTTACTGTCGTTTTTGTGGGCGGGCTGAAAATGATTTGGTTTTAGTGTCGGCGTCCAAATTTATTAGGTTTTAGTGTGGGCATATTAATCTACTTGGATTTGGTGTGGGTAGTCGAAATTGACTTGATTTTTGTGTCGGGGCATCGAAATGGACTTCATTTTCAGAGTTGGCATCGAAAATAACTCGATTTTAGAGTTGGGATCGAACAATACTTGATTTCAGTGTTGGGATCGAAATTATCTTATGGTTTTTGTATGAAGGTGGTTGAGTGTCGGGATCGAAGTTGACTTGGTATTTGTGTGGGGGTGAATGTACTTTGTAAACGCCATATAATTACAGAGGGCCCTAAACACTCACTCTTTTGTGCCCGTGACGTGTGATAACAGAGATTTCCAGAGTAGTAATACGTAGTAAGTAGTTGTACTCTCGAGTACCCGGGCATTTTTACTAGAAGGGATAAAGCTCTGGAAAAATTGCAGCAAAAAAAACAACATACAGCCTACTCGTACTGCTGTGTACTCGTACCCTCGTACCTGCATGTCGAAAAAAAAAAAGGTAACAGAAGACGTGTCCGGGGTTTGAACTCACGTTTAAAATTCACGTCGGGACGTTGGACTCAACATATTACGTGATTACTTGCCAGAAATAAATATTGTTCGTTTTTTGTGCAGACCRCTCGAAGACTGCTGTGTGTGGTATCATCGCATGCGTCGGCATGCAGAGCACACGCATGACACATAGAACCCATCAACAGCAGCAGCGAGCAGCAGAGAGGTGATGGTGGTGTGGTTTGGTGACGGATTGCTGGCTCCTACGAAAGCAACTACTCCTAGCAAAAACACAGAGCACAGCACAGATAGATCCGTTTCCAAGGCGCACAGCCGTGTAGTACCACTCTGTCCGGAATTGTAAGGATATTTAATATATATTTTGAATGAACAAACGATTATTAAATTTCCGGACAGCGGAGAGTTTCGTACATGAGCATCGATCTGCAGGTACCACGATTAGGAAGATCACAGGGTCCAACWAAAAGCAACTAGCCACGGTGCAGCACCGATCTGCCGCATGCGCACGCATGGTGTAATGCCTGCTGCTGCTGCTGGGCGGCACGTTTGTAACATTGAAATTGTACTGCAGCTGCCTCTCTGCGGTACTGCTGCTGTCCTTGTGTGCTCCCGGTGCTCCGGGCAAGAAACTCACAAAAAGACGCACGACCGAAAACAAATAGGGCCTCACGCAGAGAAACCCGGGAAATTGTCTTATCCACTCCCGCGCGAAAAAAAACTTTGAGCGCCCGCCACGCAAGCTACAGTGCTCGGATCGTGCTCAAACCTCGACCAATGTGTCCGGCCGGGCGTCCCGTGTCGGTGTACTTAGTGTTTTGCCGAAAAGTGCTCGCACGAAGAGAAAAGTTGCGAAAAGTGCGAAAATTTCACAAACATAACTATACATACAAGGCTCCCCTTCGGGGAGTGGGATGGTCCCCGTGGGGTGACGCAAGCTGGTATGCGACAGGGAAAAAACTATCACTCGTCATTAATAGCGGTCACTCGCCAATAAATAGCGGTACTCGTAGTCGTAATTGAGGAATTCTTCCTTACAAACGCAACATGATTCCATAATTGGGGTTATATATCACCAGACAAAACCCGTTTTGTCGCGAATGGTGACGTCGATGCTGCTGAAGTTTGTAAAAAAAACAAATGTCAAGATTCGCGAAAGTGTCAGCTTTTTTCGTCGCGATTTAATATTTTGTTTTTGTTCGTGAGGAATGACAGTACTTAGGTGCCACAGCAAACAGCGTATACGTATAGGTACAGCAAGCCCTGTGTACAGTAGCAGTAATAAATAGCGAACATTGTATGTACGAGTACTGTAGCAATTTGTGACCAATTATAGGATTCGCGAAAGCGCCAGTTTTGTTGTCACGGTTCCTGTTTGTATGTTTTCGCAATACTCGTAGAATTGATCATTTTAAAGTACCACAGCAAGCAAACAGTACGTATACATGTACCTACAGCAAGCACAGTTATAGAAAAATAGGAGCGGAAAGCACAACAAACAGTTTTGTTTAACAGCAGTAGTAAAAGCAAGTAGTGCAGCAGGCGGCACTTTTTGTACCTACAGCAAGCAGCAGCAAGACACTCCCATACTATATTGCTGTATTTGGCATACTCAAGCATTGCCAACACAGCAAGCAGCTCCACTGTTACTGCTGCTGCAGTTGGTTGCTGTATGCAAAATGTCACTTATGCAGATACATAACAATATGTGCAGCAGCAGTAAATATACACCAGTATCCAGCAGCAGCAACAGCGGTAAAAACAATGTACAGCTGCAGCAGTCACCATTCTTCTTGTGTACGCACTCTATACTACAGCAGCATATATAGCTGCTATATACTTTTTGTCGAAGATTGTACGCAGACTACCTACTTACAGTATAATGCTATACCAACAAACCCATGATACGTGTGTATACAAAATCTAAAAATCCTTGTATAATATATTATCTCGATATGATACGTGCCGTCATGTTTTGCGTGATTTGATAAGAAAAAAAACGCAGTTCCCCAAAGTTGACCAAAAGCTCGATAACAGAAAACAGATCACCACGAGAAATCCTGATATCCGATCGTGTCAGAAGAGAGACTCGAAAATCGCAAAAAACGAGGGAACGAAGCAAGAGAGGTACGCGAGCCCCTAGCGCCTGGCTCACGAGCACACGCGAGTCGCTGTCCGGTGCAAACTCACAAAAAGATAGCAGCAGCAACACTGCTGTCATATTGGTGTTTGTACTGCCGCTACCATTGTTGGTGTATCATAGTTTGGCTCGTAGATATGAACAGCCATGCAGGTACGTATCAGAGTGTTGTGTGTATCTGGCCTTATATTCCGGCCGGAAATGTAAAGAACGTTTGGATATGGTATGTAAATATATAACAGGTTCTTACATTTCCAACAGAGTGGTGGTAGTTAAAAAACTCCGAGCATCGTATCATATGATACGAAAGATGCAACCGTTTCGACAGACATGTGATGCACCAGCACACGAGCCCCACGTCCTGTGTGTAGACGCATGATACTACACAGCAGCAAGCAGCAGCAGCGTAGGATCACGAGTACTGCTGCTGTTTTCGCTGCTGTATCACGACCTGGTACGTACGAAGAGTATGCATGATACGTACCTGGTATACTTCAACACGTACGTGCTTGTTGTATCTCGAAAGGTGTGTAGTCTACGAGTACAGCAGCACAGTGTGTGCGAACGGAAACCAGTGTTGCGCGGGGAGATAAACACGTACCAGGTATGTATCCACGCAGACCTGGCGATGTAGCAGTATGCCATGAAACACACATACATCAGGCCACACTGCTGCACAGTGACCGATAATATGCCCCAACGCTGTCACGCTGTGCTGCTGTTGTATCAACGCATGTTCGAAGAATGGTCGACGTGTCTTCCGATCGATGCCCTCCTTGTTGTGGCGTGCGCGTGTGCTCTTGCTGCATGTGCCCTCTTCGAAAATTTTGTTATATAACGAAGAATTTGGAATCATGCCGGGAATCGAACCCGGGATCCGTGTGGTACCACACCGCATTCTAACCCGTTACTCTACTCTCCTTAGGGCCGTTTTTAACGACGCGTATTTAGCAAATAAATTGCCAAATTTCCATTTTTTGGCAAGTTTTACTTGCCAAAATAGCATAAAACTTGCCAAGTTTTTTTCCGGATATTTCCGTAGCTGTTCGTTGGCAAGTTTTTGGAAAGTCAAATTTGCTATTTCACTTGCCATTTGCGACCAATCACGCCTACCCAAGACCATGCAAACCACACGCCGTTGCGCTAAACGCACGAGCTGCAGCAACACAGGAAGATACCGAGGGTTAGATGGTGGTGCTGACAGCAGATGATGGTGGCTGACGGCACTGCTGAAGGGGTTGCTGGCGCGGGTGACGAACCGCATGTAGGCGTGGCACTGGTGCCGTCTGGGGCTGATGCTCAAGTCAATCCCAATCAAACAGTCGCTCCAGCTTTCCCAAGACAACGAACAACGTGACTATGATTGTCCTGGAGGGCTGTCCACCTCTGGGATCTACGAGATATGCTTGGATCCGTCTCCAGGCCACCCATGCCTCGACGAGGGTGTCGTCTAGCTGTCCGATCCTTGCTGTACGGGGTTTGATACAAAAACTGAAGGCGTTACGTGGCTCAAATAGCAACTTTCTTGCCATTTCATCGTGTTTGTCGATAGAAAGTATTTTCCAATACTTACCAATTTGTTGTTGCCAAAATAGCAAGTTTTTTGCTATTTGCTCGTGTCGTTAAAAACGGCCCTATGATATATCATGTGCAGTTTTTCCATTCCTATAGTCGACGTACCAAAATTAGAATCTCGAATTCATTTCAGACCCGCCGTATAATTTCGAGTCATTTACAGCCCACTATACAAAACCAAGTCATTTCAGACCCACCATACAAAAACCAAGTCATTTCAGACCCCCCATACAAAATTCAAGTCATTTCAGACCCCCCATACAAAACTCAAGTCATTTTAGACCCCGCATACAAAACTCAAGTCATTTCAGACCCCCCATACAAAAATCAAGTCATTTCAGACCCCCATACAAAAATCAAGTCATTTCAGACCCCCCATACCAAAACCAAGTCATTTAAGACCTCCTATCCAAAAAGAAAGTCCATTTCGACCCCCCATACAATAACATTCAACCCATCAATCGTCATTGCAGACCCCATAAAATCAAGATTAACCACCACAGTAATTATCAGACCCCCCCATACAAAATCAAGTCATTTCTAGACCCCCATACAAAAATCAAGTTCATTTATAGACCCCTCATACAAAAATACAAGTCATTTCAGATCCCCCCATACAAAAATCAAGTCATTTTAGACCCCCCATACAAAATAAAGTAATTTCCAGCCCACTATACAAAAACAAGTCATTCAGACCCCCCCAAGTGGAGCAGATCCTCATTGCCATGGCCTGCACCATCATGCGCGTGTACCGCCTGAAGGGAGGGCAGAGGGGGTTCTCGGGGCAGTCGTCTGACGTTTTTTCCTGTTTTTTCCCCCCCAACTGCACACAAGTTGACGACAGTTACTAATAATAATATCCTGCTGGCGCGAGTTCCTAGCGACAGCTATATATATTACAAGGTTCCCCTCCGGGACGTGCCTGGGGGAGTGGCGCAAGGGCGAATCGAAAACCTACTATTAATATCAAAACAACAGCATGCGATATTGTATCATACGCATATCATATTGTATACCTGCCTAAGAAATCCACTTAGTTTTTGTGTGCTTCCTGTCTTATATTATGGGGGTCTGGGTTACGTACAATACAAAAAAAAGAAAAGCATCCAGAGTCATCGCCAAGGATCGAACTCAAGCCTTCAAGCATAAAATCGTGCATGGTGACCGTTTGCCTATACTTTCAAAGATACATTTCCTGTACTACACGATTATTTGTCCGGCCCGCGTCAGCCACACGACAGGTCGCACATACATGATGCAAGCACAGCAGCAAGCAACAACAGAACAGCAGCAGAAGAGAGAGAGATGGTGGTGCCTGATGACGGATGCAAGCCTGCTGCGATGAAGCAACCACTAATTAATAGCCACAGCAGTATACGGTGGATCCGCCACAGTCACGTCTGCTGCTTGTGCTTCTAGCCGGGGCTGTGGCGTTGCTTGTGTTCGTTGCATGTTGTGTGATGTATCGTGGTATTCAAAAGCGGTCATTAATTTCCGGTCAGAGTGGGCGTGGCTCTGTTACACACACAGCAGCAGAACAGAAAAGGGTAGATAGATGGTGTGGATTATGGACGGTAGGCTCCGATAGACACAGCTAGCCACAGCACTACAGCAACATCAACAGCAGCAGCGGGTAGAAGAGTGGTGGTGGTGGTGTCGTTTGGTGACGGATTGCTGGCTCCTATGAAAGCAAAACTACTCGTAGCTCGTAGCAACAACAGAGCACATCACAGATCTGCCTTCGAGGCGCACAGTGTTGTATCACTCTGCCCGGAAAAGTAACGACAGTTTATATATAGTTTTAATGAACAAAATTTTCTTACATTTCGGGACAGCGGAGAGATTCGTACATGAGCATCGATCTGCAGGTATTATACCATGACTCGGAAAATCGCAGGCTTCGACAAAAGCAACTCGTCACGGTACAGCACGGATCTGAGGCACGCGCATGCATGTGTAATGGCTGCTGCTGCTGCTGCTGCTGCTGCTGGGCAGCAGGTTTGTAACATTGAGGTTGTACTGTTTGTAACACGCTCTCTGTGGTGCTGCTGTTGTTCGTGTGTGCTCCCCATGCTCTCGGCAAGAAACGCACAAAAAACGCACGACTGAACATAAACAGGGCCTCACGCAGCGAAACCCGGGAAATCGGCTTATCCACTCCCGCGGGAAAAAAAACTTCGAGCGCCCGCCACGCGAGCCACAGAGCTCGGATCGAGCCCAAACCTCGACCAATGTGTCCGGCCGGGCTTGCTGTGTCGGGGTACTTAGCGTTTTGCCGAAAAGTGCTCGTACGAAGAGAAAAGTTGCGAAAAGTGCGAAAATTTCACAAACATAACTATACATATGCTGTATTTGGCATACATCAAGCATTGCCAACACAGCAAGCAGCTCCACTGTTACTGCTGCTGCAGTTGGTGGCTGTGTGCAAAATGTCACTTTACGCAGATCATAACAATATGTGCAGCAGCAGTAAATATACACCAGTATCCAGCAGCAGCAACAGCGGTAAAAACAATGTACAGCTGCAGCAGTCACCATTCTTCTTGTGTACGCACTCTATACATACAGCAGCAATAATAGCTGCTAAGTTATACTTTTGTCGAAGATTGTCGCAGACTACCTACTTAAAGTAAAATGCTATACCAACAAACCCATGATACGTGTTTATACAAAATCTAAAAATCACTTGTATAATATATTATCTCGATATGATACGTGCCGTCATGTTTTGCGTGATTTGATAAGAAAAAAAAAAAACGCCGTTCCCCAAAGTTGACCAAAAGCAATAACAGAAAACAGATCACCACGAGAAATGCCCGATATCCGATCGTGTCAGAAGAGAGACTCGAAAATCGCAAAAAACGAGGGAACAAAGCAAGAGGGTACGCGAGCCCCTAACGCCTGGCTCACGAGCACACGCGAGTCGCTGTCCGGTGCAAACTCACAAAAAGATCAGCAAGCAGCAACACTGCTGTCATATTGGTGCTGTACTGCCGCTGCCATTGTTGGTGTATCATAGTTTGGCTCGTAGATATGTAACAGCCATGCAGGTACGTATCAGAGTGTTGTGTGTATCTGGCCTTATAATTCCGGCCGGAAATGTAAAGAACGTTTGGATATTAATGTAAATATATAACAGGTTCTTACATTTCCGAACAGAGTGGTGGTAGTTAAAATAATCCGAGCATCGTATCATATGATACGAAAGAGTGCGCCGTTTCGAGCACCCACAGACATGTGATGCACCAGCACACGAGCCCCACGTCCTGTGTGTAGACGTATGATACTACACAGCAGCAAGCAGCAGCAGCGTAGGATCACGAGTACTGCTGCTGTTTTCGCTGCTGTATCACGACCTGGCACGTACGAAGAGTATGAATGATACGTACCTGGTATACTTCAACACGTACGTGCTTGTTGTATTTCGAAAGGTGTGTAGTTTACGAGTACAGCAGCACAGTGTGTGCGAACGGAAACCAGTGTTGCGCGGGGAGATAAACACGTACCAAGTATGTATCCACGCAGACCTGGCGATGTAGCAGTATGCCATGAAACACACATACATCAGGCCACACTGCTGCACAGTGACCGATATGCCCCAACGCTGTCACGCTGCGCTACTGTTGTATGAACGCATGTTCGAAGAATGGTCGACGTGTCGTCCGATCGATGCCCTCCTTGTTGTGGCATGCGCGTGTGCTCTTGCTGCATGTGGCCCATCAAGGTTGAAGGGATCGTGGTTGTCCGTCATGTATAGGGCTACGAACAGGCTACAGGGTGTGGCAAAGGCGGGGCGTTTTTCACAGAAGAAGCGGGTTTCACGTTGCCCTGGTAGGCTCGACCGAGTGGGACGGGGTACCCCGCAAAACCGACTCTATTTGTTCGGCTTCGCGAGCGCCCCGCGCGGGCCACAGGCCGCGGCCGAGGGCGAGGCCCGGGGGGCGCGCTCCCCGGTCACGCAGAGAAACCCGGGAAATTGTCTTATCCACTCCCGCGCGAAAAAAAACTTTGAGCGCCCGCCACGCAAGCTACAGTGCTCGGATCGTGCTCAAACCTCGACCAATGTGTCCGGCCGGGCGTCCCGTGTCGGTGTACTTAGTGTTTTGCCGAAAAGTGCTCGCACGAAGAGAAAAGTTGCGAAAAGTGCGAAAATTTCACAAACATAACTATACATACAAGGCTCCCCTTCGGGGAGTGGGATGGTCCCCGTGGGGTGACGCAAGCTGGTATGCGACAGGGAAAAAACTATCACTCGTCATTAATAGCGGTCACTCGCCAATAATAGCGGTACTCGTAGTCGTAATTGAGGAATTCTTCCTTACAAACGCAACATGATTCCATAATTGGGGTTATATATCACCAGACAAAACCCGTTTTGTCGCGAATGGTGACGTCGATGCTGCTGAAGTTTGTAAAAAAAACAAATGTCAAGATTCGCGAAAGTGTCAGCTTTTTTCGTCGCGATTTAATATTTTGTTTTTGTTCGTGAGGAATGACAGTACTTAGGTGCCACAGCAAACAGCGTATACGTATAGGTACAGCAAGCCCTGTGTACAGTAACAGTAATAAATAGCGAACATTGTATGTACGAGTACTGTAGCAATTTGTGACCAATGATAGGATTCGCGAAAGCGCCAGTTTTGTTGTCACGGTTCCTGTTTGTATGTTTTCGCAATACTCGTAGAATTGATCATTTTAAAGTACCACAGCAAGCAAACAGTACGTATACATGTACCTATAGCAAGCACAGTTATAGAAAAATAGGAGCGGAAAGCACAACAAACAGTTTTGTTTAACAGCAGTAGTAAAAGCAAGTAGTGCAGCAGGCGGCACTTTTTGTACCTACAGCAAGCAGCAGCAAGACACTCCCATACTATATATGCTGTATTTGGCATACATCAAGCATTGCCAACACAGCAAGCAGCTCCACTGTTACTGCTGCTGCAGTTGGTTGCTGTATGCAAAATGTCACTTTATGCAGATCATAACAATATGTGCAGCAGCAGTAAATATACACCAGTATCCAGCAGCAGCAACAGCGGTAAAAACAATGTACAGCTACAGCAGTCACCATTCTTCTTGTGTACGCACTCTATACATACAGCAGCATATTAGCTGCTAAGTTATACTTTTTGTCGAAGATTGTACGCAGACTACCTACTTACAGTAAATGCTATACCAACAAACCCATGATACGTGTGTATACAAAATCTAAAAATCCTTGTATAATATATTATCTCGATATGATACGTGCCGTCATGTTTTGCGTGATTTGATAAGAAAAAAAAACGCAGTTCCCCAAAGTTGACCAAAAGCAATCGTAACAGAAACCAGATCACCACGAGAAATGCCTGATATCCGATCGTGTCAGAAGAGAGACTCGAAAATCGCAAAAAACGAGGGAACGAAGCAAGAGGGTACGCGAGCCCCTAGCGCCTGGCTCACGAGCACACGCGAGTCGCTGTCCGGTGCAAACTCACAAAAAGATCAGCAAGCAGCAACACTGCTGTCATATTGGTGCTATGTACTGCCGCTACCATTGTTGGTGTATCATAGTTTGGCTCGTAGATATGTAACAGCCATGCAGGTACGTATCAGAGTGTTGTGTGTATCTGGCCTTATAATTCCGGCCGGAAATGTAAAGAGCGTTTGGATATTAATGTAAATATATAACAGGTTCTTACATTTCCGAACAGAGTGGTGGTAATAAAAAAAACTCCGAGCATCGTATCATATGATACGAAAGAGTGCAACCGTTTCGACAGACATGTGATGCACCAGCACACGAGCCTCACGTCCTGTGTGTAGACGTATGATACTACACAGCAGCAAGCAGCAGCAGCGTAGGATCACGAGTACTGCTGCTGTTTTCGCTGCTGTATCACGACCTGGTACGTACGAAGAGTATGCATGATACGTACCTGGTATACTTCAACACGTACGTGCTTGTTGTATTTCGAAAGGTGTGCGTATAGTCTACGAGTACAGCAGCACAGTGTGTGCGAACGGAAACCGTGTTGTGCGGGGAGATAAACACGTACCAGGTATGTATCCACGCAGACCTGGCGATGTAGCAGTATGCCATGAAACACACATACATCAGGCCACACTGCTGCACAGTGACCGATAATATGCCCCAACGCTGTCACGCTGTGCTGCTGCTGTATGAACGCATGTTCGAAGAATGGTCGACGTGTCGTCCGATCGATGCCCTCCTTGTTGTGGCGTGCGCGTGTGCTCTTGCTGCATGTGCCCTCTTCGAAGCCCATCAAGGTTGAAGGGATCGTGGTTGTCCGTCATGTATAGGGCTACGAACAGGCTACAGGGTGTGGCAAAGGCGGGGCGTTTTTCACAGAAGAAGCGGGTTTCACGTTGCCCTGGTAGGCTCGACCGAGTGGGACGGGGTACCCCGCAAAACCGACTCTATTTGTTCGGCTTCGCGAGCGCCCCGCGCGGGCCACAGGCCGCGGCCGAGGGCGAGGCCCGGGGGGCGCGCTCCCCGGCCGGCCCCCCGCGGGCCGAGCCCGGCGCCGGCGAGCTCGGCCGCGAGGGGCAAGAGCGAAAACGCGCCGCCGGGCAAAAAAATCACAATCCTACTTTGTTATTAGATGGTGCCAATTATTGCGCTGCTGTATACCCCTAGCTTTATGAGGCAGAGATTGAACGCAAAATTGTCGCTCTAAGGTACCTATAGTCGTGACTGTGAGAGGTATTCTGCTGAGCTATACGGGGTAAAAGATCGATCATTACCCAGCCCAGGGTAATCCTTATAACACTCTCCCCCCCTCTGAACGGCGGGATATTTGGGACGTCGGTACCGTATACGGCCGTACGTTGACCTACCCGCTTCGTTTCAATACCTGGGGAACCAGGGAGACGTGTTATTTGGGGACGCACGCGCAAGCGTTTCTGAAAAAAGAAACGTTCGAAGTGAGATTCGAACCCGTGTCCTCGACGACGTCAAATGTGAAGGTATTACCTGCTGAGCTATAGGGGTAAAAGATCGATCGAACTACCCACCCAGGGTAATCCTTATAACATCTGCCAATGGGAAAGCAAAGTTGGAAATCGATCTTTGAAATATTTGCCTGGAATTTTCAGGCTGAAGATCCGCTCGTACCGCCGCTGTGGGAAAAAAGGGAAAAATGCATTTGATTTTTTTCTTATTTTCTTTCAAACGGCTGCAGGCGGCGCAATTTGCGCTTTCTTGTTGCAAATCGTCAACACCCTGATAAAAATCAGCTCGTGCGACGATAGACCTTCGATTTCGACATAGACTGAGCCCACGGCCAACCCGCTTCGGGTCGGGCAAGGCCAACGAGTGTAGATGACGGCCTCGAAGGTATAAGGTGGATCCATGGTCTAGGAGGCGAGAGATTGCCGGCGGCGTCCTACGCTCTTCTCCCAAACCCGAAAAAAAACTATTTTTTGCCATTTGAGACGGATCAGAGAAATTTATCTCTGTTTTATGCACACCAGCAGCCAATTGTTTGTTTATCAGACGCCCGGCCAGCGCCCGCCACATATCACCGGCCATCGTGTGAACACGGTGACCCTAGGATGGGTCGGACCCGTAACGAGCGCACCGCGTTCAGAATTCATGACGCAGTCGTTGGTTTCGTCGATCCAATGTCTGTCGAGGACTCGAAATCTCGCCGCTTCGAACTAACATTCGCCTGAGTTTTTCTCAAGCCGATCTAGTCCCAACATCGGCCTGAGAATTGCCTTTTTCGGGCTTTTCCAAAAGTTGGGAATATTCCGTTTTAAGAATCGGTCCCATAGCAAGCTTGTTCTGGAAAAATCTGGCGGGGATCTTAGGAATTCAAACTTTTTAGGGTAACTTTGCTTTCCCATTGGCATAGGTCTAACCGACTATTTTCATTATTATTCAGAAAATTCAACCAAAAACAGCTACTCGTACCGCTATCGTAGGCATGCCCCTATTAATCTATTAATAGTGATAGTAATAGTAGTCAGACAATCTTCAAACACCATATTTGGTTCTGACTACTATGTAATACTATACCCCTCCGTACGTACTACTTGGGTGCAGAAGTATGGTGTAAGTCAACTAACCCACTTCTTTAGTCTACACCAATAACAAAAAAACGATTCGAGCCACAAACGCGGCACTCGGAGGCAAATACGCGGAGTTCCGCACTAAAAAATCCGCACGCAACATAAAAAAAACGTATACATGATAATATATACCTATTCAGCTACGACTGTAATAACAATTAAATGTCACTCGGCACTTAAGAATAGTCAGCCAACACGCGGCCCCAACGATTACGAAATACTGGTACAGTTTTCGAACTGACCAGGGTCGATGTGCAAACCAGACTCGATGGCCGATGCGGCCTGCTCAACCTCGCCGGTCTCCATTAGCGCTTGAGCCAGGCGATAGAAACCTGTTGCGAACAGGAAAGAGAAAATTGAAAAATGGGCATATTTATATTTGCGACGCATAAGAAAAGGACACCCAATTGAAAAAGGGCAATACTCGCACTCGTATCTACATCGGATCGATAGCATTACGTAGCATTCTCAGCTGGATTTCCCTTCGAGAATCTCAGATCGACTTTGAAAATTTGCGACGGCGGTTGCTCGGAGCCTTAAGTGCGCCAAATGGTTGAGCGACGTGCCTGGTGCATTTCGTGAAACGGTCGAAACATGCATAGCACATGCAAAAGATTGGAACTCCCGACTCGAGTAGATGTCCGCACAAACCGCGGATGACGGCACGGCCGGTACGGCCAGCACGTGTGTCACGCATAACGTGGTCCATGCATTGGCGAGGAAAGCAAAAAATCCCGGGGAGAGAAGAAAATCTTGTTTCTCTTTCTTCTCGCCGTGATGGTTTAGAGGGTACATACTCGTACGAACATATATAGGACTATTGATACATGGCACCAACAGACGATGTTAAAAGCAGACCAACAACAGCAGACGATGAGCGCCCATTTGGGGGTGTTGGCGTTCATCGAGTCACCTTTCGCGTATCCCGAATTGAGGCTCACGCTAACCCTGGCGTCGTCGACGGCTAGCTGCCAGTTGCGAATGGCACCATACGCAGCGCTGCCAGAAACAACAGCAGTGTTGGTACGGGGTGAGGAGGAATGTGAGCGGGGAAGAGCACGTACTGCTGCTGTAGAGGTAGGTGCGACAAATTGACGGCGGTGACGCCAGTGATGATATACTTCAAGTACAGTAGTAAAGAGTAGCACCGCGACAATGGGGGACACAGCAGCTCACGACTCGTGCAGCCGAAAACGTTTCACATGTCGGATGGTTCAGATAGATCATCTACAGATAGATCATCTACAGGTAGATCATCTACAGATAGATGATCTACAGGTAGATCATCTACAGATAGATCATCTACAGGTAGATCAGATAGATCATATATACCCTAACCTGCCGTTATGATATGCTGTACACGGCCTGTATAGTACAAATCCAACACAGGAAACATGTGCAAGTTCATGCAGAATGTACGGCTCCCACCGGGCAACGTGAGCTAGATCATACAGATCAAACAGATCATACAGATCACACAGATCATACAGACCATACAGATCAGGAACGTATCTGCCCTGACATGTCTAGATTATCAAGTGGGAATTATCTATATGATCTGTATGATCTGTCCGACGTATGATACGAAACGCTTGCCTAAGAAATTCCGTGAAACCAGGAGCCATAGCGCCTACCGTATTAATGATCGTTTTACGATGTTACGGCTTTGCTTTTTGAAGGAAAGGTGTGAAGCTTTTGGCACAAGCAAGACCCTGTGCTCCACTCGTTGCGCCACCCACCCTCTCTGCGTGTAGCACGCTTCGATCGAGAGGGTTACTGTAGTATGACACAAAGCTTGCAAATATTAGTTTCGACGAAATTCTCGTTCTCAAAGCTAAACAAAACAAAACGCAGGCGGCAAGGTGAGGCTTTAGCGCTCTCGATCGCGGGACCACGACGGCAGATAGGCATGTTTCCAGTATTGTACGTATGGTACGTACCAGGTATATTGTACGTAGACATCCAGAGACAGCATACGGTATCATACGGACACTGCGACACTGGCTGTACGAAGAGCCTAAAACTGAGAAGGCCGCCTTGCCGCCTACCGCTTACCTCCTGTTGCCGTAGTACACGTGGTTGGTGTCGTCGATGTCGATTGCATGGGTATACGCCTTAATGGAGGGGAAATATTCCTTGGCCTTGAAGTGCTGGTTGCCCTTTCTGCGTGTATATATGTGTACGACAAAAACCGAAACAACGAAATACACATGTATAGAGCAGGGCATTAATTAGTGGGTCGGGGTCTGTTGCGCGCAGCGCAACAGTCGACTCAAGGAGTGTTGCGCGCACCGCAACACGCCTGAGGCGCGTGTTGCGCGCCGCAGGCGCCGCAAGCCCCGACCACCCCCCCCCCCCCCCCGGCGGGGGGGGCCCCCCCCCCCCCCCCCCCCCCCCCCCCCCCGCCGCCGCCGCCGCGCGAAAAAGCGAAAAAATGGCGATCTTTGGGCGATCTTTGGGCGATCTTTGGGCGAATGTACGCCTAAAAAGCCTAAAAGATGTCCAATTACGACTATTTATCAAGAAAAAAAGACCCCCAAAAATTTTTTCTGCGACGGCCACCGGCTGATGGCATGACTCCCACAGAAGGAAACAACAAAAAAATATGTTATTCAGACGATCAAACAGACATTGAATAATAGATTAAAAATTTAGATCTTTAGACAGAACCAAAAAAAAAGACTCAGATGATAGTTAGTAAATTAAAAAAGAGAGACAATCACATTAATAATAAAATAAAAAAATAAAACAAGTAAAGATAAATATAAACACAAGGATATAATTATGAATTACGTTAATGAAAGACTAAGAAAAAACGCGCAACAATTTTTTTTGCCTGCGGCGAAAATGTTGCGCGCCCAAGGGAAACGCGTCAGTTGCGTTCTGCGCGCAACCTGCCTTCGCGGCGACTAGTTGCGCAAAAACCGTTATTTTGGCCAAATGTTGCGCCAGCGCAACAGCGCAACACCTAATTAATGCCCTGGTATAGAGTAACGGGTGGCGTTTCTCAAACTTGTACGTATCCAGCCACTTCTGTACAACTCCTACTTCGTACCAGGTACGTACGTACCTGTTGACTCTGTTGTACAGCAGCTATGCTATTATATGAACGAGCACGAGCATACCAAGTACCACAGCAGTACGCAGTACCAGGTATGATACCAATATAATCCCGAGTCAATAGTACCGCATGTTACTGTACTGTTAATACAGGTGTTGATTAAAATATGTTGGAATAGTTTATACTATCATAACTCTATATCGAAGCTATACCAGCTATTCTTGATTTCTTAGTATCTTATTACCTTAGGGCCCGAATTAACGAGTATAAATAAATTCAATTTGGAAAAAATAAATTCAAATTCGCTTTTCATTGGTCAACACACGCACCAGCACCAAATATTGTGCCCCAAGATCCTAATCTTTGGTGCTGGTGCGTGTGTTGACCAATGAAAAGCGGATTTGAATATTTTTTTTTCCAAATTGATTTTTTTTCTTCTTCGTTAAAACGGGCCCTAAGGGTGTGTCCAGACAGAATCGAAAATCGAAATCGAAAATCAAAATGATAATAAACGAGGCGCTGATTGGTCCTTGGCCCACACATGTTCCCCTTCGTTTTTTAGGTTCCGAGAAAATGAACGATTTACAACCCATTGCCAAAATCAAAAAGTTGACAGCTGAAAATCGAAAAGCAAATCGAAAGCACGAGCAGCAACAATTCAGCGTGTTCTACTGGTCAGCGCAGCCACGTCAAAATATCATATCAGGACTGCCGCACGCAGCACGCAACCCACAGCTAGCACGCCAACACAGCCGCACAGATCCCCCGTAAATAGCCAGCAGGCCAACCACAACACCAGCCCAGACGCTCTAGGGCCTTTGTTTGCCGGCGTTCGAGCCAAAGCGAAGAGAATTTGAGTAGAGTTCAGCATCATGCCCTCAAGAATGAGGTTGAATATTCGTTCTCAGTATAATTTGATTTTTGATCCCGGGGCGTCAAAGTTGGACACGCGACCACCTCCATGGGAGGCCCAACGACCTCCCGGTATCGAATTGTCGTCGCTTCTGCCTGCTCCTCTGGTGGGCCTGTGGTGCCGAGCGCTAGATTGTCGGCATGTGTACATAGTTGTGAACAGCCCATGGCTTGTGCTCTCAGTTGTTTTTCGCCTGGATCTTGCTGTTTCCCAATTCGTTTCTGTTTGGACACGTCGGCTGAAATTATACCGAAAACGAAATGATTTCCATTTTCAATTTCGATTTTCGATTCTGTTTGGACACACCCTAACCGACTCCCGACTTTCGTATTTGCCTGAAAATCTCAGTCTGCCTTTCTTATTGCTCGCTTTCTTATCACCAGTGTCCTGTACTGCTGAACTTCGTAGAGCTACTTATGGACTGGTGCCAGGTGTCACAGCAGTCAGGTACCTGGTACGAGTACTCGTGTGCTGACGTTGATGCACAGAATACAGCGGTATTATATGTACGAGTATACTATACGAGTACGTACTCAATACGTGTGATATGATATGATATCCAGTTGGCCAATTGGTGAACAAGAACTTGTGCTTTGAAAAGGAAAACACGAGTGCCAGGCAAAGCCCAGGCAAAGCTCAGGTAGGTTTGCCTCTCTGTAGAATAATATCGGCATGATACAGGCAACGAGTACTTGGTGCTGCCGCTGCAGAACACAGATGCACACACCAGTACGTATGGTGCTGCTGTAGTCAGCAGCAGTACGCCGTACGCCGTACGTCTCTGCTGGCTGGAACAGGGTTTGGAGGCAGCATGTTGCATTGTATTTTCAAATCTTTCCGCAATTGATCTTCTGAGCCGTCGTTTATCCTTGCGTCTACGGGATCACAACTCACTCTTTGCAGCACTCCGCGGCCTCCTGGAAGTCTCCAGTGTACCCCGATATTTTCTTGGTTGTTGGCATACCTCTAGCTGCAGCATCTGAGCATCTGAGCTAGCCGAACTTCTCAGCACGAGGAGTTCGACACAACGCCCACTGTTTTTTTTCAGGGGTCTGAGGAGTAAAACACCCCGGATTCACTTTTCGTTTTTCGAAACGTCCCGTAAAAAATCCAAAACTAAAACACACCAACACGGACGGATGTTTCCAGCAGCACAACAAGCAGGTTCACTGCTGTAGTTGCACGGCGTAGTTAAGTTACGTACATAGCCTGTTGCGTACCTATAGCAAGTTTCGTTGGCTCCCGTGTGCAAGGCAAACCTACTCTGCTCGCTACGAGATGCTTTTTAGACAAACCGGCCTTGGGTGGCTTGGTTGGGTGTTTTTTCGGCCTCGATCTTTTCACACACAACAACGGGTGGCTGTGGGGCGAAGCCGTAACGGCTGATACCTCGAGCGCCGCTCCCCTCAGCCAGGGCGCGCGATACCGCGCATTAAGCACCACTCCGCTGGCGACGCGGCATTATTATTCAGGCGACTGGAGCCTGCTCCTTGAGCGCCGCCCCCGTCGGCACGAGAACCTGCGCGTAAAGCGCCCCGCTCTCCTAAGCTATACGCGCCGCGGAGCATCAAGAATGTGTGTGCCTGCGCATCGATCTTTTCAGCGAGAGTGTAACCCCCCCCTTGCACAATGTGGACGTAAAAAAATCCTTGTTGTCGCGTGCGCCATTGGGCGTATCGCCACTATGTGGGGTTTTACTACGTACAACAACAGTACAACAACAAACAGTTTGGTTCAGTAATAAGATCTCCATGAGGGTTTTTTTACGCCCATCCCATTGTGAAAGAGGGGAGTCCCGGCCATCTGTGAAGTTCTGGAGACTTTGCTGGCGGCTTGATGGCAACATACATGCTGATCGGCATGCTGTACGTATGGAAAGAAGACATGACCAACACTACAGTATACCCCCTCCCCCTCTCTCCCAAACGTTTTGGACTTATCGCCACACACGTCGACTCAAATAAATGTGGTTCACCAAGGGTCTACTGCCCGTTCACACATTATACCGGACATCGGACGTACCGTAGTGCATGCTGTGCATAATGAAGCCTATCGGCGAGTTTCCGAGGCGGGCATTTCTACGCCGACGGGTGGTTTCCGAGCACCGATTTAATCGGAGGTGGATAGTTCGGCCCTCCAACGACTGAGAGAGGATATTGTGTACATGTATGTGCTGTCGGGGTCCACATAAATCACGAGGCGTTCTTGAGGGAGAGGATTGGGATTCATATCAACTATCCCCAACTCAGCCACGGATCTACATTATTTGACTTCTTCGTGGCACGTGTCGCGACACGCCACAGACGCTGCCGCGGCACGCCGCGACACGTGCCGCGGCATTTCGCGACATGCCGCGACACGTAAGGTTAGGGTTAGGGTTAGGGTTAGGGTTAGGGTTAGGATTAGGGTTACCGACACTCGCCGCGACACTCCCCGCAACACTCGCCGCGACACGCCGTGGGGTGTGGCGGCATGCCGCGACATGCCGCGGCGTGTTGCGACACGTTCGTGGCGTGTGGCGGCATGCCGCGACACGTCGCGACACGTGTCGCGACACGTGCCACGAAAAAGTCAAATAATGTACATCCTTTCAACTCAGCGTGTCGCTTGACGACACTAAATGTGGCTGACCCCCGCCCCGACTCGAAAGGGATGCGTGGTCAATGGTTGAGGCAACAACTGAGTACTGTTAAGGCATGGGAGAGTGTTATAAGTCTTAGATTGGGTAGTAGGTAAGTGGTTAACCTTGTACCAGTAGCCCAACGGACTAATGCCTCAACAATACGCCCCCCCCCCCCCCCCCCCCCCCTCCCGGAGGGCTGGATCCGAAAAAAAGGATTGTTGGTCAGGTATCTTGTTTTTGGGCGCCTCTGGCTGTTGAGTAAATAATGGCCCGCAGGGGAGAAGATATAAACCGATGACTGTCATGGCGGCAGAGTTGACGTGGACGAACCTGCGGCATCATCAGCATGAATGATCATTGTCATCATTGTTAGCTCTCATCCACGGGGGCGCAAGAAGACGGAAGTTGCCTGGCACGATGTGCGTGCATTCATGGTCCGGAGCAGGACTTCGAAGGATTCGGGGGCATCCTCGTCGATGAAAAAGCTCGAGACGTGGCTCAATCATTAATGAAAGGTTCCGGAAATTCGCCTCGCTTTTCCTGATCCCAACCGCGGATTTCGTCGTCAGTAGATGGATGAGAACGGTGAGTTGTCGTGAAGGCGCACGCGCACGCAAGGAGGGCGAAACTACTGTTGTAGTAAGTAGTAATACGTGGACTTTGGACTTTACGTTTCTCCCTGAAACGAACCACAGTGAGTGGTAATTATCTATGTTGCCTTTACGACATGCAAGATTCAGAAGTAGATCAAAACTGCTGTCGGTTTCGCAGTGAATTCCACGAGCGAGCGTAAATAGCTACGAGTGAGCCTTTTATTTTCAGACGTGGTTCTTTCTGCTGCATACCTGGTACCAGGGGGACACAAATAATTGTCGGTGTATTGCGCCTGGAGCCTGGAGCGGATTCATGTGGTGGTTTCCCCCCTGTATACCGTCAATCAAGTGGCGGGGAAACTCTCGGTATACCGTTTTATGTTTTTTTTTAGTCGGACAGACACATTTGGACTTTCCGGCACAGAGTCCCCGGGACAAACTAGCAATGTAGGGGAGCTCCATCAAGTAATGTCAGCCCGAGTTGTAGCGCCTACAAAAACAGGGTAAGGATGCAAAGGGTTTCCCACGGTGGCGTGGGGGTGGTGAGGGACTGGTGAGAGGGAACGGGCCTGTGGGGTTAGCGGAGTTAAACGTAGATATCCACAACCTCGGGCAGATCATGATCTATCTACCAGGTATCTATCTACAGATCATCTAGTTCCTCACCTGCCGTTTTAAGAGGTTGCGCAGGGTGTGCACAGTGCAGACCCAACCCAGGAAACATGTCCTGGATCACGCAGATTATACGGGTCCCACCCGGCAACATGAGCTAGATCATACAGATCATACAGATCATACAACTCATACAGTTCGGGAATAGATCTATCTGCCTTGAAAAATCTAGATCAAGTGCGAATCGAGGATCTGTCCGATGTGTTAAAAGCATCCTCAAGTGGTGGTGTTGACTTCAATATCCTTGGCCAACAACCGAATCCTTAATCATATTCAACGGGGAAAACAAAGGCATTAATCCCCGGACGATTGACTCCACACTCACTCGCGAACTTGACACGATTCAAGAACTGATTGAATAACTACTACTCACTAGAGTCGACGGTGGCAGGAGGCGAATGACATACATGCACACCCGCCACCCATACCAACAAGATGGCGCTGTTAAATGTTGGCATCTTCATTCCTTGTGCCGTGCAGGAATCCATAGGAGAAGGGTTCATACCGACGTGTTTTAATTAATTTAGTCAATACTTCATAATGTCTGCAGCCCGTGCATACACGTATCGCAGTAGTATTAAAAAAACTCTTAACTCTCGCCCTTATTTCATCGTGAACTGCTTGTTTGTACATTTTGCGTATCGAAACACCGGCATTTCACTTTCTTGGAAGTCTTAAGCGATGGGGAAAACACTTACCACTACCACACCGTCAAGCCTGAAACTGCGGCATTCAGCAGCTCCTGTCGGCACATATTCAAGTGGCTCGATGAGCAAAAATGGTATCAATACCAGGTATTCAATCATGTACCGGTACGGCTGGAATCGCGGCTGTCTTGCTCGTTGCTGCCTGGTCGCTGATACCGCAACTACGTACCGTACTGTTCGTACTACCGAAATCCACTGGCCAGTAATCCGCACACGCGGCAAATCCTTAGCTTCAAAAACGGCTTCGCCATACGTCATCCCCCCCCCCCAAGGTCCGAACGAACAAAAAAGCCTTCGATAATAGAACAAAACCAAAACACATAAAAAGTAGTCCTAGAACTTGAAAGGTTTATCTTGCCCGACGTCTCTGTGCGGCACATCAAGCACGGTCCCCTCGTCTGGGACGCTGATAGCACCCTGCTCGATAGCCTCTGCTAGCCACTCGGGAGTCTCCCCCTCCTCTTCCTCGTCCTCCAGTTCGCCTTGCAGCATGCCTCCCTCCACTTGTGCCTCCTCCTCTAGGAAGGGAATCGTTGCCTCCTCCTCGGAGCGTTTCCCCTTGAACAGATTCACCGTGGGGGTTACCTTCCCTTCTTGTCTGAAAATAAAATGTACGGCGAACGAACGGGTGAGGAAGAGCACAGACACGATGTATACGTATCACAAGCCAAACTCCACAAAAGGCATACCCTTCACCGCAGGCTTTCAATACTTCACAAGCACGGATTTCTCTACACTGCAAGCATCGGGAGAAGACAAGCATGATCCAGGCCGCGAAAGAAGCGTTTGAAAACAAAATATAAAGGTGGAGCAAAGAGCCAGCCTACAGTAGGTAGAAATTTGCGCGAAAACGCAAAAAAAAAAAAAAAAAAAAAAAAAAAAAGAGACAATATGGCCATAGACTCCTAAACACGACCATGCGGCTTCAGACACCGGTTATCACGCGCTATTGACGTTCTCACGTGAGCGAGCCGCCCTCCCACTCATCGCGCTGAAACAGCTCCTGGACCCTTTCGGGGTCTCGGTAGTCCGTCATCAGGTACACCCCGCCCGGCTTCAGCACGCGAGCTACCTCAAAGGATACCTGATCAGGTCAGAGCACCCGAGCAACAGTCGTCACGAAAAATACGAAAGTCAGAGCACGCAAAGCACGTGCGTATGTATACACAAGAAATCAACTATGTAGGCAGTTAGTGACGTGGTGCAAAGTTGCGCTTCTAAATTTACGGATCGCAGGTGGTCGATCTTACCGTACCTAGTACCTACTGATGACGTGAAAAAAAATGTACGATTCATATTAACACACCAATAGAATATCATCAATGCGTATATACCACCCTGCGACTGAAGAATCGGGAAAGGGATGGTAGCTGAGACGGTATCGCGCCGTCGTTCACAGCGAAAAAAGACACAATTTTGTCTCGAATATAAGGATATTTTGTGAGTTAAAAATTAACCCAAACGGTCCTTATATTCTGGACAGAGTGGTGCGAAGCATGACATGACTACTAGGTATATACTGCTGAGCACCTATTCTACGGCACTCGCGCACATTTTTTTTTCGGGACTCGCGCCCCGATTGTGTGTCACGGTTGTGTGGGTGTCATCTAAAAAATACGCCAAACAACGGTTTTGAAGTTAGGTGTGCATGTGTGTGGCGGTTGTCATCGAATGACAAGACTCGAAAACAGCGGTTTGTTAACCCCTTGAGAACTGGGCACGAATTATTGGGGAGAAAATACTTGAAATTAGTGTGGGATTTTTTTCCAGTTCTGAATGGGTCAAGTGAGGTGGCAGTTATCCAGCACCACGGACTGAGCTAAAATTCGGTCATATCTTCGTCGCGTACTTTGTGTTGTCGTAGGACCAGTCGTGCCCACACAAACAAACAATGCGGTTACAAACGTCGCTATACGTGTGCGAATAATAAGGTAGTAAGGGCGACGAATGGTATTAATACGTCGTAGCTCCTCGTGGACCGTAGTTTATCGCACATTATGTACCGGGGCAAGCTACGTACAAGCACGATTGCAGCTGCTATTACGTACGCAGTTCCCTCCACTTGTCTGCTGCCCGTCAGACATGCTTCTTTCTGTGCTTTGGGCCCCACCTTTGCCATCATGATCGCAAATTTATCGTTGTACATAACAGAATCCGTCAGCCCCTTGTCGATGACGGCATCGAACGACCCAGTCTCCAGCTCTGCCATGTCCCTCGCATCCATTACCTGGTCAAAGCACAAGCATTCGTGAAAATAACAAATTTAACGGTACAGCATATTTCAGCTTCTCTTCGCGACACCAGAGATGACTTCACGCGTACTTCACCAAGCAGAGAAGCATGGCCAGTTTCCGAAGCAGACGATGATCGGTCGGTAATCAAAATCCTACGTAACACTCATTCGAGAAGTAGGGATAGGGATACCGTACCGTACGTATAGAGTAAACGCAAGTCGGGTTCGCGAAGTCCACAAGCGTGAAACATGTTGGGACTCTCAAAACAGGCACCAAAAGTGAGACATTTTGAACTATTGCCTCCTTACCGCCGCCAACAGTATCCCAGTCAAATCCTAAGAATATCCTTTGAAAAAACGATCGTGCAGTTCTACAGGCGCTGAGCACGAAAAAATGAGATATTGGTCTCACCTTCCACTCCAGTCCAGGTTTGTCTTCATGCTTGCGCTGCATCGACTCAATCACAGGCTGGCAGAAATCGATGCTGACGACGTTTCTGCATCGCCACAAAACGCGTTGATTTAAAGCGGGAGGAAATAAATACATCATTAGGGCCCCAGCAAAATCAGACTGGGGAGGCGTTATTTTGCTCAGAGCGGAAATTGTGGCAGAACTCTCATCAGGAGTTAACTTCTGCAGAGCTCAACAGCAACATTGCGCACATTACGCCCTACCTACTGCTGTGTGACTTAAGCAACAATCAAACGACACTGTTCACAACAGTGGAAACGGTGTGGCCGAACCAGCTGCGAATGAGCGTGTGCCAGATGCGGCCAAACGCCTCCATATGACTTCTCCCCCAGTACAAGGTGTCCAGAAACAGAAAAGGAGGCGTGATAGAATCGCCCGACAAAACAAAAACTCACTCTCCACTGCTGCTGGCGTTTGTTTGATTGAGCACAGTAGCAGTGACTGACGGTTCTACAGAGTAGTCGGGACAAAACAGCTCTCGTATGCCAAAGGTGCATATGACATGATAGCCCCATACACTTGATGTGAGACAGAAACATGCCGAGAACGATTGACACCAAGAAATAAAAGGAAACCTCACACAGCAGTCAGGGTTCTCACGTCCATCCGTCTTCCCACATCTTCGGGGAAACCTCCGAGTTGCCGCACCCCAGCACCAACACACGCCCCGCACGCGCTCCACCCACGTGCAAGTTCAAGTACACCGCCATTCTCGAGTAACCGAAAAACCAGTCGTAGCTCTCCCCTTCCCGGAGATCGCCCGCCTCCCCCCTGCCGACAGCGGACAGCGGACAGAGCATGCCATGGAGTTCCAATTGTCAGTCGGAGGGACAAGAAGCGGGGGCGCAGGAGGAGCTATCAAAACCGAGTGGGCTCAGGGGCGCAAGTAGCAGTTCGTCGATGGCGCTTGACCGTCGTTCCATTCACAACATGGTGGCTCGTTTGTGTTTGCAACGTATTTTCTTGTTATTAGTTTGTATGATACGTACGGGCTGCCTGCTCAGCTGTTGGCGAACTCTGTGCGAATGTACATACAAAGCGTGCTTACCAGAGACCAGATACCTGGTATATACAGCAGTACGTGACAGCATTGAAGAAATTCAGGCTCGAGCTTTGTCCGAAAATAATAATGTGGCCATTTTTATACTGAAATTAGAGTTGCACCTGCCTGACCTAAGAATTCGAGCCTGATCCAAAATAAGAGGTTTACACTACTGGAAAAATCGTCCCGCACTAATTCTAAGTAATACTGGTATGCCCCCCAAAAATGGGTGCCCGTTGCCACTGGACCTTCATTTTGGGGATGAAACACTCGGAATTAGAGTAAAGTCGGATACTGTACGAGTACCAGATGTGATACCTGGTACACCATTATCATTGTTTCCATTTGGATTGGCGCAAAGCGCTCTCGTGACAACGAGGTATTGCCATAATTTACAGCAGTATCTTCGTAGCGGGCCCGCCCGTGGCGACGATACTCTGTCGCGGACAGGCACAGAACACGTACATATATACGAGTATCGCAGCCTGCTCAGGACCTTCCACGTGCGTGCGAGTCAGCCTGCTCATATGTATATATAACAAAGTAGGATTGGGATCTTTTTGCCCGGCGGCGCATTTTCGCGCCTCGCCCTCCCGGCCGGCCTCGCCGGCGCCGGGCCCGGCCCGCGGGGGGCCGACCGGGGAGCGCGCCCCCCGGGCCTCGCCCTCGGCCGCGGCCCGTGGCCGGCGCGGGGCGCTCGCGAAGCCGAAAAAATAGAGTCGGTTTCCCGGGGTACCCCGTCCCACTCGGCCGAGCCGAGCAGGGCAACGTGAAACCCGCTTTGCGAATTCGTGCGCAAAAGTCGCTTTGAAAAAGATCCTGCGTACGTACTCGTGGAAAATGCCCCGCCTTCGCCACAGTCTGTAGCCCTATGAATAACGAGCAATCGTGGTTGTTTCAGCCTGCGTGTCGACTGTTTGTTGTTCATGCCGAATTTTTAAGAGAGCATGCAGCAAGAGCACACACAATCGATTGGACGACACATCGAGCAAACTTCGAACGTGCGCTCATGCAACAGCAGCAGCGTGACAGCGTCGGGGTATGTCTGCCCTTGTGGAACAGGGTGGCCTGATGGGTGTATCGTGACACGCTGCTGCGCCGCCAGGTCTGCATATTATATGGTACCTTGGAATTTTCGAAATGCAAGCACGTATGTACGTGTTCAAGTATCATGTACAGTCTTCGTACGTTCCAGGTCGTGATACAGCAGCAAGCAGTACTCGTAGTCCTATGCTGCTGCTTGCTGCAGGTGTTGTGATATCATAGGTTCACATATATAGGACACGTGGCTCGTGTACTGGTTCACCGCAGGTCTGGCTCGCAGCTGCGCCGCCAGGTCTGCATATGGTGTACCCTCTTTTCCGTGGGCCGGTACCTTGGAATTTTCGAAATGGAAGCACTTATGTAGTACGTGTTCAAGTATCATGTACAGTCTTCGTACGTTCCAGGTCGTGATACAGCAGCAGTACTCGTAGTCCTATGCTGCTGCTTGCTGCTGTTGTGATATCATAGGTTTACATATATAGGACACGTGGCTCGCGTACTGGTTCTTCGGCACAGGTCTGGCTGCACGAAACGATCAACGTACTACAGTACGAACTCGTACGTATCTCTCCGCACTCTTTCGTGCGATTCTCGGATTTTCGAAGTACTGCATGTAATGTTCGGAAATACAAGAAGCGGTTTCACATTCATGTATAACTCTGCTACGTACGTACATGGTTCTGCTGTATGTACGAGCCAGACTATGATAGATACAGCAACAACCGCAGCGACAGTATATTCTGCGTGTTGCTTCCTTTGGTGAATTTGCACCGGACAGCGACTCACGTGTGCCCGCAAGCCAGACGCTGCTCGCGTCCCCTCTGGCTTCGATTCGTCGTTTTTTTTTGCGGAAGTCATTTTTTAACATGATGATGTCGGGTTTGCAGTGCATAACTGGTTTCTGTTATTTTTTTGGGTCCACTTGCTGTTGTTGGGTCAACGGCGTGTGCAGTCGTATGGTGGTGACGGGGAGGCATGAGAATGCTGCTTGCTGCGCCACCAAGTGCAAAACTGACATCATGTACCACTTTGTCCGGAAATCTTAAGAGCCGGTAGTTATGTCAATATCCAAACGGTCGTAACATTGCCGAACAGAGAGGTACGTACACCATGAAACGTATCCACTATTATAATACGTAATACTACCAGGTAGTACGTACGTACATCCTCGATAACTATCATATCATACGTAACAGGTACCAGATATGATATAACGACAGCAGCGACAGCAGCGACAGTACGATACTCGAAGTGGTATACACGACTACATAATGTTGCTGTTTCCCGTGCTGCTTGCTGCCGTAGTACTTTTGCAGCGGACAGGGACTCGCGCGTGCACTCGTTGTGTCGTGGAATACCCCCGCCCGTCTTGCTTCAGTGAAGTATTTTGCTAATTTCCCTTGGAATATGGTCGCGGCGTATTTATCGATTGTTCGATTGTTTCCGTCATCCCAGTCGATCATGAGTCAAAGCTGCTGGATGTGGTTAAACACACACCGAAGCGACTGTTTTAGAGCTGTTGTATCAGCATGCATACATACGTACTTACGTGCGCACACACTACGTAGTATACACACCATCAATATTACTACAGCAGTGTTCCTGCTGCTTCTTGCTGCAAGTAGTAGGAAGACAATTAGTTATTCCTGCTGTGTACTGTATACTGCTGTTGTTACTACTGCCGTAAGATCGATCGACTGTGCGTGTACCCATCGTATACCAGGTACGCAATTACATACCATGGTATGCATGAAGTATTGTACGAACATACCTGAAGTATATTGATTTTTTTTCCCTTGGGCGGTGAGGAACGTACCTATATTGCTGTATACGTAAGCGCGTACGTACGCGTATGCACGTACCAGATACATACACGCCATACAAGCTTACGCTAACAAACCTCAGCCGTACAAATAGTAAAGATAATTTGTGATACTTCACCTGCTGTCTATACTGCTTCTCTGTACGCTACATTCAGCAATTGTGCTGCGGTTACTGCTGAACGCAAACTACTATCTCATAGTAGCAATTGTTGGTGCTGGTTCTTGCTGTAGGTACTACTGTAGTAATCTCAATTGTAGTGCTTCCTGTGCTGCTGATGCTTGCTACACTGCTCGCTGCTACTACCACTGCTGTATACTGCCTAAAATACATGATGCGATTACGTCTTGCTGCCGTTTGCTATCCGTATTTCACGAGAATGATGGCCATACCTAGCGAACAAAAAATGCCACATAACGTGACAAACCATGACAACTTTGCCAATACTGACATTTCTCACAATGTGTGAAAATTGCAAGGTTTGACAAACGCAAGAGAAGTTGACGTCGTAAATTGTGAGAAAAACAACGTGTTTCTTTTTCATGTGGCATAGCGCCAGTTTGCTTTTAACCTCAAATGCGTACGTTAGCAACAACCGTTGCTTACGGTTACCGCTGGATGACGAGATTGGTTGGTTTTCTGCTGTGTCATGCCAGCTTGCGTCGCCCCGCGGGGAACACCCCACTCCCCGAAGGGGAGCCTTGTACGTATAGTTATGTTTGTGACATTTTCGCACTTTTCGCAACTTTTCTCTCCGCGCGAGCGCTTTTCGGCAAAACGCTAAGTACCCCGACACGGGAGGCCCGGCCGGACACATTGGTCGAGGTTTGGGCTCGATCCGAGCTCTGTGGCTCGCGTGGCGGGGGCTCGAGAAGTTTTTTCCCGCGGGAGTGGATAAGCCGATTTCCCGGGTTGTCTGCATGAGGCCGTGTTTTGTACGTACGTGCCAGTAAATGTTTCACGTTTTTTGTATTTTGTGAGGCTCTGTTTTTGTTCAGTCGTGCGTTTTTTGTGCGCTTCTTGCCGAGAGCACGAGGAGCACACACGAACAGCAGCAGCACCGCAGAGAGCGTGTTACAAACAGTACAACCTCAATGTTACAACCCTGCCGCCCAGCAGCACAGCAGTAGCAGCAGCAGGCATGATACCATGCATGCGCGTGCCTTAGTCCCGTGCTGTACCGCCGTGACGAGTTGCTTTTGTCGAAGCCTGCGAGTTTTCCGAGTCATGGTATCATACATACCTGCAGATCGTTGCTCATGTACGAATCTCTCCGCTGTCCCGAAATGTAAGAAACTTTTGTTTATTCAAAATATATATAAACTGTCGTTACTCTTCCGGACACAGTGGTACACCACTGTCGTGCGCATCGGAGGCAGATCTGTGGTGTGCTCTGTTGTTGCGACGAGTAGCTGCTTTCATAGCAGCAAGCGATCCGTCACCAAACCACACCACCACCACTCTTCTGCTTGCTGCTGCTGTTGATGGGTTCCATGTGTCATGCGTGTGCTCTGCAAGCTGCATGCCGACGCATGCGATGATACTACGTAGTGTTCGGCGGTCTGGCTCCAAAAACGAGAACAATATTGATATTTCTAGCAAGTAATCACGTACATATGATATTAATAGCATGTGACGCCCGATTCCCCACTTGAATACAGAACCATGGTTTAAATCCCGAAGATGCTTTTTTTTTCTTTTTTTTTTTGCTTGGAGGTATAGAGTACGTCTGTTCAAATGTTTGTGATTTACTCGGTACCAGGTATAGAGTTGTACGTATCCCTTTCAGCAAATGCCCGGATATACTCTCGCGAGTACAACTATTAATATTATATACCAATACCCTGTAACTCTTTGTCGTTACAAGTCACGGGCACGAGTATAGCACGTCCATACACACGATAATTTAGTGCCTTCTGTAATTGTATTGAGTTTAGTATGTACTACGAAAACCCAACATTGAGTTGTACGTAGGATATGGCTTTTTTACATAAAATGGTTCGCACGAAGCCGGCGTTAGGAGTATACACATCTGACTAAAAGCTTAACTGAAAAGAGCGGAAATACTCGCTAGTACCCGGGTAGTGTTTTCACGGAGATTTGGCGAGTACTCGTTGGCCGCGAGCACTCGAGTCGCAGGGGCACAACCGATTTATTGTGTACCGGTAGTTGTCTCTGTGTGAGTGTTTTTGTTTGTGAGCGAGAACTACTTACGAAAAAAAAAAGTCTCTTATTTTGTTCGTAGGCGTACATACGTATATCACCAAAAACAAAGTAGATTTCGACCCCCACACAAAGATCAAGTCAATTTCGACCCCGCGGCACTAAACCACCCCTCCACAAAACCAAACAGTTGATTTCGACCCTATTACTGAAATCAAGTCATGTTCGATCCCCACTCTAAAATCAAGTCAATGTTGATGCCCCGACACAAAACCACGTCAATTTCGACTACCTACACAAATACCAAGTCAATTTCGATCCCCAGGCTAAAACCAAGTTATTTTGGATGCCAACTCTAAAATCATGTCAACGTGGATGCCCCGACACAAAAAACAAGTCAAGTTCGGCTACCCGTACAAAATTGAAGTCAATTGCGATACGCACACTGAAGGCAAGTCAATTTAAATGCCGACACTAAACCAAGTAGTTTTCGAACCAGATACTACATGAAACAGCAATATGGCGTATGTACATACCTGGTAAGGTAGGGAAGTAGATACGGAAAGGAGCGAGACTTAATTCATTTATGTATACGTATAGGTTTCCTTTTAGTTTTGGTAGATATTGATTTTCTTGTTTTAGGAGATGCCTGTGAGTGATCAATGTTCTCATGGTGCATATTTTTGGAGGGCAAACGGAATATGACTAAAGCTAAGTCGTTTTGGAATCAAACATTAAAGCCAAGCCTATTCCGATCCCTGCACGGAAATCAAGTAAATTTCGATCCCCCACGCTAAAAGCAAGTACATTTTGATAAATTCATCATTTCCTACCCGCGCACGAAAAAAAACAAGTCAATTTTGAACCCACAAAAACAAGATCTTCGGCCCGCTCACGAATACTAAGTCAAATTATATATACCAAGTATTCTGTTAGGTGTTCATGTTTGTTCTTGCGCCACTCCCCTAGGCACGTCCCGGAGGGGAACCTTGTACCTGTGTACTATTATACTTGTATCATCCGTATCATGTGATATTATAAGACATGTACCGTCTACGTCGTACCGTTCCCAGTGACTTTAGTTACTGGGCTCTGTCGCGGAAATTATTTTTTTTCCCAAATCCCCTGCCTTTCAACTCTGTTTCGAGATCTAATTCCATCTTTTTTTAGTAATCCCCTCCCCTACTTAGTTCGACTCCAAACACGATTTGGCTCTGTAGCCCATCAATCCATCTACGCCATGTTGTACCTGGTATAAAAATATGGATCTGTGACATTTGGCTAGATAAAGTTATACCGATTCAATACTTAACCTGACAAGATAATATCAACTCTGGGTCGAGTCGGTTATCGTGACGGGCGAACTTGTACTGAGCACCGTCTACGTCGTACCGTTCCCAGTGACTTTAGTTACTGGGCTCTGTCGCGGAAATTATTTTTTTTCCCAAATCCCCTGCCTTTCAACTCTGTTTCGAGATCTAATTCCATCTTTTTTTAGTAATCCCCTCCCCTACTTAGTTCGACTCCAAACACGATTTGGCTCTGTAGCCCATCAATCCATCTACGCCATGTTGTACCTGGTATAAAAATATGGATCTGTGACATTTGGCTAGATAAAGTTATACCGATTCAATACTTAACCTGACAAGATAATATCAACTCTGGGTCGAGTCGGTTATCGTGACGGGCGAACTTGTACTGAGCTTTACATGGGAAGTGCAACTGTGCAAAGCGACAGCGCAGCCACCTGACGATAACGTGGAAGACTGCTGCAGAACAGCGTGCTGCTGCTGCTGCTGCTGCTGCTGCTGCTGCTGCTGCTGCTGCTGCTGCTGGGCCGAGGTGATATACGCTGCGTTGTGCGGTAGCACCCGACGATAATGAATGTGGAGGACGCTGATTTAAGCTGCGTTGTGCGCAAGCACCTGACGAGCACATACATACATACATGGAGGACGCTGCTCATTAACGTCAGGCAACATTACAAAAGCTGCTGTATGTACATGATGAATACCAGGCATAGCTACGTACAAGCTACAACAATACATAATACTTCACAGGCGAGGCAAGGCGGTGCGGAGCGGGTCGGGGCGCGTGCCCCGCCCAGCTAACAACCCGGTGTATGCGCGTCCGTGAAATATTGTTTGAATGGAATTGCCAGGAAGCGGAGTGGGTCAGACGGTCGTTCGTGTGTGTCATGCGAAGCACAAAACCAATCGTCGTGCTCTCTATGGCGCATGGCCCATGCCTTGGGAGAGAGTCCGAGTCTATCCACGATTTCATGATGAAGTTATACCGATTCAATACTTAACCTAGCTTGGTAGTATAGCTCTGGGTCGAGTCGGTTATCGTGACGGGCGAACTTGTACTGAGCTTTACATGGGAAGTGCAACTGTGCAAAGCGACGGCGCAGCCACCTGACGATAACGTGGAGGACTGCTGCAGCAGCGTGCTGCTGCTGCTGCTGCTGCTGCTGCTGCTGCTGCTGCTGCTGCTGCTGCTGCTGCTGCTGAGCCGAGGTGGTATACGCTGCGTTGTGCGGTACCCCCCGACGATAATGAATGTGGAGGACGCTGATTTAAGCTGCGTTGTGCGCAAGCACCTGACGAGCACACATACTCATAATACATACTTGAGATAGCCTGTCATCAGTAACGTCAGCAGCAATTACAAAAGCTTGCTGATAGGTACAATATGAATACCAGGATCATAGCTACGGAGCAAGCTACAACAATACATACGACCACAGCGAGGCAAGGCGTGCGGAGCGGACGGCGCTGGCCCCGCGCCAGCTAACGAACCCGTGTAATGCGGTCCGGAGAATATTGTTTGATATGAATTGCCTGAGGCGAGTGGGTCCAGACGGTCGTTCGTTAATCACAGACCAGGTGGCGCAACCGTACACGTTGAGAAGCGTACATTTGGGTGATCTGAACAAAAAACACGGCTTGAAGCCACAAAATCTTCAGAGGTCATCATTTGGGCCAACGTAAGTACCCTCCAACGTCCCGTTGGATTGTGCGCCATGTACGGCGTCAACGGAGGACCTCACGTTGGGAAACGATGCCAGGCCTTGAAAGTCTCACTGTGTGCCTATTTGTTGGCCCTGGGCGCGATCCGAGATCGAAGGTATTATTCGTAGCACTGACGCGAAGTTTTCGTCGTAGATTAAAAGGAGGACAGTTCGGGTCCGTAAACTGAGCCGTAGAGCACTCGATTCCTGTCATGTAGACTTTTCGAATAAAAGTTTCAGCCACTTATTGCACGATAACGTACTCGCGGAGCCAGCATTCACATCCCGAACACCCGGCGATATCAAACATGCTAATCGCATAAATCGACTCAGGCTGGCATCGAATTAAGATACAAATACAATCACATCTCCGGTATGCTGACGACACGAACTCAGGTGGCTAACAGCGTTTCTTAACTGGTTCTGCCTTTGTGGCAAATATGTGGTTAGGCTGGATTGTAGTGTTGGCGGAACTGGTGAAGCTCTGAAAAAGTGGTCATAGACGACTTCAGTTTGCGAAGCGATTCCGCTGCCAAGATTGGCGCATTGCCGGTGTCGATAGCGTGGGTTTGGGGTGCCAAAATGAGCCGCTCAATATTTCCCTCAAATGGCCCAATAACAAATATTTTTCAACCATGGAAAAGAGAATAATAACGTATAAAAATACATAATATTATGGTTCATGCATCCCTGTTTTGCTTTTCCTCATACAAATTAAATACTATAAAACTTACAGAGTGGCTGAAACCCGACTTCACCGCCCAAGGCACACATCTGACAAGCGGAATCGAGCTCTACACCGCCTCAGAAATATATGACTGATTTACGGACTTAGACAGTTCGGCAACACGCACAACTGAAAATACGCTAACACTCAATCATCGATCGAGCACCCTGTAGTTTGACGAAAACAGGGCGGATGAGCGGTAACACCGCCGGAGATATATATAACGAAATCAAAAACGATGTACAAAACAAGAAACAACAAATAACGAAATTCGGAAAAAAATCGATAAAAACGCAAAATATGAAACACACGAAACCGTATACCATGTATCCACATTGAACTAAGAGCAATAAGTCGTGTGGGAGACAACACTAGAAACGACTTACTTGGTAGCATCCACAGTCAGCTAACATTTACTAGTAATAATGTGGTAATCGAATGTCAATAGTGTGAACTGTTTTTTCTGCTTAATAATATTTCTGGGTCCACGCGGGTGAACTGCGCGAACAGCGACATCGGCAAACAACAGTTTGTTTTTAGGGCAAACAGGACCCAAGCAAAACACGCTAAATACTTAATGTAACACGGACTAAAACTTATCAAAACTATACGTAGCTCGAGACGCAGGCCAGTTTCAAGGGTGGACAACACCACTCATACTAATTAGCATTCCCCTGTTATTTTAAAGATTTCCATACACTCATAACGAAATAAGAGTAGACTATTTCGGCGAAAACGAAAAATTGAAGGGAAAAAAACACACACAAGGTTTATCATCACACACACAAAGTATCCAAGGCGCCGCAGAACAAACAACGACGCACTCCCTTGTCAGATAAAGCTCTCGCGGGGGGGGGGGGGCGGTAACTCATTTGTTGCTTGCCTAGTCATTGCCATGAGGATATGGCGGGGGGGGGGGGGGGTAAGCCACACTATCAAGATACGCTAGATGGGGATGTTGAACATCCATCCCTTCCCGCTCAACGCCATAGTGGTATAATATATATGGCATAAATATTTGGGAACAACGACGCGCTCATATAAATCGCGAAACATTCATTCGGTAAGATGGGCGGGATAGGAATATCTGCGTATTTCGGGTTATATAGTATAAAGTGCAGACGATCATTGATACGGCCTTTTAAATGTCTGCTGACTCGCACGGGTATTATCCAGAGGAGCGCTGAACTAATATCTTACACGAGGAATTTAAACAACATAACAGCCGCGAATGGCTCATTCTAAATATCGAGTATAAATTACCGCGGACGGTTNTCAAACGGTCGTTCGTGTGTGTCATGCCAAGCACACAACCAATCGTCGTGCTCTCTATGGCGCATGGCCCATGCCTTGGGAGAGAGTCCGAGTCTATCCACGATTTCATGATCCATGTGATTCATGGTCCATGGTCCATGATCCATGATGTTCGTGCGAAATGTAACGCCAAATGAAACGACACAACAAGTTACGCCGCTCCGCATCACATACTTGACACTTGACATCTTGACATGCTGCACAACTGTACTCGTACTCGTACGTATTCGTACACACACGGAATATTTACGATTGATGCGATTGATGGCGAATTTAATGCAGTACGTTTACAGGCGTACAAGGGCAAGAAGAGTATTCTTGTCGCCACACATTACAAACTTTGCCGCGGGGAGCGGGTCGGGGCAGCGCCCCGACCCGCTCCCCGCCCAGCCGACAAACCCCGTGTACGAGTCAAGGATTTCCTCTCTCTCTCTCTATGTCTACTATGGAATATGTCAATGCGATAGAGTAAGTGGAGGAGTGCGTCAGGCGTATTCTATATACGCAGTAAGTAAGCAGCAGCAGATAGTTCTTGTTCTTCGAGTACAAATCATTGCAGCAAGATGAAGGGGGTAGACCCACTGACACACAGACGACACACGGTATTAGTAGTGCAGTACCTGGTACGTCGTAGCAGCATCATCCAGCAGCAGCAGCAGCAGCAGCAGTTCATACTACGATTGCGGATTGAATGTCATACGAGTGCTATTATCACAAAACTTCACAGACAGGCGGGGCGGCGGGGAGTGGGTCGGGGCTTCAGACCGTTCACGCTGTGGCCGTTGATCGTGGAAAGTACCGATACGTACTACAGGTAATATATTTTATTCAGGGTACTCGAACTGCACAATGGCATTGATAGTACGTACTCGTACTGCTGCTGTAGGACCGCATCAAGCGATTACGATGATATCAATGGTGGCAAAGTGTCACTGGGACCCGCGTGCAGAGCAACCTCTCTGCGCGCTATAAATATATATTACGGCAGCCTGAATGCTGAAATACAATACCGGCCCGCCATAAGAAAGGAACTCACAAGAAAGTCAGCCTGACAATTGAAAAAATTAAGAAAGCTCTATACGCCGTCAGTGCCCAAGCTTTAGGAAAGTGACCCCTTCCTGTTGCTGGTCTGGGCCCAAGGACCATTTCATCATTGTGCAGCACCAGGGAAAACGTCTTCTCGGGGACCAAAATAAGAAAGCACAACACAAGAAAGTGTGCTTTCGCGCGCGCCCAGAATAAGAACGTCAGCCTGAGCCCGATTTCAGGTTTCTTGTGAGAGGGCCGGTACTGCTGTACGCTGTACGATACAACAGAACGTAAAACCGCCAAATCAAGTTCTCCACAACAATGCTGGCTATATGTGCCTGCCAGGTAAGAGTACGACTGCTAACGAGACGCCCGAGACTACAGCAGTAGTAGATGACGCGACATCGCAGTCTATTTTTTCAACAAGAGCAAGCCAACACCGCTCCGGACTCCGCACGCGTGCGATCGTCTGCCTCGAGCATGGCATGGGGACATGGGAACAAACAAGCCCACCGCCGGTTGAGTATCAAAGCAAAAGAGGGTAAAAGGCAAAAGGGTACCCACAGAAGCAGCAGTACAGCAACATCCGTGTTGGCGGAACTTCAAACTTTAAAACCCGGTCAACTCATTGCCAACATTCCTCACCCGGCGTAAAAGTCATCCCAATACTCGACGTAAGAGTAAGCCTCACGATGTCTGATGATATCAATTTCCCTCCCATCAGGCCCAAGCGCGCTGCGTCTCGTATCCGCACGGGGGCGACATGACCATGATCGCCGTGCAACCGAAGCATCCGGACGAGGCGCAGCTTGCGAAAGGCCATTGCGACTTCGAAGCGCACCGCCACCTTTATAGATCGCAACCGGAGGCACGAAACCCTCAACGAAGGATGCAGCCACCACTAACACAGGCAAGAGGAGACAGCGATGAGGAGCCATGGCGGTGTACTGCTGTACGCTGTACGCGTAAGTGTGAGCAAGTCTGCGTCGATGCGAAACCGGGGTTTCCAAACATATGTTGACGTTCTTCAGCAGGGATGATATAGGGCTAAATCCTTCCCAACCCCGGCCCACGTTGGTTTTTTGCGCGTCGAACTAGACGGAAGCCGCGACAGCAAGCGAGAGGATAATTGAAGGTCAGTGACGTGTGCCCCTTGATGATCGACGGTCTAAGAAAAGCTCGAGGAAGGCGCTTCCCTACGAAACAATATCCGAATCCAGTAAATACCAGTAAATCGTTGACTCGGTTCAACTGATTCCTCGGCACAACAGCAGGGTACACTGAGTGTAAGATATACCCGGGTAAGTAACTGCTTGCAACGAGACCTTGAGTACGTACACCCACCTATAGCAACGAGCCACAAGTTTGTGGCACTGCGAGTACGTAGTGGGAAAATAGGGATTACGGTGACCAGAACAAAAGGCTAATGCTAACCAACCCTTTCTCAAATGCGTGTGATGGTACTGCTCTACTCCTTCCTGCAGAGATGGGAGATGACGCCGCGATTGCCGAGGCGAAGCACGACGCGAAAGCTGCAAGCGCGAACACTGCAAGCGCCCCGCTTCAGCTCATGACCCAATTTTTACGAACGGTGTCTGAAAACCGTATGGAGGACGCTCTGGCCCTCGCTCAGACAAGTGAGACATCTGGGGCATAACAGTAGCCACCAGTACGTCGAATTTCAACTGGGAGGTGCTTGTACTGTAATTCGGCCAAGCATGTAAGGACCCTCTGCCCGCAAGCCTTGCACTCATTGGACAGATCCGATAGATCATTCCCACTGCATGATCTAACTCTTTCAGGGCAGATTGTCCCTGAGCTGTATGATCTAGCTCGCGTTGCCGAGTGGGACCTATACACGCTGCATAATCTACTACAAGGGCCAAGGGCATGTTGCCTAGGTTGGATCTGTACTACAGTGCGTATACAGAGAGACCTCAGAACGGCAGGTTAGGGTCTACTTTTTTTTGTAGATCTACGTACGTACATATAGTACAGTAGATAGATCGTGATCTATCCGACGTGTGCTGACAGCAGTATCCTATCCTGTCCACCTGAAACCTGCTATCCTCGAAGCTTGCTCGACATTATCGCCATCGTCCTTCTGCAATCCTGCACTTCTGCTTCTGCGCACTTGTGTTCTCTAAAGTTTTGAAGTTCGAGCCGAACAACGCCATCATCCTGGACTACCAGGCAACTCTGGCGCAGTACATCAACAACGGTAAGGGACTACGTACGGTACTGCTGTTCCCGACACGGCGTAAAATTCAAGGATTATGCATACGGTGATTACGCTACGACTGATGTGCTGTCATGACACTTCTTATCCCGTGGATTCGCCGGGGTGAACAAATACTCGTACAATACATACTGCATATTTTACGTACGCGATTGATGTTGGCCTGCTACTACAGTTAGTTGTATGATAGTTCCCTCTCCGTGTGTGTCCACTGCACTCCTCTCATTGTACTTGTATGACGCCATCTTGTAAGCACTATGTTGTTGGTCTGAAGTGCCTTCTTCTTGTTGTGGTACGAAGAACGCGAGATTGCGGCCGCACAAGACGACGAGGAGGAGGAGGAGAACGGCACTGGAGGATCTTCGACAGACACCGCAGAAGAAGATGCGCTGTCAGGTGAGGCCTATTCCAGACAATGTTGGGGGTAAAGTAAACCAATGTGCTTTGTATCGCGCCCTAAATAATGTGCCGGGCTGGCCTAGTGCGGGCATATGTACTGTAGAATATGTCTGGAGCTGTATGGCAGAGATTCTGCAGATTATTTGGATGTTTAAAGCCGATTTCCGCGAGATCCTGCCGGCTGCGTTCCACGAAATCCTGCGCAATGGGTAAATGGTGCGTGGCAGGACGCCCCTCTCTACCACACCACTATACTGCCAGTATGCGCTGAATGAAAGAGGAAGCGCCGAACCGACTACAGCATATGAAATAAGAACCAAAGTTATCCGCTCAGTACCCACTACCCACTCTCAAGCTGGAACTCCCCCATTAGGATAGGTTCCTCTCCTGGGACCCTTTTTTTGTTTCAGTAGCAACGCACGGAGGGATTACATATCTATGTACGTACCTGGTATGGGGCTTCAGTGAGAGCTACATTTATGTGTTGACTTTTTTTAACCTATTATAGCTCCCTGCAACGATACCTGGTTGCAAGGCACGGAGGGATTCCATGTTTAGGGGGCTTCAGTGAGATAGCTACATATCATATCTGTTGACGCTTTCCCCTAGCTCCCTGAAACGATTCATGATTACTGTGCGCGTGGAGCTATTTAACGGTACTTTCTTTGCTCGGGTATCAACTCTGTCACGGGTTTGGTTAAAGGACCAATGTACACCATGACACCAAGGACTAAGGACTAGGACTATCACGGGCCTGGGTGAAGGAAAGCGAAGGAAGAGGTTGGGACACGATACCGTCCGCCCCCTGTATTGGTTTTTCCGCTTGCTCTCGTCTTACTTGGGGCGCACCACCTGTGTGAACTCGATGCAGAGCGGGCACTGGTCCTTTTATATACTCCCGATGTCTCCGAATCACCCATTTTCCACCGAATATCATGTTGTGGAGTACCCCGCGCTAAAAGGAGACTTCTTGTAATGCCTGTGTTTTCGGGGCATAGTTACCGTCGATGCTCAGCTACAATGTGACGCATTAATAAAAACATCACCGTCACGATTCGATTGTATTTTGGAATAGTTTCTGTTCAAATGTGTAATCCCCACTACATGGATGCACACGCACGCGCAGTAAGTAGCAAAAACCATCGATTTTCAGTGAAACCCGCCGCATCGGTAGTGAAAACCACCGCATAACGGTGTACTCTCTATATACACGCCGATTGTGTCCCCAGTGACGATCGAAGTTCTATCCGGCGATGGATTTTAATTCCGTAACCGTTGTCTCTCCCACTGACGATTTATCGATTCCTCGATTCACGCCCAACGTATTACAGAGACATCAACAGAAGGAGTGAGCGGTGAAGACGAACCAAAATGCGAGCAAGATGAGCCAGATGAACTACTAGCTGAGGAATCCAAAAACGACAAGACTTGTGGCAATCGACAGGTACTGTACCACAGCAGTATCAGCAGTGCTCTTAATAGTATGCTACAGTAGTGGTTCCTCTATAGTGAGTGCCGGTTGCCGCTACAGTGCCGGCTGCCCGCTATAGTGCCTGTGGAATCGCTTGGCACAGATGGGATTCACCTGTGTTGTAGTGTTTGGAGTAGTGCCGGTTACCGGTATACTGTACTGTAGTGTCGGTATTCTTGGCTGGCGCATACCGGCACTGTTTTACAGAAGGACCACTACTGTACGAAGGGTTAATATAACGTGGCGACACACGGCACATACATACATACATACGTGTCATATGGAAGCCGAAATGGGTTTTCGTACACCGAGCGCACAGTTTTGCGCGACGATGCTGCTGTGCTGGTTGTTTTAACTTCGTAAAGTCGCTTCTCTCCGACGACAGTGCTCGTACAGAGTTTGGTATTAGTATGGGCTCGGAGGGCCGGTAATTACCCCAGGATCGGCAATTGGTCCGTTTTCGTATTACTTGGATGGCATTCGTATTCCGGATAATCATCAGAATGGAAGGGCAATGATGTCCTTCCACGCCACATGTCACCTCTACTCTGGGATAGATAAACTATACATCTTCTTCTGATTTTACGTGAAAGTGAGCAATACCAAGGACATACTTATTGGGCAGACCTGCAAGGGGATACTCTGCGTCTCACCCAGTCACCTTACACTATGGCGTCGTCGGCAGGACGCAGCTTTGATTGCCTGAATGTTCTTTTTCCTGCGGTTGTTCACGGCAACCAGACATTTCCAGCTCTCCTTCAAGGTATTGTCTTCTTCTTCAAGTTGGGTTGTAACGTCATCATCAGCGATGCGAACTGCAAAAAAGGTTTGACCGGACGAGAGGATGATTGTTACGATAAGGTGTCAGGAATGGCGAGCACGGCTAGCTGTTGACAACAAAACGTTGACATAGCCCGTACGGTAAGTACGGTATTTAGCCTACGGGCTATGTCAAGGTTTGGTTCGGAAGAGTTAGTCCTGATCGCCACTGCCGACACCCTACTGTAACAATCATCATCCCGTCGTCCGCTCAAGGCTTGGCAGTTCGCATCGCTCGCAGCCGTTTGAACCAATTCGCCACACTGCTCGTCATGCCGTTTAAACAAAAGCTGTGCTTCTTACATTCTACAAGCGGCTACAACAGCAACCAACACACCAATGTGTCTCTCCCCAAGTCCCCAGCATGTCGAAACCGCCTGGCATTGCCTGGGAATCTGCAAGCAGATCATCATCTAATAACGCATCGATGGCGCCTTTCATTAATAACAAACGGGGTTGAACAAAAGCGGAGTTAGGTTGTAAAACGCGAACGACCCAACACCCGTCGCACATTATTTATGATGATGGTTGGTTGGCAGGAGGAGGGTTGCCGAAGCGGGGCTGCTTCGTCCGCATCGAGTCGTTTCCTGACACACCACATGTCCAACTAACTCATGGTTTCGCATTCCTTGTCGTGATCGATCGAGCGTAGACATACAGACAGACGTTTTCTCTGTACCTTGCTTTTATTAAGGGCCACCGCGTGAACGACGAGGAGGAGTTGCAGAGGCTCGGAGGGATGTTTAGGGACCTGCACGAGAGGAGGGCGGCTGCAAGCGAGGAATCAGCCTGCCGGTGGGACGAGCATAAATTCGCCGCCAGTCGAAGGTACTAATAATATGACATCGAGGGGCGCAAAAGCACGATGATGATGGTGTTGGAGATTTGTTGTTTGTTATGTTGTCTGAAGACTCACACCGACTGACGAATCAACTATATGTACGGAGTTGGACGTGTCAAAAGTCATAACCGAGGGGTTCCAATTTCTGTGGACCCAACAATGACCAGGGAGGATATTTATCAGAACCCTTGCCATAAGGAAATTCCCATTCACATTGGTTTTCAAAACTACTATTAATACTGTGATGGTTGCACGAGGATCTAACTCACGATTCCAGAAACCCATCCATGTCTTGCCGGCGACGCTAGCATTTGTTTAGGTGCCTTATTTACTTGGCACCAGGTGTTTAATATTCCCCTGGACTACTGAAACTATATATTGGTACCTGGTAAGCTGGTAAGCCTTATACCAGGTACAAGTGTAGCAACACGTATATATTTTGTATAGTATAGGGCTGCTCGCGGGCACAAGTAATGCCAACATTTTATACTCGTAGCTACTGCAAGTAAGTAAATTTGAAAACCCAGTATACTGATGCAGCCCATTATACTGGCTGCTGACGACGCAAGCCAGTGATCTTTACTGGCTGAGGCTGCCAGTCAGTGCTCAGCCCTTAGTATTTACTATAATACGAAGTCCACATACTCAATGTTTTCTCGTTTTTGCGGACCATGGATTCCGCAACCGCCTCATATTACATGATTATTCGTGTTCGTGTGATGGTATCGCCTTCCTTCACATTCGTATATATGATATTAATACTCATCGGTCATCGGTCATGGTGGATCACAAGCAGTAGATCGGAGCAAAATCGATTCCGATTCGATACGAGCCAAAAACACGATGATGATTCGCTAAATACTAAATAACCCGATATTTATCAATTCGGATCGGATCGCTAAAAACTCTGATGATGCCGACACGATGAATCATATATATGCGAGGCGAAAATGCTCAAGTACAGGTGAGATCATGGTGTCATGGTGTCATGGTACTGCCGAGGAGCACGCTCTTTTTTTCCTTCTTCTGACACCTCACCACGTTGAATTATTCACCTTGGACACTTTCAACAACAGCGGCGTTGGGGGGGGGGGGACTCATTTGTTGCTTGCCTTAGTCATTTGACCATTGCATTGACCACGCATCCCTTTCGAGACGGAGCACCGTTCCTAAATATATATATCACGTGGTATATATACCACTCAGCTTGCAAATAAATATGAGTTTCGATCAAATCCTCGATCTCATAGCTGTGTTTGTTTTTTATTTTTATTTTACTATACCTCCAACATTTATGTGGGCGTTCATTGTTTTTTAATCTCAACAGGAGAGGAGGGGACAGTAGAGATACATGCCCTCTCCGCTAGACGAAAGGCGTTTTTGTTTATCGGGTATCGGGACTATTTCTCTTCCGCTTTGATAACCGATATGATTTCCGATTTTCAAAATATCGGAACTTCTGATACGTGTCCACGCCTATTAATACTGTTATATACGTATGTACGCAGTATCATATAATATGATATGATACGTTTGTTTATATTTGCGAACGTATCACACCGCAAAAAAGATAGCGCCGATATTCGCTGCTTCCTTGCTTGCTTGGCTTTTTCGATATAGTTTCTTGTTCCTTGTGCCCGCCTGTTTATTTAGGGAGATAGAGGCTGTCTTATGGGGGTTTCTTCCTGATGGAGCAAGGCAGGCAGCTCAAAAGCGAGCACACGAAGACGACGATGCGCTTCAGGACTGTCAGGAGGAAGGCGACAGCAAGAAGTAGCGGATGGATGATAGCGGATAGCGGAGAGAGCAAGGAAGAAGGGTGGATGGATTGGATTCTACATTTTTTACGACGCCACCTGTCAGTGTCTGGTGTTTGCATTGTTTGGTGTGGTGGCATGGAAAAGGCGGAATAATCAACCAAGCTATTCTATTTATTTTACGTACGTAATGAATGGCGCTCAGGCCTGCTGATTTCTTCTCACGACGTAATTCGGCGCTTCCCGACGTTATTAATTTTTCCGATGAACATGTTGATATATTAAACTACTCGGATGATCCGCCGTTAGAACTCTCAACCCAAGAGCAATACTCGTATGTACGAGTATACGCGTATTAGACTACGTACGTACGTATATACGTATTGCTAGTACCTCGCATACAGCAGTATGATGGACATGAAATATATCGTATATACGTCGTATTTACATTTCAGTATATACCGGTATAGAACTACAACAACAGCAGCAGTATACTGTAGTATTAATAGTACATTATATTACAGGACACCTACTATTAATATTTAATAATAAGAAACAAGCTATTAATAATAAGAAAGCCACAGGCTGATATTTCCAAGAACATAATAATTTTCTGGAGTCGTTATCTCGAAACTAGTTTGGAAAGCACCCTCTCTCAAATAAGAAATCCAGCCTGGACCAGATTTCCTGTTTTCTAATATTAATAGGCGTCCTGGACTGCTGTCGTAGTATTCATATTAAATGTACCTTCAAACCCGTTTGGGCTGGTCGGTGTTACTTGCCCGGCGGCTACGTTGTTTCAAATTCAGCTTTCCAAGAGCATTTATTTTTACTTTTTACGTCCTTCATTCTCCCCCGGTGGCTATACGTACGTATGATACGACTCGAGTAGCTGGTATATATCATACGAGGAACGAACGCCTGCTGTGCTGCTGCTGCTGCTGTGTTCTAACGTTCTCCCTTTTCAGCATGCGACACTTTCAAGTCAACCACAATCAATCCCGGAGAGTGTATCGTATCATATGTATGTGTGTGTGTTCTTCACATTAAACCTTCCTTATATGATATGTAGGAGCTAAATATTGGGACCTTCAACGACTACTATTAATACATACATACCTGGTATAATACTATTCATAGTACGTAGTACATATATATATATATGTATGTATATAGTATAGTCAAGTAAAACTCAAAAACGCCCCAATGACCGCAAACATGTTCCCACACCAATAGATTATTACCGTAACATTTCTCACCGTATCCTCAACCAACCCAGGCCTGAACCTCGCCGCTTTTGCCATTAGAGCGACCGGTAAAGAATACCACTATTATTAGTACCATACATACTATGAATATATACATATGATACCATGCATGGTAATTACTATTATAGTAATATCATACTGCTATAAATACTGATGATACAGAGTAACGAACGAGAGGGTGAGCTCACCACTCTCTTCCCGGCCTAGGGGGGGTAACGGGTAACCGTTGTGCTCTACGGGCTATGTATGTATGACAGCAGTAGTAGTAGTAGTAGTAGTAGTAGTAGTAGTAGTAGTAGTAGTAGTAGTAGTAGTAGTAGTAGTAGTAGTAGTAGTAGTAGTAGTAGTAGTAGTAGTAGTAGTAGTAGTAGTAGTAGTAGTAGTAGTAGTAGTAGTAGTAGTAGTACTGTAGTAGTAGTAGTAGTAGTAGTAGCAGTAGTAGCAGTAGTAGCAGTAGCAGCAGCAGTAGTAGTAGTAGTAGTATTAATAGTAGTAGTAGTAGTAGTAGTAGTAGTAGTAGTAGTAGTAGTAGTAGTAGTAGTAGTAGTAGTAGTAGTAGCAGTACGAGGTAGCAGTAGGAATAATAGTAGTATTACTAGCTGCAGGACTGGTGCAAGCCGTTGGGGGCGCTTGGAAAGCACTTAGACGCCAGAAAGGGGGCACGGCGGGGTTTAGGGGACGTCTTCCACACGTGTTACCCTGTGCACGCGCATAGGTCCACATACAAAGCAGAAGAACAAGCAGAGTCATCGATTCCGAATCGACCCCACGAGCGAAATTCCGCGAAGAAAATTCAATGAGCGGTGGCCGATCGAGCGAGGTACGAAACAAAATGAACACCCACCACAGCAGCAGCAGTAAATAGAAATGGTCAGAATTTAGAAAAGGGGCAATCGGACCGGGGACGTCTTCCGGGCATTGCACCGCTATCATATCCAAACGTTTCACCCCGTTCGCACGCATGCAGAAAAAGCATAGAAACCGATTCCGAATCGACCGCACGGGCGAAAATTCCGCGAAGAATTTTCAACGCATGGTGGCCGCAGCCGGGGCGAGCGAGGCACGACATAAACAAAAGCAGAACGTACCACAGCAACAACCGTACATGCAGTAGTACTGGTTGGTGCAAGCCGTTTGGGGCGCTTGGAAAGCGCTCAGAAATCAGGAAAGGGGACAAGGGGCGTGTTCTTCCACGCGTTGCACCGCCTTCCATACGTTTTACCCCGTACACATGCATGTAAATTATTCACAAAGCCCGCAAAAAAAAAAACGGGGGGTTGTTGATTTCAACGCGCATTCCTCGAACTTTCTGGTGCCGCCATCCTGACGGCCTACCACGGGATCCTTGCCCGTAAACAATCATGATGATGAAATTCTGATCGAACCGTTGGAAAGAAGAAGGCATTCATTAAACATTGCCATGCTTGATCGACTGCTACTCTGGCATCCCAAGGCAAGTAGATACACATGTACTCTCCCTTCGTGTCGAGTTACCGACAGCCCTCTCTTCAATACCGACCGTCCTCTCGTCTGGGCCCTGAAACATAGTGAAACGCTATTATAGCGCATCTCGACATCTAGTAACCCCCCTACTCCGTTGCGAAACATCATATTGACCTATTAATAGACGTTTCCAAACCAAAATCGTGCGCAGGACAAATCAAACCGATCAGCCTTCAGGGACCCCCACCCCCCCCTGTGCCCCGTATTGTCCACGTTCGAAGTCATCGAGTAATCGGTGTCGTCAGTGCAAGTACCGGATATGGAATAAGCTACTGTACGTATATACCGGTACCATGGTATATATATATACCTTTGAAACATTACAGCAGCAGAATTTTACGCTACTACCCCCCGAGACCGCCTGGCGACTGCCGGCCTCACATTACTACTACTATACCGATCGCGCCTGACAGCGGCTGTCATGACAGCAAAACAAGGCGACAAAAAACGCAAAGCAGTACGAATACCGTTCGTGTTCGCTTCCTTATAAACAGCAAGCGCACGCAAAAAAAATAAAAATATCACACCCCTATCGATGACACTTCACCCTTTCTTTTTCGTGCAACGAACCTGACGAGGCCGGTTCCGCGGTCAGGTCAAATCTACCAGAAGCTACAGCTATACTCAACACCTCGCCTGAGAGCACCTGCTCAAAAACATACCAGGTACATAGCTCCCAACGTGTTTTTTGTTATGTTATTTTACGCCGTGCACTTTTTCATCGATAAAAAGCTGCTCGCGATAAAATGTAATGGACCCCGTTTTTGCCTACACGACGGTGTGTTGCTTCCGTGCTAGCAAAGCGCAAAGCCGCCCTTGGTACCAGCGGCACCAGCAAAACATTCAAACTTCATACCGACACGCTTGAAATTCGGCCCCTATCTTACCTCGTCCGCAGACTAAACACCATTGGCAGGCCAAGGGAATTACCTTACACCATACCATATTATTTTAGGCCGTATACTCTGGCGGGGTGAGAAGCTACACCGTCAACAAAAAAAGTGCACATGGCCTTTTTTGTTTTAGCCTTAGCCTCCGAAAACACACCCCAAAACCAAATCCATAACGACGTGCTCCCAAAATACACGTTTAAAACAAAGCGCAAGCTCGCGACTACCAAAACCCACGACCGAGCATCTAAGGCCGTTTGACCTTTCTCGAATCTTCAATCTCTCTCAATCGCCTTTCCTCCAAACACGCGGCAACCACAACAAAGCGATATAGGTGATGAGGGCGGAAATGCTCGTGTGCTGGACTCCCCAACAAACTGAGCCGTTAACTTCTGCGAAAGCGTTGTTTTGTTTCACCCGGCCTGAGCCCTACAAGCCCCCGGGCCTTTCAACAGAAAACAACGCGAGTCATCCCACCACATATTTTGCCAAAATTTGAAACACTTGCACCCCCTCCTCAACCTACAGCAACCATAGTTCGTTCGCCCCGCCAATGGGGGGGGCAACGTCATCGACCAACATTAGGAAAACTACATAATACGGCCCTGCATTTGATCGACATCGTATGCCTGCCGACATCCATCACCATGAAAAGTGACGTCCCTCCCCATCAACAACCAATCCCCCCCTCCGTTATCCTGTTTCCTACTTTCCGAACCCATTCCGAGCGATAATATGATGGTGTAAAACGTTACTCAAGCTCGCTGTTTCGTCCGGGCTAGCAAAATCCTACGAGTAGTGAGCCGATGCTCAAACTCCAACTACATCTGCTACTAGTGCTACTAGTCACGATAAATGAGATGCACAAAACGATTGCCCTTCAACGGTCCCTGTTACTGGCTCGGGGGGGGGGCGGAATCAGCAACACCGAAACATTTCAACCTCATTCCAACTTTCGGCAGGCCGCAAAAGGCTGGGCGAGGTAAACCTCTCCTATCGGGAGCCAACAGCGAAAAACAAACACTAATCTCTGGGCTCGGGGCGCGTTCAAGCTCCCCGAGGTACAGGCTACATGTATCGCAAGGGATAAAACAAACAAGGAAAGAAACGAGACAAACAAGACAGGCCAGGCGGCTTACTCTCTAGCAGCTGCTCGTCGGATACCTTCATGTGAGGAACTGCAGCCCCTCCCCTCCCCCCCCTCCTCTCATCAGAGAACTCCCTCCCTCCCTCCCTTATTTCTTCGGTACAGAACTCCATCATTACAGCAGTACCCCCGGCAAACATGAAACGATTGAATGAAAAAAAAAATCCAGTTTTATATACAAAAAACCTGCTGGGTCACCACGAGAAATACGAGAAGCACACCTCCTCGGTAGCACACGAAAACAGGCCACAAAATACATTTTTAACACCCGGCCCCGACGAAAGAAAAAGTCGGACAAAATGAGCCTTTCGGACGACGCCGAAACTTTTGCAAACCCAACACAACTTAAGAAGGGTTTCATTTATCTTCCCGTCCCACGGCCAAGGGGCCAAAGAGGGAGGGGGATAAACAAATGGGGGGGGGGTGGAATCGTGGTGATCGCGAAAACAACTCGTGTCCTTGTGTCTTCGCTGGAGGCTTGCCTCTGTTTTCCAACCAATCGGAAACGCACCACGAAAGTCTTGAGTCCTCTCAAAACCGAGAGCTAGCTACAGAAATCAGATACGGTCGGTATGGTTCGACTCCCGTCGATCTCACCGCGAAAGTTCTTGCACAGATTATGTGATGTTCTGCGGAGACAACCGGAGCAGAGCGAAAGCGAAAGAAGGGAAAGGAACTCGGCGGTAAGACGAACGGAAAGGAAATGTACTTACTATTAATATACGTTCAACATGAAACGAGAGGAACGGTACTCGGCCATAAGGTTAAAGGGAGAGGTCCTCGCCGGTAAGACAAACGGAAAGGAAAGGAACTCAGCGGTAAAGATGAAAGGAAAGGAAAGGCACTCGACAGCAAAATGCAAGGAAGGAAGCAAGGTAGTTGAACGGACACCATTCCAAAAAAACTCTACCCTCGGTTAGCCTGCTTGTCTTATCAATCGGCCCAAAAGTGTGCATTTGTATCGACGGCGCGTGTTGAGCTCTTGCCTTACATTTAGTCACCTGATCAGTCGTCTTGGTCCTTGTTTGGTGGCGCTGACCCTTCAATGACGTTCGGAATCTGGATTCAGATTTTGAACGTGATTAAACGATCAGCGCCACCAAACAACGACTAAGGCGACTTATGAGGTGACTAAAAGTAGTGGCAAGGAAAAAATCCGGTTGGCCAAAATAACCAACACGCGCCGTCGATACAAATTCTATATTCCGAACATCATTAAACGGTGATCGCCACCATACAAGGAGGAATACGACTTCTCATAGGTGAGTGAATCCAGTGGTAGCAGGCAGAGCTCCTGTTGGCCTAAACCAGCACGCGCCGTCACACTCTGGGTCGATTGAAAGACACACGCGTGTAAGGGTATTTCTTGTTGCTACAAGCACACTGCTATGTCTGAGCGAGCTGGAGACAACGGACGATCTCAAAAGCTTTAGATTATCCCGTTTGCGACTTGAGAGGGAAAAAGTGTCCCAACACTAAATGAGAACTACAGCATCGGCGCAGCCCAAAGTGCAACGAAGGGAGGCTACAGGCTATGATTGGGCCCTAATTGTTTAAAGGTCATATCCCATATATCCCACGCAGCTTGCAAAGATATCCTCGATCTCACAGCAGTTGTGTTGATTTTTTAATATTTTCTTTTTACCACGGGTATATATTAGGGAGATGTGGCACACGCGCGAAGCATGATGATTTTATCTTTTACTTGGCCCTGCAGGCTCTTCGTACAGAGCACCGTAAAGAGCGTTGAGTTCGCACAGGGGTGGGTGCGATCGTTATTCAGCGCTTGTTTTCACGACACCGGCATGAGGGTGCTAAAGTCGAAGATTCGAAGATTTTATTTTCGGAAGGCTCTCGACCACATCTTAGGGCAAAAACCTTGTTCGGTATTGGTAACCTTGCCGTTCTGGAAAAATCGAGCGCTGAAAAACGATCACACCAATGTGTGAACTCAACACTCTGTAAGTAGCTCTTTACGGTAGTACAGAGCAGGGGTAGAATTAGTTGGTGAAACGTGCGCAATTGCACCAAATTTGTGAAATATCGGCTTTCGCGCACCACAAAAAGCAGTAGATGTGCGGCTTGCCGAACATCTTTTTTCGGCCCCCGCACACTTTAATGTGCGGGTCCATTTCGCCGTAGGCGAAAAAAAATGGGGGCTATTTTGGGTATAATTTTGGGGGGCTTTTTTCGCCGCAGGCGAATTTGTTTTTAGGCCTTTTTCTTGTGATTCATTCGACAATTTCATGCCGAATTTGTTTGTCGCTTTCTTTTTTGAGGGGACTGAGTTCAAATTTATGACGGTTTTGTATGTCCGTGGATGAAACAAGGTTTGAAAGGGTCGCAAATACAGAGGAACACGCGTTTGTGGTTTCAAGTTTCCAACGCGTTGGAACGAACGAGAGATATATTTCGTTTTGGGTGGGATGATAGCGTTGTATAGCAGTTGTATAGCTCCTGTTGTATAGCATGTGAGATGGCGAAGGCGAGTTTGCAGGGTGCTAGTGGAAAGTTGCGGTGATAAGGGGGCGAATCAATTGATTTGAACCGCCCCGGTGGTCTAACTGGTAGCCACGAAGCCTGTAGGGCCGGATGTCGAGGGTTCGATTCTCCCCATGGAGGTTTTCATTCTCAAAATGACACCGACTGTCGAGAGCGCATATTATAGCGTGGGTAAGCAAAACTCGACGAGAGTTGACGAGGGAAGAAAGTGCTGAAAACTTCTCGCGATAAAAACCAAGGCAAGAACCGTAGTGGGGGAGGAGGGAGAGGAGCCTACTTTGTGACCCCGGATCTGAGTTACGACTAGGGAGGGAGAAAGACGGAAGTGCGAAGATGATGAATGGGATGGGAAAAAAAAAAAAAAAAAAAAAAAAAAAAACATGATGATGCCTCAGAGTTGACCTGCGCGCTGACATCCATTGCAGTTATGTGGAGCAGGTTCTGTCTGTGCTTGTCTGTGTGTTATTTGCAAGACGAGCGAATGAGACGCAGCACATTTCGAGTACATTTTACGCACATACGTCCAAAATTTTGGCCTCCGGGGGGCCCTGCGGGGGGCGCACCTCGCCTCCGGCTCGGTCTGCGCTACGCGCACATCCAAACATGCCCGATGTGCGCTACGCGCACATGTTGCTGGAGTCCTAATTCTACCCCTGGTACAGAGTATAATTAATGGACGTTATCACAAAATCGCACTTGACGAATTTCAGGTCGCCATGTCGCTTATAACTGCTGTGATCAAATCGAAGGGGTAACATGCCCACACGAATGCCTTCGGGAAAGAGACATTCATTCGTGAATTGTGAGTCCGAAAAAGGCTGCACCAAACAAATTGCTGCTGCTGCTGTATGTATTAATAGGCAGATTTTCTCTTACAAAGGCAAGGGTAGGATTGTCACGGCAGGGAACCTAACCTTGGTAATTTTGTACCTGGGTACCAGGTAAAGAAACGTGGAGTATAATCGTATATATGAGGTTTTACGTTTTTGCAGCCGTTCACCAAGAGAGTGTGTAGTGTTAAGAGAGAGCCCCAAAATGAAAACTACAAAATCACCACAGCAGTTTACAATACGATCGGTTTTGCACGGCCAAAGCCACGGGGTAAAAAGGTGGAACGCCGATTCGACTCTTGCTTCGATTTTGTGGTAATACTTTGTCGGTGTGACATGGGACATCTTTCGCGCGCAATGCTTCCGTTTCAACATATCTTACATTTTACGACACAAAACACGAAACATGACATAACGATATTACGAATCTATTAACTCGAGTGCTGACTCTATTTTAGATTTCGGTAAGCTTCCCATAATGTTTGGTTTCTTTTTTTCTCCCCGAATGCGATTTTCTTCAACTTTTCGGTTTACAATTTCACCTTCCTACGAATTTATTTTTCTTTTTTCCTGACGTATTTTATTCTCCCCCCTAGGAAATACTAGAGAGCCCGTATTGCAGATTTTGGATTCTGGCCCTATGTACATATAATAGGAGTTGAACAACAACAGCAACATGTGCCAAATCCCATAATAACAAATACCAGGTATCAAGTAAACATACTGCTGTACGTAAGTCTAAATAACATGTGTCATATGATAAGACACATAAAAAATACATACTCGTACGTATATACATAAAATAATACCAAAAAATAAATAAATGAACATACCGGCAGACCGGCAGGTAGAAAATACCGAGTGGAAACAACCAGTGTTAATATGTACTATAGAATTAAGTGTTACACTTAAAGTGGGTGGGGGGCCGACTACAGATTACAGATTACGATCAGAATAGATCACACAATTGTCAAGTTGCCCTGTAAAAAGGTAAAAGGAGCAGCAAAGAGCAAGTCTGTCACCCACAGGATTACATTTTTGGAAACGCGGACAGATCCCGGTTCAACCTTAACCTTCAGATGTATGAATCTATCTATTTAATGATAGTCGCTGCCACTGCTGCTGCTGTGCTGCTGTTGGTATCTCGTTCGGATCCAACTTCGAGGTTGTTTTTTATTAAAAAATCGCCCAAGGGTGTACGAATACCACGTATGATAGCTAATGTATACGTAGATATGAGAGGAGTGGGCAATCGCACTCGAGAAAAAAAGGAAAACACTCTCGGACTGACCCCGACCTCCGCGCTCAAAATATACGAAAAAATACTCTTGAAATCTTGCAAAATAGAGCTGACAAAAAAAATGGTCGCTTCGATTATAGTCGAGGTCGAGGTCGAGGTTGCGTTCAAACTTGCAAATATTTGGAATGTTGACACCAGGTATCGTATTAATGTGTACCGGTATACAATTTCATCAATTATTAGACAAAATCGTGAATGCATGGTGTGATATGTATTAGATGGTATTATACTGTTTTATGTATGGATTATTTCGGTTCTGGCACAGGGGTTAAGGGTTAATTAAAATCGCGGAGACGAGCCAGGTCCAACTCAGCCCTTCAAAGAAACGTTTATTTTGGTTCAAAACTAAACATTAGAAAAATAGAAACAAAAAATTAAAATTATGTAGAACCCCCGTCCGACCTGTGTGTGTTATACTTATATTACATGTTACCAGTACCCGTCGACATCCAGCAGTACCCGGTATGTATCAGATATAGATATAATATTCGTGTGTATGATATCATATCTACAAGAGTAAGATTTACCTGATAAAGTAAGAGTACCGGCCCTTTTGTCTAACAAGAAAACGAGATACTGGCCCAAAGGCTTGATGTTGATATATTGACAAAGGGCGCGTTTCACACTAACTTCAGTATAACCGTTCCCGAATTTCGTTCCCTCCTGGGTTTCTTGTTTCTTGCGGGGCTCTTTCTTATCTTGCTTATGAGAGGGCAGCCAGCTACTCGTACATACTGCTGTTCGTAAATGTAAAAAATACATCGCTGTACGTTGTGGCCCAGAGAGCTATGTACGTACTGAAAATACTAGACACCGTCCACGCAACCTTAAACTTATGAACAAAGAATACACGTCGTATATACGTACTCTGGTATGTACCAGATACCGGTACGAAATAATACGAAAAAATACAAACAAAACGTCACACAAAGAACAAACGAGACAAACACGACGAGGACGACGTGCAAGACTATTTAATAGTCGGCACAAACTTTGTGCAGAACGTGTGTGGTCAATTTCAACATCTGTCTTGTACGTCGGCCCAGACCAACCCGACCCCAGACCTAACCCCGCCCCTTTAAAGCTCGAGGTCGGCAGGGGAAACCTCCGGGTGGCCGAGAGGCCAGCCTCGATCCGTAAGACGTAAGACCCGCATCCTGCACAAAGTTTTGTGCCGACCAGTCCTTCACATATACAAATAGGGCGAGTCGGCCAATAAGTAAGGACTGAAAATGGGGAGCAAACAAATCAGCTACATAAACAAAGCAAAGCAGAAAGAAAAAAAGCATGCCAAGCACTCATTCGTTCACTCACAATAATGCAAAGTCAATCCACCTCCCAGCCTAGCCTAGCGTCCGAGACCGCCGTTCGATGGTCGACTAAACGGGCTCCCGCTCCCGAACACCTTGCAGACCAGGTTGCGACGCCGTCCCCCGTCTCCCACTTGATCAGACAGCTCGCAAGCCTGGAGTATGCGCCCAGAGGATGACAGCACAGGGGACTTGGACATGAGCTCACACCCTCCAGCTATCGTGAGAGCTCCCACTGAAGTTGCGCGTTGGAGGGTTGGGACCGCAAAGGCCTCGTCGAGGGCCATCCCTGACGATGTGTGGCGGGATCCCATTGCCACCACTGCGGGGTTCGTTTCCACCACGTACTTCTCCGCCTGGGTGCGCGCGCGCACCGCGATCTTCATCTCTCTCAATCGTTGCTGCTGCTGCTGCTGCTGCTGCTGCTGCTGCTGCTGTTGTTGAGCTTGGGTGCTGGAGGCAGGGTGGGTCATGGTTAGTTCGACCTTCGGTGGGAGTAGATAGTCCAAGCTTGGTGTCGCTGCTGCTGTTGCTGTTGCAGCCGCGGTGCCCCCCGCCCCCGCCACTAGACTCCCAGGAGACGGGGAAGGGGAGGAGGAGGAGGAGAAAGGAATCTTCTTGGATCCGCGTTGCGCACTCGACATGAAGACCGATATGCGCGGGCGCGTGAGGCCAGAAGTCACGTCCTTTTTCACTTTGATGGCGCCACGAGGGGGGGGGGCTTGGGTCACACGTGCGGCGTCGCCTATTGGAAGCTCGCGGCAGGACACCACGGGGGGTGACGCCGTATTGCTGCCCTGCGCGGCGACAGCAGTACCCCACGCTGCCGCCGCCGGCGTTGCCTCGAAGCTGTGAGGCCTGTCCGAGAGACTCCCCGATGACGCGGCGTGGGTTATTCGCGGAGGCACCGGCATTGGTGATGCACGCTCCTCTGTTTTCATCACCGAGGCTGCTGATGAGCGACGCTGATCGTGAGAGATATCGTTCGTAGAGAGAGGAAAAAACAGGAAAAGCAAATGTGCACGCACAAGTAACATATCATAGAGGCGAGAGGAGAGAGAGGAGGTTGCTGAGGGGAGCGAGGGGGCATCCTTGGACAAGACGATGTGCTTGGCGGCGCAAGCATGCATACAGGGCGGAGGAGCAACACACAGCAACAGACAGCAGAGCGTAGCAGAGAGCGCATGCGATCCACGCCAGGCAAAGCTATCATACGCAGAGATTCATAAAGGCCAAGAGTAAGCTCAAAATGATGTGCCCTGTGTGTGTCTTGAAAGAGCTACCTGGCTCTGTAAAAGCTCGTATCGTATCGTATGATATCATACATACGATGTGGGCAGGGCAAGGAAGACGACGCAACGTGGCGCTAAACTTGTTGAGGGGAACCCCCAAAACTTGCCCAGCGCATGAATGAATGAGCAGACAACGAAAAAAACATGGATTTTCAAAGTACAATGGAAAGCAAAAGCTAGAGGTTCCAAGGAGCATCTGGCAGCAACAGCAGTAGCGCACAGCACCTTGATAGACGGACACGCCACTTCTTCCGCCTCGAGTGCCTCATCCTCCTCCAGCCTCTTCCTCCCCCTAGGCTTCCCGCGGACGTGCGCTAGCGTTGTCGTTGTCGGGTCCGTCGTCAGGAGGGGCAACGTGTTTTCCCAGTTTTGAGTTTGGGATTGCTGCGCAAGTCTACAACTCTCCTGCTGAGAGAAGCCAAACCCCATAGAAACGAATGGGCCCAAGCTCGCCCCACTGCTTCCCGGCGACAGCGGTGCTGGGACTGCCGCCACCGTCGCATCCTGCTCTGCCTCATCCAGCGCGCAGAACTTGAAAAAGTCGGAGGTGGTGCTCTGATGGGCGAATAGGTCGTCGAATCCCTCGAAGCCACCCAGATCATCGCCCAGTCCGGCTCCCAAGTCCACGTCCATCGACCGTAACAGCGACGAGGGCTCCATCTCCATTGCTCACACGCAACTCTCTTGGCTGCGCTGTGGCACGCTGCGTGGTGGGAAAGCTATTCGCTTGTACTACTACTATGCTTTGCTGTGCGTACGTACTGCTGTAGTCTGCTCGAGCTCGTGTGTTTTGAGCGTCCTATCGTGGCGCAATCGATTGTTTCGAGCTTTTTTTTCTCATTATTTTTTTTCGCTAGGCCTCGCTTAGCTGTGATTGGCTGGTATTCTCCCGATAATATGTAACGCCGAAAATATAAAAAAATGCCCTGAATCCGACATCATTTGTGGTTCCAGATTCCGGATCAATTCTCAGACAACCGTGCAACCATACTACGCACGGCGGTACGGCGGCGGTGCTGCCGTGCTACAGCTGTGCTGCTCTGTTTTGCGAATGAGTTCAACTGTAAAAAGAGAAAAATGTCCCGGGATGTTGTCCGCTTCCGTTTTTTTGGCAAGTGGGGTAGGTGCCAGGCACAAAATTAAGTACCACCTGGTATACGGACGCAAGCTAGAAGAAAAAACCCGGCATGTATTCAGCGGAATTGCCAAAGCTACGAGTACTAACGGAAGCTTTTTACTGTAATTCTACTACGACTACTACTGCGACCAGGTTCGATGTACGAGTAGCCTTAGCCTTTCTATGCTGCCATGCACAGCAAGCAGCAGTATGATAAGTAGTCTCCCACCGCTCACCACCACTACTCGTACAACAACACAGTGTACGTACGTAAAATACCGGAATTCGAGAAAAGGACTCCAGGTATAATATGACAGGTAAGTTTATGTCATGTGTGGTCCCGCCCCCCCCCCCTCGATGGTGTATATTACGTCGTTTGCGGTTGTGTTGCTGTCTGTGTTGTTGTGGTGTCCTTTGCGCCCCCCCGTTCACAGTGGTCCGGAAAGTCAAAGGGGGGCAGGGGGCCGGAACAAACCAACGCGATCTCGCGAAGGGGGGGGAACTAAACAAAGAAAAAAAACGCGGAAACGGGGGCTGGAAACAGGCTGGAAACAGGCTGGAAACCGACTGGAAAACGAGGAAACCGGGGTACCTATATATACTTGTACGCTAAATATATGCGCGGTGCACACAGAGCTACCAGGTACTGCTGCTGCTGTAGTATTTGAACCAGCATGCATGCAACATTCAACCAGGCGATTATCATTTACCTACACCACCTATATAGTATCGTACGTGGTATAGAACATATATGCATCCTACTCGGCGAATTCTTAGCGCAGGTACTGCGGGGGATAATTGCCTGATAATTTCCCGCGCGGGCGAAAATATGAAGATAGATAGAGAGGTAGTAAAAAGTACCCTCTGAGTACATACGGATATACACTACTAATAGTCTACTACATACAGCAGCAGTACGTGCGTCCGCCTCTCGTGTTACCTATCTATGTCACTCTCCGGTGCAATCTAAGGTTAGGCGCACCAACAACAACGCGGTTTACTCTCACAGCTAGCTGTGTCTTTCTTTGGGGGTGGGCCTGGAGCTATAGAGGGGTAGATAGGGTTATTATACATGTGATGGGAGAGAGATTGCCCTTCCTTGATGACGGCTGGCTTCTTCGTCGTCGATGACAGCCAGTTGTCTTTCATAGCAACTTGGTTGGTTGGCGTGTGCTGTGGCCGCGGAGTTACTAATACTGCTGCTGCTGCCGTAGTTGTAGATCGATATGCCCAGCTGCCTACTACGCAGTACGGTGAAAATGGGGAGGGGGCGGGGGGGGCAAAGGGCATCCATCCATGACGGAGGCGGGGGGGGGGCGGGATCCGGTATTGCAAGCGTGTGTGGTGGTAAACAACGCACCAGTTTGTTCGTTGTTATATACCAGGTACACAACAAGAAAAAGGGTGTATGTGCAGTGTGTCGTGGGTTCAAAGCTAACCTTGCGTACAAGTACTCGTACGTATTTGGTATTTTTCGTGTTCGCGCTGTGGAGACATTATTATTATTAGTGTGGGTTTGATAGTGCTCTCTTGGTGGCGAGGGGAGTGCCCCGGAGACCAATCAATGCAGCATGGTGAGATTTGCCGAGCCCGAAAGTATATATTATATATATATGCCGTATGCCGGGTATGTCGGTTGTTGGTTGTATGATAGCATAGCACAATACCCATTGGCCTACCTTGTCACGTGACAATTTAGTAAGTGGGCCAGTGGGTAGTGTTGCATAACCAACACAGTTACAGGTTGGAAAACCCCAAATAACGCAGCAAATATAGCAAATATAGCGGAAACGCTGAAACCCTAAATTACAAGCATACAAAAAAAAAGTGTACCGACCTGGTGTGTATTATTACTGGTACATATGATATGCATAGTATTATACCAGCCGTTACATATTTGTACCTGGTCACAGGTAACGTTACTTAGCGGGCGCATTTACTTCCTAGCTTTCACCCGCCCGGGTCGTTATATCGTATCGTATCATATACCATGGTAATACCATGGTACATCATACCTGGTATAATATAATCAGGCCTGGGACTCCTTTTTGTGCCGACATTTACTTTTTATTTTTTTAGCATAATAATTCACTGCTGGCTGCTGGTCTCTGCGAATCATTTTTCGAGCATAGTCCCCTCTGCTTGGCAAAGATGTCAGGAGAAGGGCAACCGTCAAGCAGTCAGTCAGTCAAGGGCGTCCGTCAAGGCATTTCCATCCGTCTAGACGGATTGTCCCCTATCCCCGCTAGGAAAAAACGTCTTACAATGTGTGTGGAAACCCCTTTTTTTGATCGTGCTGGCTGCTGACTCCAACACATCATGAAGGAGCAAGAAGAAACGAGGATATTGCTGTGTTGCGCGTTGCTCGTGATATAATATCAGTACACTGCTGTAGATCTGAACTCCGAACGAGAATAAAAAATGGTAGAACAAAATGGCAGAAAAAAATCCCAACCAGAAAATACAGGTTTTCAAAATATATGGTAAAAAAAACGGGGATTTTAACTTGGTGTCCCCGAGTTTTGCCGTCAAGGCACGTCCGTCAAGGCATTTTCCTTGACCCCGTCCGGCAAGGGGTAAAAGTGCCGTCTCCTGACATCTTTGCTGCTTGGCGGCGAGCACAAAAAACAAAGAAGCGAAATAAGATCGTTCTTTGTCAGGTGGCAAAAAAGCATACCTGGTACTGGTAATGGCTACCGCGTACATAGAGCTGGGTACTGACTGACTCATTCAGTAGCGATTATTATGCTGTCGTCAAAACAGTAGAATACTGGATTGCATGTCTCTCCTCTCTACTACAACAGTATCTGCCTATTAATAATATCTCCTCCCGAAACACATTTAGTGGGTTTCCACTATAATATGGCGTGTTTCTTGCGCATACTACGTAATATAAGAAATACTCGCGAATATACTGGCCAAGACAATCAATAGATTTCTGCTGCCAGTGGATTACTACCGAAAGTACACACTGTGTCAGTGCCCAGCCCTAATAATGGAGCATAATATAAGCGTAATTCGCATTTTAGGTACAGTTACGTAGTACAGCATAATAATCGGATAAAACGGGCGTAAATGAGGTGGCATAATCGGCGGGCAAAGGAGCACATACATAAAACTCAGGCCTACAGGTATATGCATAATATATTATACCGCACGGGGTATACATAGCGGCGAGGGAAGGGAGGTGACAAAAAGCATCCTTCGAACTACGGAGAGAAGAAGAAGGGCAAATTCTCGACGCAGAACCCGAAGAAAAAATAACGGGACGAGGTGTCGGGACAAGCGTAATTCCCAGAGACAAGAGACCTGATGCCTACAAAAAGGAAGAATCTCGCGATGGATCCGGAGTTGAGAAACGGGAGAGGCGCAGAGAAACATCGCCGGACTAACTAAAAACGGATAAAGGACCTTGACCGTGGGCCCTCGCTAAAGAATACGAGGTGGCGCATCAAATTGAATGGACACTTCGTTGTGTGGGGGGAGAGACGCACACACATGACCCCGAGGCCTGATGCATTGAAAAAGGGATCGTCGTGTTGAAGGTACTGTCTGGTGGCACCTCCTTCCAGGATTGTTTTTCAAGCGGATCCTGCGTTGTCACTCGCTTGTGGTTCGTTCGAAGAGAACTTTGTCGTTTTATCCTGTTCGGCCCGATATGAGGGCTGAAAAGAGGGGACACGCATACCATTTAGTTGTTGGGCAAAAAAGGGAAAACCTACTATTAATAATAGGTGGGGGACACAGACCATTATTTGTTGGGCACAAGGGAAAACTTGAGTGCTCTACATACTCAGTAAGCGCTGACTGGGTAGAGTAGTAGGTTATCCCTTGTACCCAACACCCCAACCACCGGCGGCATATGGGGGGACATGACGCAAAGCGTCTGACAGGCTATATATAGTAGGTGGATGTTTTGATGTTTTAGCGTTTAACGTGGGAGTCTGCGAGTCCGCTCCGCCGCGAAGTCGCATTTCGATGGCAGAGATCAAGAGCCGAACCGTGTGTGTGCCCGTTGACGCCGACACGTTCGAAGCTGTTGGGTGAGAAACGAGGAGATCACACCCTGGACAATAGACACAACAACGTTCTATTCCTTCGGCAATAGACGAGGGGAGGCATCTGATCTGTCGATAGATATTGTCAGCGACAATAGACTGCGGGAGGTGCCTATTGATACATATTGTCGGCCACAATAGACCGCGGAAGGTGTCTACAGTACCGATATATATCGTCGGTGGCAATAGGCTGTGGTGGGGAATGCATCTATCAATAATAGCTATTGTCGGCGACATTAGACTGGTGATACTATGCTGTCGATAGGTAAATGTTGTCCACCACAATATATAGATTGTGAAGTATGTCTATCGTTGGTCATTGCCAGCCACAATCGATTGTGCGAGGTGTCTATCGATGGACACTGTCAGCTATCAGCCGCAATAGATTGTGCAAGCTCGCTATCGGTAGCCATTGCGGAATCGTGCTGTTGGGGAATAGCAGCAACGTGGTAAATCGCTGAAGCAGTAGACGGCAATCGGTTTGTAGAGTTCGAGAGTTTACTACGTTTCCGTCTCTACATTAATTTTTACCCGTTTTTGGTTTGCGTGAAAGACTACGAAAATGTATCTACCCCGAGAGCATCATGACGTTTTTGTTTTGTTTTTTTTTCCTATTTTGACATTAGTTTTTTTAATAAAGAGATGAAAATACACTATTTCTGTTTTCACAATAGGTTGGGGCAATAGTCTATAGTGGAGGCAAACCCATTCATTAGTAAATTGCGGGTGGCAACGACTATTATTGTTGGACAAAGTTGATGATCGATAGACTAAATGTTTTGGGCTGTTGTTCAAACAAGGTATATTTAGTGACGGCGAACGTTTCCTGGCTCCCGGCTATGGCTGTGTACCGCACGCCGATTGCCTTCGCCGATACGGCACCACCGCGCTTCCCAACGGGGCCCACTTCTGGTACAAGGGCGACGACGGTCTGTGGTGGCTTGGGAAGATCAGCGCGACTACAACGACGGACGGAGTCTATTTCGTTCAATTTATGGATGACCCGGGACCGATCAGGCTTCCTCTTCCTCCGGCGCGCTACACGAATTCAACGGGAGCTGTACGAGGTTCTTGGTGTCTACAAGTACACTTAGCTAGTGTCTACAAGTACACTTAGCTAGCGCGTTTACACAGGGGGTCCAGCGTATCGTAGATGAACCACGAGGCGCAGCCGTGGATCACTGATTGTTCGCATCGCCGCTGCGCCCGATTATTTTCCCGTTCTTGTTTTCGGGGATTGGGGAGGGGGTTATAGTACCAGATATTTGTTTATGACATTTTCCGAGCTTTCGGATCGGACTGTTTTTCTTCACGGTATTCCCTACGTGCTTTCTCATTTTTTTCTGGGACGGGTTTGGGGATCGTTCTTGCGCATTTCGCCCTGCCTACCCCCCCCCGCTCAGTGCCGGGGCTGATCTGGGTAATCGGGGCACTCATTTGTGACACAGGACACGCTTTCTGGATGTTTTGGGCCGGGTCTCGGGGGAGTTTCGGAGTATTTCGTTTTCCGTCCTTTTTCGTCGTGCCGACCCCCCCCCCGCTCGTGAGCCCGGGGGCGGTCTACGTAAAATGGACTACTCATGCAGCCACCGACGGGCACAGGACTGCATCGCTTTCGGTTCCAAAGTTTCTTTCTGTATTTGATGTTCCTTGGTCGGCTTCGTAGCCTTGCCGTTCAGAGGTGTGGGAGTGGTTTATGATGAGCCGCATCTTCGACTCGTGTTTTAGTTCGTGGAATCGGGGTTTCCATTAAATTCTCATATTTCTGCATATACGGCTCATTAGAGTGGGCTACCGTAGTGTTATGGTATTGCTGGAATTATGTCGAAATGCCAGTAAATACCTGGTCACAGGTATTGGGATCGTATTGATAGTGCTTGGAAGGCGTATCTTAGGTGGAAACCAGGGGTTTCCAAGGCGAGGCAACTCGAGCCTTCAGCCTTCCAGTCTTTCATCATGGGAAAAGGAACAAAACTGCTCTTCTTCTATCTCTAAGCAAACAACGCACGTGAGTACCAACGAGTACCGTAATCATGCGAAGGTTCGCACCCATCGGAAGGTTGGCACCTATCGGAGAGATAGCACCGGGGTGCGATAAAAACACAAGGTAGAAACATTTAATCGTGTTTTCGCACCCCCATCGGAGAGATCGCACCCCGGTGCGATCTCTCCGACATAAATAGAAATTTGAGGGCCACCGCAGCGGGTCTGTAGTAGGTAATATTATCATTTCTTTCATACTCCGATGCGATATCACCAGTGCGCCACTCCTCTCAAACGTACTTTACTAACGCATGGTAGGTCAAGTCGTTTTAGGTAGCTTTGAGTCATTTACGCAGCACCGTTGCCCCAGTACGGCCCGGTGTATTTCGATTCAGCAGCGCACCCATCGGAGAGATTGCACCGGGGGTGCGCCAAAATAGAAGAACGGCATGATTTAATTGTGTTTAATTGTGTTTCCGCACCCCCATCGGAGAGAATGCACCCATCGGAGAGATAGCACCGGGGTGCGATAAAAAACACAACGTAGAAACATTTAAAAACGCGATCGCACCCGGTGCGAACCTTCGCATGATTACGGTACCTGTTCAATAGCCAAACCTGGCAAGGGATACTCTGGTGTCCCATACCCTTTCCCCGATATCTATGGTTCCGGACAATACTCGTAGTCATCTACCTATGTGTGTGTGTTCTTCACATTAAACCTTCCTTTTTACCCGTCGACATCCAGCACACCCAGTGTCCGTGCCGATTCTTCATCCTAAAAAGGTACCTGGGCAACCTTCAACCTTTTCACTCCATTGTTACGTTACGGCAATGGTACATTGGGCCAATTGTCTGCTATTACATTGATCCCGACAGTAGCTATCGATGGACGGCGTGGCCAGCCTGTTGTAGGTAACAATGGCCATTGATACGCTCGTTTTGGGGGCTATTGTAGCAGCAGTGTTATATTTTCTTTCTAGTGTCCAGGGTGTGAGCACTTTCCAACATCATCTATCCCATGATTATACTTGCCTATTTGCCAGAATATCATGATCTATTGACGCCGACAAGGTCTATCGATAAACAGGATGGCCAGTTTATCACCTATCGTGGTATATATATAGGCAATGGTCCCTGCCAACCACAATATATTGTGAATTGTGCGGTGTGTCCATCGATGCCCATTGCCAGTCACAATAGATTGTACGAGGTGTCTATCGGCAGCTATTACCAACGGCCTTGGATTGTGTAACCCATCCATCGATACCCATTCTCCCCCACACTAGACTATGCGAGCTACCCATCGATACACATTGTCCACCACAATACATTCTGCCGGCTATCCATCAAGGGCCGTTGCCGGCACCAGTAGATTGAATAGATTGGGCAAGTAACCAATCGATAATCGCTACCAGATAGATACACATTGCCGACGACAGTGGACCCGTCCATCGTACCATATGCTATTGCCATTGCAATGGCCATTGTCTATTGTCCAGGGTGTGAAGGAGATGGACTCGTGCCCAGCCAACCCAACGGAGTCAGCTCGGTAGCAGCGCTGACGGGAGCGATACAAGCGGTTTTCGCGCCAGACTACAGTACCATCAATGTCAGCATTTGGGCCACGGTGTGAGCTTTCCGCTCAGCACCACCTCCCCTAGGGGCGATGTAGTACAACAAGCTCGTGGCGACCTTGCGAACTCCAAGAAACTTCTACGCCTCCTGAAAAATATCGGGACGATAAAAACAAGAACACATCAAATAAATTTCTTGGAGGCGTAGAAGTTTCTTGGGGGAACCCGAGAGGGTAGAGCGACGATAAAAATAAGAACACGTCAAAGAAATGCCTGCAAGAACGGGCGGTCGCCCGTAGCAGAAGAAAACACACACACATGCGGTTGTGGCGGTGCACGCCAGCCCTTGCGCGTTGCTCACCCACAAAATAAGCGAAGCACCCGGTCGAGGCATTTGGGATGCTCATCTCCGTTCCTGCGGCGGGGCCGAGGTCATCCGTGTCTGCCAAAGCGGATGCCGCATCAGGGGTCGCGGATCCAGTCGAAGGTAGAAGTGGAGTAGGAGGTGGATTGGCGGAGACCCGGACAGATGAAAAAAAACAACGCCGCCATAATAGTTGCAGCACCGTGGGCAGACTGGCGCGACGGCTGAGGTGGTCACGGGCGAGGTTTGTGGTGCACCCGCCCGCGCAAGGCCTCTTTAACCCCGGTAAAACAAAAGCATCGCTGGATCTAAAGGAATAGTCGACGGCCGTTTGCACGGCGGCTGTAGCGGTTGCCGCTGAGCAGCGGCTTCGAGTTGGAACGAGGTTTTAGGTTTGAAGAGCAGGGGGGTGCTGGGGCGGAACCAAGGACTAAACGTCTTAGAAGAGGCAAAGCTGGTGCAACGGGATCGGTGGTCAAGGTTTTGTTTGCGGCATGCAAGGCACTGGTCGACGACGGACCAAACGAGGTTGGATAGGAACCCAGGGCGGCAGCTAGGCTATCGACGACGGCAGGAAGTGGCTCCACAGGCACGACGAATGTCGAAAATATGACCATGCTGGCGATGACGATGTTGGCAGCAGGTTTTCGTCAGTGCAATTGCATATATACTATATATACGAAGCATAATATATACGAATTATCTGCCTGTTATACGAAGTAGGTATGAACATTTCTTACAGTACCCATAGAGAAGGATGATGAAACAAAACAGAAAACAGCTTCAGGCAGAACCAAAGAGATCGCCAGTCCTCATTCGATTCGTGATACGGGAAATGCAAGCGACGACGCGGTCAAACTAAAAACAGGGACAAATGCCGAAAGAAGCACGCAACCAAGCTTGAAATATAGCCCAACCCAACAAAGCTAGTCCCCTTAAAGGAGCAATCCAAAGTCTTGAGTGCGACCAGCTTCTGACCTGGCCCCCGACCCTCAGCGGCAGCCGTACGGGTCATGTGCTCGAACAACACGACCTTACTGTCTCCGGAGTGGAGCTCCCAGAGTTCGTGCTGCCGCTCTCACAGTCTGCCGCGTGGAACACCCAGGTTTTGTACTGTCCCCCGCACCCCGGGCAAGTCCCCATCATAGTCGTCGGTGGATGGGTATGGGTCTTCAACACCGTGATAATATTTTTCTAGGTCGCCGAAACCAGCATAGAAGCCAAGGTTCTAACAAAATGTTGTCGCCCAACTGGAGAAGAAAGTTAAAAGTTCTATCTGTCGAGACCCTGCCCCCCGAAACGACGCCGGACGCCTGCTCCATGGGCGCCTAGCTGCTGGACCTTTCACTGTCCTGATTCGGTGGCCCGCTGCAGACCGTGTGCCTAGCAGTAGAAGCCAACCCGTATAGGTCAATACTACACGCATCTTCATGTCTTCCTGGTTTATCACGCTAGCCATCGCCATCGCAACACTCGTTTTTTCTCTGTTCGAATTTCCAATGTTCACGACTTCCTTCGACATCTCCCATATTCCCTTCGGGATCGACCGAGGCGTTCGCGACGTTTCTCCTTGCCCGCTTCCCTCCTGAGACTGTCGGGACCTGCCCTCCTGCGGCTGTCGGGACAGGCCGGGCGTAAGCTTTTCTTGATCGTGCACCTTTGACTCGCTTGTCAAGCGAGCAAGCAAAATCGATTCGAACCCACGAACAACACATTTTATTCGTCAGAAGAAATTGTTACGGGGTAGTAATCAGAACCGACAATGGACTCCAAAAAAGTGACATTCCTTATGTTCACAGACCACATTTTGTTCTGACTACTATCATCCCTCGTAATACACGTTGGACGCGACTGAAATGGCCCAACAGGTAATTTGTTTCCAACGAACATTGATGGCCTCGAGCGAGTGAGAGCTCGAAGACGGCGAGGGGAAGGCGGAGGGGGGAGGTAGGGTCATGCGCACTTTGTTCGGGGCTACACCAAGCGGCGGCGCTGACGGAAGTATTCGAGGCGAATACGACTTGCGGCATCTCGGGCGCTCGTTGACGACCATCGCCGGCATCTGGGCCATGGCGTGGTTCACTCGCTCGATTCCGTCGTTGCTGGTGGGGTGGAAGGAGCTTTTCGCCATATTACGCACGCCGTGCAGTTTGTACACAGTGAGCGGAAGCGCGGAGCATATAGATTGGAGGCCGTTTACGAATAAGAGGCTCACCGGACACCCCCATACTGGAAAATGTCGTTTTATCACGACGTCGTCGGTACGGCAGCTCCAAAACCTAGGCGGTAGAAAAAGCGTTGATTTTATTGGCGGGTCGGTTGAAACACTAGTGAATCGAAGGATGCAGGCGTTTTCGCGTGATATACCCGGTAGGGGGGGCCGAAACCGTCGACGCTGGTAGCAACACCAGGCCTGGACGGTCGGTGTAGGGGAAGTGTGGGGCATCTTATGCCGTATGTATGAGCGATTTGGGGCTTGGGGCAATGACAAAGCGAAGCGACCCCGCGCGCGTACGCTCATACCGATTCGCCAGAAATAAACGCTCGAGCACATAAATAATTCGACAGCGACCCCGCGCGCGTACGCTCATACCGATTCGCCAGAAACAAACGCTCGAGCACACAAATAGTTCGAGCGACGTCGAGGTGGCCGTACGCGTTGGCGTGGCGCGCCTGCATAGTCTACGGTCGCATCCGCATCGGAACCTAATTTCAAGTAGACGTTTCATCAACAAGGCGAGCAGCGTGCAAGCCTGGTTGACCAGGGCGAGCCGGGGTGGAGGGTTCAGAGCTTCTGGATCAAGGTAAGGATGAATTCCTTGTCCTTGTGGGAGCACCCTTTTTCGAACCAATGCTCCAGTTTCCGAAAGCGAAGGCCGCTTGTGAGACGAAACTTGTAGGGCAAGATTTTCAAGTAAAAATGGAGGGGCTGCCGTGGAGGATGTGTCAAGCGATGGCGTCGGCTTGGCGAGTTTTCTCCGTGTATACCCAGTCGGTGTCGCGAACAGCGATCGGCAGAATCGTAAAACGATATTTCCGCCGAAGAAAGCACGTCGGGGAAAGCGGCGGGGACAGCGTTTGCGTGCGTCCAGAGGGCACACGCATAGCTGGCAAGGGCGTGGCAGATTCAGTATTGGCGCGTGGCCAGCACAATCGGAATATGGTCGGTGCGGTGGGCGTATAACCACCAAGCGAAGGGCTTTGTGGCCGTCGAAAACTGCGCGCCGCGTTGGCCATTCAGTGGGCAGACGGTGGCGTAGGGTCTGATTGGTCGAAACGGTAAAATCTACAGCGGTTTATGGGCCACCAGCGGCGGCAGATTCCCGGCGGCGCGTGCGGATCGAAATAAGGCCCGGCCGAAGGGAAGAAGATAGGCGCGGCAGGGGCGAAGATGAAGGAAGTAGAGGCATGTCCGTGGTCAGAGCCGAAACTAGACCATGTCTGGTTCGGGCAACGCGCGAGGTTGCCTGAGATAAGACAGGAAGAACCTGATAATCGATGTATTGTTGCGTCCTTCTGTGTCGGGGGAGTCGGAGAAGAGAGGGACAGGGGGATAATAGTGGAGCAACCCCAAACGGATATATTCCGAAAAAGCTGCCGTCGGGGAAGGGATAGTAGGAGGGGTGTCTCCCAACGAAGCTGTATCCATAGTAGTGGCCGATGAAGCAGGCCACGCTACGGAGCTGAAAATCGGGACGGGTCCAGCGAGCAGAAGGGTCCATTCTCGAGCCGACCATGTCCAAAGTGAGGGAAAAAGGGAAGGTGCGGAGCGAACTCAGGAGAAACGGCATTTGGACCGATGCCGACATGACAAGAGGTCCTACGGGAGGGTGCACCGGGAACTCCAAACGCTGAAGCGGCAATATCGTCGTCTGCAAGTGTGTTCGTGGTGTAATTCCGGTCGGAGCCTCCGCGGAAGCTCAGTGGGGGGGGGGGGGGGCGTACTCATTTGTTGCTTGCCTTAGTCATTTTACCATTGACCACGCATCCCTTTCGAGACGGAGCACCGTTCCTACTCCTAATAGAGACACCTCCAACACTTGGGCGCTCATTACGTTGTTTCCATATATTACAAAGAAACTTTTTGCTAATCTTATCCCCTTCCTGTTTCGCCGCCTGTGGCCACCATCTATCTCCTAAGATAGCGATCGTTTTCTCGCTACTATTTAGTGTACCAAACTGCTCTATGTCACACTCGTCTATTTTCCTCATCTCCTCCTCTAGCACATCCCTTTCCTCCTTATACCTTTCACATTCTCCCACTATGTGAATTCTACTCTCTATGGCTTTGCCACATGGGCACATCTGTGCATCTACTTCCTCCTCCTCCCGGCTACTGGTATACCTCCTCCTTCTTTCTGGCAGGTCCAGGTCCCCTACGCGAAATCGCAGTTTCAGCTTTTTCGCGAAGTCCATTGGGCCATGCAGATACCTTTTCATTCCTATTCCTTCTCTCAACCCCCCGTATATCTCTAAGTGTTCTTCCCCTTCTATCTTCTTTCTTAGCGTTAGCCTTTCCCTGCTTTCTATCCTTTCTTTTACTTCTGTCTTGTATCCGCTAAATTTCTCTATGGCCAGCATCTCTTTTTGGTTTCCTATATCCTTCCATACTTTCTCGACTACGCTATCGGGGGGGGGGGGGGCGTACTCATTTAGTGCTCGCCTTAGTCATTTGACCATTGACCATGCATCCCTTTCGAGACGGAGCACCGCTTGTACTCCTGATAGAGACACCTCCACGCTCACTGCGTTGTTTTCATACAGTACATATCCCCTTTTTTCGCCGCCTGTGGCCACCATTAATCTCCTATGTAGGATAGCGATCGTTTTCAAGCTACTATCTAGTGTACCAAAATTCTTCACGTTACATTCGTTTTATGTTCCTCATCTCCTTCTCTTAACACAAACACATCCTGTTCCTCCTTGTACATTTCACACTGCCCCACTGTGTGCGTTCTACTCTCCATTGCTTTGCCACAAGGGCACATCTGTGCATCTACTTCCTCCTGCTCCCGACTACTGGTATAGACGCGTGCAACGATAGAGGTATACCTTATTCTGGCCGAAACGTTTTCTGAATGATCTATTAAAGGCACCTTAACCCAAAACGTCGAAATTTCATTTTTGTGTCGACAATTTTTTCGTTGTCTCGTTAGGCCATGAGATTGTTCATCGGGTATGTAGTATATAGCACTTTTGTTTCCCTCCCGAATCAGTTTTTGACTTACTATTGGTATAGAGCTCCTCAAGTGACCACCCTTATAAGGCAAAAACATGGTGCACCTCTATCGTAGCATGCGTCTATACCCCTTTCTACTTTCTGGCAGGTCTAGGTCCTGACGCGAAATCGCAGTTTCAGCGTTTCGCGAAGTCCATTAGGCCGTGCACATAAGTTTTCATTCCTATTCCTCCTCTTAGCCCCCCGTGTATCTCTAAGTGTTCCTTCCCTTCCACCTTGTTTCTTAGCGCTAGCCTTTCCCTTATTTCTATCCTTTCTTTTACGTCTGTCTTGTACCCCCAAACTTCTCTATGACCAACTCTGTTTTTGTTTTCCTCCTATATCCTTCCATACTTTCTCGACTACGCTATCCCATCTTATTCCAACTCGCCCTTCAGTTACTTTCTCCCATACAGCTCTATCAAATATGGCTGGCAACCTCTTGTTTGGCTTTTTCTTTGCTTTATATTGTCATTTCAACTTCCTCACTTCTCTATTCGTCTTTAGTGGGTACATTAACATTCCCAGTTCTGCTCTTAATACGGTATTACTCGTCGTAGTTGAGCATCCTAGTACTTTTTTAGCTGCTGTCATTTGTACTGTTTCCCGCTGTTTTTACGAACTCCGCATTCCCTTCCCATACTTCTCCTGCAAATTCTAGCTTTGGCACAATCGCATTCATGAAGATACGTCTCTTAATTATATGAATAGTGTAAAGGTTCGAGCCTGTGTTTAATAGGATCGCTTCCATCTCGCCTACGCGTGGTTTACCCATCCCTGATACGTTTGCTATGTGTGCATCCCAAGAGCAGTCTTTTGAGATCTCTACGCCAAGATACGCATACTGATCCACGATCGGTAATTCATCTTCTCCCCACTTCCACTTGAAAGTTACCGGGATCGCCTTATCTTCGTTACTTACAACTACTACGCACTTTTTTACGTCACTCTCAGGTAGGGGGGGCGTGAACTGCAACTTGTCGGTATGGAGTAATTACCATGTGTGGAACATCGAGGTCGTCAAAGTCTAGGTGAAGGCCCGTGCTAGCTAATGTTGCGGAAGTTCAAGGTGGAGAGGGGCGTGCGCACACCTAAAACGACGCTGCGGCTGAAGGGTGTCAGCCCGTCCCGTTTACACCCACACGGTAGGTCGATTCCGACGCGTGGCCACCCAAACGGGTACCCGTCGCAGAAAAACAGAAATAAGGAGGCCACAGGGACGGAGACGGTAGACGCATTCTTCACCGAGGGAAGTCAAGCGTGTACCGTCACGCTTCGTCGCGGATAGCGTTAACCTGGAGAGGAAATCAGCGATTCCGTTGGAGGTGCCTTGCTGGGTTTCTGGATGTACTTGGATGTGGTGGGGAGTCCCGAGTCTTTGCTGCACACAATTAATAGCGTAGTGGTATTAATAGCTGGTCTTGTCAAAAATGTTCGAAGATATTGAGGCCAAGAAAACGTGGAAGGTGATGAATCACAAGCTATAAAATCGACCGTGGTCCAGCGATGCTCGGAATCGAGGGTAGCGCTGCTGGTGTGTGTAGACGATAATAGAGCTGACCGGCCCATCGTGTTACCGCAGCTCAAGTGCCTAAACAAAACCGTCGACGTGGGCGTGGCAGTAGAGAAATATCAGGCGAGAGATGTTGGCGACGGCGTCCCGTTCCCGTCAGGGTAGGCCGAGGTCGGTGGCGCTCATAGCCTGAAAGGAGTTGCCGTTGTCCATGGTTGGCGCGGAGACAGTATTTAGTGCTCACCTTGTTGTAGGAAGGAAATGAATAGTCGGGTGCGCTTGGTCGCTTCCGGCAGGCACTCTCGGTGGCAGGATATAACATCTGAGAGGGGACGCAGCAGCTTTAGGCCGCGAGGCCTCGGCATACGCATCAGGGCGTTTGCCATATCGGCGTTCGGACGGACCCCAGCTAGGATAATGGCGTGTCTTGAGTAAATCCTTGTACGTGGCGCTGACTTTAAAATCCAAAAGGGAGAGTTTGAAAGTAGTTTTCTGTAAGCGCTGGAGAGGCTTCTTGATGTCGAGAACTTAGGTGGCAGGGTCGGGGCTCAAAGACGATGACGTCTTCGACGTGGGAGGCTACGCGGTCGAGACTTTTACACCTCGGCCAGCTCATGAGCTGGCTCATCTGTCATGTATAGCTTAAGCCCTCAAAACATGTGCAAGATGAGCTACCGCCTGTAGCTCAAGCCGGGAAAACAAAGTGCAGCTTATGTAGCTCCTGTACCTCATTTTGGGCCAAATGAGCTACGTAGCTGGTTTTGCTCCTATAACCCACCCTAGGCAAATATGTGGAGATGAGCTATCCTCTATAGCTCAAGCTTTCAAAACATGTGGAGAGGTGAGCTACCGCTTATGGCTCAAGCCGGGGGAAACGTGTGTAGCTCATGTAGCTCCTATAGCTCATCTTGGGCAAAATGGGCTAGTGCATCTAGGTCCTATAGCTCACCCTGGGCAAATATGTGCAGATGAGCTCTCCTCTATAGCTCAAGCTTTCAAAAACATGTGCAGATGAGTTATCAACTACTGGTATAGATCAAGACGGGGAAAAAATGTGCAGTTCATGTAGCTCCTATAGCCCATTCTGGGGAAAATGAGCTAGCTCATGTAGCTCCTGCAGCTCACCTTAGGCAAACATGTGCAAATGAGCTACCACCTACTTGTAGCTCTAGCCGGGAAGAACATGCGCAGCTCATGTAGCTCTTATAGCTCACCCTGGGCTAAATGGGCTATCATAGTTCATGTAGCTTTTGTAGCTAATTCTGGGAAAATATGTGCAGATGAGCTATCACCGATAGCTCAAGCTTTGAAAACATGTGCAGATGATCTACCTCCTAAATTCAAGCTGTACCTTCGAAAAGAGCTAGCTCGAGCTACGGTGAGCTGGTACTTCCGGGGTGTGGAGACTTTTGAAAACCCCATCGGTCACCTCGAAAAATCACCCCGGTGACGCGCTTTCTCCCGTGGGGGAACAATGACCCATTCGATAAGACGCTTCAGCATTCAGAAGGCCGTGAGAGGGGGCGGGGTGGGGTGTATTCATGTCAGGATGCCGTCTTTGTGGGCGGTGATTTTACGCAACAACAAAACGAGGACAACGGGGGAAAGAAACAGTATAAATCCGGCCGATGCCGCACTTGCCGAGGTCTTCGTCGAGGCGGGTGTTGCGGGATTGGCTAAGACTATTGATTTGGTCAGCTCCTTGATATTGACCGTGATGCACACGCCCTCGAAAGTGTACCGGTATGGCGTTACGGCCAAATGGCTCGAGAGGGCTAGCATTATCCCACTTATTCTCTCGCGAGGTGCTCAATGAGGCTGCCCACGAGTTGTTGTCCTATATCGCATCTATCTGTTTGGCAACCTGGGGGTTGCCGCGGTATGGTCGAGAAGTTTAACCGGGGGACTGTCGAGGGAGATCGAAATCTTGAAGGGGGGCGGGGAGCAGGACACAAAACAGCGAAAGGCGTGGAGGACACTTCGGGGGAGATTTAAAGACAACTCTACCCATAATTAGACAACTCTACCCATAGTTAGAGGTGACGGAGTGCATTCCTTGGGGGTCGTGTATGTCGAAAGTGATGCTGCGCGAGTGAACTGGTAGGCGATGCCAAACTCGTAAGCTTGGGCATGGGTCGGCGCCTAGACCCTCCGGCAGATGGCACCTTTGCGTGATTGGCCTCAAGATTATCACGAAGAGGAAGAGGGGTGGTCTCATGCAGGTAGGGGATGGGAAGGTCGTGGTGGCGGTAGGGCAAAGAGAGCGTCAGCCGAGAAGACCATGGAAGGCGCTTGAAACGGTCCAGGGCCGCCCGTCGATGCCGCGGGAAAAGGGATCAAGAACACGGGTGTCACGCACGATGGGAACGCGGAGCAGTGAGCAAGAGGAAGCACCGAAACAATCGCCGGGCTTGTTGTCCGCCACGCCCGCCAAAGATACAAAGCGAAGGACGTGGTCGTCGAGGTGCTCGACGGCGGAAAATTCAGCTGCATTGGAAGCCCTATAAACAAGGTAGAAGCTCATTAACGCCGAGGCACCGCTGCTGCAAACCAAGGCGACCAATAGGAGGTGATAACCGCGCAACAGCGAACATCCGGTGACTTCGGTGCCGAGGAGGTGTAACCCGCCTGTGAAAGCAGAACAATGGAAACAAACGCTACGACTCCACTCTGAGTGTGGTGTGATAGCGTGGGTTTGTCAAAAACTCGTTTGTCTCTCGGGCGGGAGGGAAGGGTGCTGCAGGAGAGGAGCATTTATCAAAACTCACCCAGCCGTCGCGTCCGATAAATAGTCTCACCGCGTGTCGCTTAACCTCCGAAGGGATGCCGTAGGTCCAGAAGGCGCGGGAGGTGGCCGGCCTGTCGTTGCTAGAGAAGTGTTTGCTCTAAACAACGGTGGTGAATGTCTGCACGGAGGGGGGGGTATCGAAGCCACCCTGTAGCCGCAGGAGTGCAAAGGGAGCAGAAGCCACGTACGCGTGTCCAGAAGGACGATGCAGCTGACAATTTGAGCCACCTGCAATCCTGTTCCACGCGACGACGGACGCAGTATTCTGCCACCGTAGTTCCTTCGTCACCTGTCACGGTTGAGATCTGTGCTTGCATCGCCTTGTGCACGGCTGATCAGGTTATCGCCTTGTAAATTGTAGAGGTGTGGGACTGGGTTATGTAGCACGGAATCTTCGACACGTCTTACGAAATGCCCTTCTCTCCCTCTTGATAGTCAATGCCGGCATTTTTCATCAGGATGGACCGTAGTGTCACCGTATCCCAAGTGGGCAGACGCTATAGCTCGTGCTAAAAAAGTGTCCTCCCAAACAGACGTTGTGTTTTCTCTGTACAACGAGCCTCTGTATCTTCGTTGCTTATATTCAGAAGGCACATCAGAGCGCGGCAAGCGAGTAGCCCGAAGACAGGCGTACAGGCCAAACAAACAAAACGGTCGAAAGGGAGGGAAGAACAAGGACCGATGTCCGCATTGGATTAAGAGAGCACGTCAGGAATATCGCAGAGAACGCCGCCCGGTAATTCGATAGTCACCGGCATCCAATTCAAACCATGCACATATTCAACGCGGCGTCTAGTAAATGCGACGGTAGGTGGACCCCGACGCGCAGGAATTAACCACGTTGGTCCGGAGCCACATGCTCATGCCCAACAGGAACGAAGGCGAAGCCGGACCTGCAGCATACCCTGGTATGCGAGAGGCAGGTTTATACCTTATGGACGCCGGGATGGTCCGAAGAGGGACGCAGACGGAGCAGACTTATTGCCAGGCCCTGGGGAGGATGCGCAAATAGTGGGGTGCGGGCAACACGAAGGTCACCAGGCTCAAGAATGGCGGCATCAAAGATGGGAAGAGTCTGCCGCCCGTATGCGGCGAAGGGTTCCTTGCCAGAAGACATGTGTCAGACTACAGTAGAGACTACTGTGGATACTACAACAGTAGGTATTACTGTAAAGACTACCGTAGAGACTCCTGTAGAGATTACTGTAGAGACTACTGCTGTAGAGACTACAGTTGGTAGGGCAGCATATCGTCTCCTAAAAAAGACAACTCATTCAATATTTTACCCTCCCTTTATTCCCTAGATCATCTTCAGATGGCAAACATAATGAAGGTAATAACATGATGCAATTGATGTAAATGAAAAACATCCAGCCCTCATCCGACTCACCCCCAAGCGTTTTCCTGTCTCGCTTGCAGCCCAAATATATCGTAGGTTGGATATCGACACGGTAATGACCGACCAATGCCGGAGAGCCGTCACCGCGGACCAAGTTTACCTCGAAAAGCGGCGGCTCGTGAGACAACATGCCACCAACAGCAGTACGTACCACAAGTGAAAACCGTCGCCAGGGGCGAGGGGGTCGGGCACGAGGAGTGCTGAGGTGCCGAGGGGGGCGTGGTAACGTCAAAACCAGCTCGCCATTACACCGTTTTCGGAGAGGCTAGGGGGGAAAGTACGGTAGGGGCGTGCGTTCAAGCGCTTTTATCTATAGCGACCCAGCATCACATCGTGTTTGTAGCGAGGAAGACGCATGCGCGCATCGCGAGGGAGCGCGTTGGTTGGCCGACTCGAAAAAGCAGTACACTCAGGCGAGGTACCGTCGTAAACTGCTTGGGGTAGATTCGCCTAAACCCGCCTGCTCTAAAGCGGGAGCGGAAGTGTGGTCACGCCTATGCCTAGCGGTGGTGGTACCGACCGACACCATTAGATCCCACACGTCTGGCCGATGAAGGTTCGGAGGGATCCAGTGTCCAGATGCGCAATGCAACCAAATGTTGAGACCACTATGAAGCAGTCGTCCCGCCGTATATACCAACGCTGGTGGCAGGAAGCGGTATCTAGTCTAGATAGTAATTCTACCCCCAACGAGACAAGGGCCATGCTCTGGAGGCAGGGACGGGGCCACGAGGGGGGTTTCGAATATGGAGGCGATGGTGAGCACCTCGGCGCGATGGTCGGTGGGCGCGTCAGAAACATAGGTAGAAAATTCCGAAGGGGGACCTGTACACGCACATGCTGAAGCCGTCAACGGTTACGCACATCGGACAGATCATCGATTTCTTTGTATGAATGAACTTCATGGTCTAGATCTTTCAGGGCAGATGCATTCCTGATCTGTATGATCTGTATGATCTGTATGATCTGTATGATCTAGCTCATGTTGCCGGGTTGGAGCCGTGGGATCTGCACGACCTGGCACATGTTTATTCAGCATGTCGGGTTTTCACCGACCAGGCAGACATTGCTAGCACCAAGCGCGAAGCACCGTTAGGTGTTCAGCGAGTCGTGAGCTGCATCCCACTAAGAACCGCTTGTGAGGCGGACTTGCATATGTATGACAGCTTCAATGGGGGGGGGGGGTACAAATTTGTTGCTCCCTACCTACATGTTCTGCACAGTATTTAGTAACGGCAGGTTAGGACCTAGATGATCTAAATCATGATCTAAATCCTGGTCTATCTATCCTATGTGAGAACGGGCGTGGGAGCGGTGTGGGGTTATTTATTCCCATAAACTCCCTCGGACGAATTCGGAGTGCAGAGTTTGTGGGAGGTGAGGAGGGGCGTGTGGTCCCCGTGAATGCTGTCGCGAAAGGTAGGAAAGGCTTGGCCTGAGAACCCCGTCCCCGCAAGGAGCTGGAACTACAAGCTGTGGGCCCGTTCGCCCAGCACACCGACACCCCACACGAGATCGAAAGGACTGACATCAGTCAGGTGTTTGTTGCTGGGGCTCGAAATATTCTCCACCCCTCCTGGATTTGGAGCGAATTATTAATAGGCAAAAGGGCTATCGAGAACTGCTTTATCTCGTTTACGCCTCGTTTACGCGCCCAAATGACTTCGTCGTTACCGCGTGCGTCGCGGCAGGGGGAAGAGGGGGGCAAACACCCCGCGGAGCCAGTGTCGATTGCAATGGCGAGAGGAAAAAATGCCGAGCAGGCGGCCGTGCCGCGTCCAGAATGTTTGTCAAAGACGGAAGAATGTCGGGCGCGGGCGCGGGGGGGGGTACGAACACCTTGTCCTGGTTGCAGCCTCGCTCGCCCTTGCCCTCGTTAAACAAATTCTCGGAAAAATATGGAAACAAACGTTGACGCAGGAGGCAGGCCCGACCACGAAGGTCAAGGTCGAGGCGCGTCGGCGCAAAGCAAGTACACAGTCGTATGTGCGAAAAATGGAGGGCGTGCGTCGAGCCCCTAGGACACGAGGAGACGGTACCGCCCATACATACCTGAGGGACAGGGCGGGTTCTTCCGTGGTTCCCTGCCGCGAGAGGCAAGAGCGACACTACGACGAACGAATTGTGATGCATCTATGATATCCGTACCATGAATACCATGACACGTACACGAAATACCGGTAAAATGTAGAGAAAATATGTATGCCGCCCGCAGCAGCATCAACTGCTTATTGATTAATTCTGCTCAAGGACACAGAGCGACACAGAAACACAGAAGAAGCAGGCGCAAGAAGTGGCGTAACCATAAAAAAATAAACTGCATATGAATGGCTGGGGGTGCGCAGCTGGTGGGCTCGTCGCAGAATTCTTCAAGCTGCGGTAGTAGCTGCAGTACTAAATGGCCCAAATGTTGTCCGTCGTGTCGGTAGTCGTTCTGCTACGTGCTATATACGTACACTCGTACGAGTACGCGTACCATTTTCTCGGTAAATTTAGTATATATCCTTGTACATCATATTGCGCAGTGCGTACCGGAAAGTATAGGCAAAAATACTAATAATTCTTGTGGGCGAACCGAACGGTCGTAAAACTTGAGCTTTCAGTTTTGTTCCGCTGACGGCACGTCAACTCCTGCTCATTATCCTGATGCATCTTGTCATATCTGTCTCTACTTCGTACTTGCTCAGTAGCCCCATACATGCTTAGTAATACATACTTTACTTCACGTTATGACAACGAACGGATTCCGCGTGATGATAAAACAAACTGATGACATTTTCGGCCTGATATTCTGCTGTGCTGTTATATGTATAGAACGTGGCATGCCAAAAAAGACCGTACGTTGTTGGCGGCTGATGATATTATACGATGCACGATAATATTATTAATGGAGATCCTGCAAGATATTTGAAGTAATTAAGTAACAACGCTGTGTGGTTCGGTTGAAGACCGTAGTATTAAGTGGTACTCGTACTCGTAGAGCGAGGAGGAAAACGACATGCCAGGCAATACTTGGGGGGGGGGGGGGGGTCAAACGCTAACAACACTACCGTACGAGTAGTACATACCAGGTATAATAGGAGTGCACACTTCGTATTACTATTATAATAGTGTAACAACGGCACAGTCTGCCCCTCGCGTGCTATTCATAATTTTCAGTTGTTTTTTATTACTACAGTAGTTTGTAGTTGGTTGGTTATATTATGCGTAGTCTACAGCAGCGCAGCACAGCACAGCACAGCAGTACGACGTACGACCGAATAGTAGTACGTAACAGAGTTGGTTTGTTACGTAGTGTGGTTAGTGGTTCCACACAGCAGTTCATACGTAATTACACTTTCTGATACACTGCTAAAAACTGTGCCGCTGCCAGCTGTCTGGCTGCTGTGTTGGCCTGTTGATTCCCACTACCAGTACGGGGGAGATCCGTGGTGAAAACGCGTGTGTGTATGATAGCCACAGGTACAGCAGTAGGAGCAGTGCCTACACAGACAGCATAGTATATATATGCCTCGCCGGCTCGCCGATACACAGAGAGTCACAACAGCGAGCCGACGAAGTGTGGAATACTTTCAGGAGATGTGGCTTTATATTATATCTCAACGGCTTATCAATTTGGATTCAGAAAAGTTTAAAGTTTCATTTCGAAAATGACATTTTGATATCTTGGTTTCGATACATCTTGAATTTGACGTTTTTTTCGATTTTCGACACGATTCTGTCGGTCCTGCAGTGGGCCGATCAATTACCAGGTAGACGCCAAAATTATTTTTGCGTTTTGGTGACCCTGTCAAGAGGAAGGAGGGTGGAAAAAACACACAAAGCATACCGTAGAAGACATACGAAGCACGGAGGAAGCCGCTGGTAAAACCGGACGCGGGAGGGAGTCGGGATAAGGGCACGGACTATCGGAGGCTATTGGTGCTGAGGTCTTTGGTGTGTCCAGCTTGCTTAAGTCGACATGCCAAAGCCTTCTAAGGCCGCCATGAAAGACTTGCCTCCAAGTGAGTCCTGGTCATGATGCACCCCAACTCTGCCCGCAATGCAATGCACCGGCTTCTCTAGCTCTTCGAAGTAGTTCCAACCGCCGTATACCACGTTTGAACGTGAGGTTTTGAGCATTCCAAATCGAACAATAGCAGTGGCCATCATCTCTTCCCTCCGGCGGTGCAGGTAGAGGGAGGCGCGGCCGCCGTCCGGGGAACTTAGCCTCGAACGCGTGTGAGGATCAGGATGTTGAAAACGTGCACAGCTTATCTCTCATCATTTTTCATCCATCTGTGCTTCTCAAAGGCTACATTATCTCCGTCGAACCCGCACTCCTTCGAAAGCTACCGTACGTCGCACCGTGTGATTTTGCTTCGCTGCTGTCTGTGCAGCATTAAACTACTTTTCGTTTTTTGAGCAGCGCATGGGCTATGTATATACGTCTAGAAGCCGTTCGCCAACGCCCCACAGCCCCGACATCCCTGAGTTTGATCTTGGCGGCATTTCACTGGAGCCTTCCTTCCACCCACATCGATTTTTTTCTTTTTTTCAAATGATGTTGGTTTACGGTGCACAGCAGGTGCATGGACGTTGTTGTATGATACCGGTACGTACTCGGAGTTCATTCTGAGATTTGTATTTTCTCTTTTTCAAGCTCGGATTGTACACAGCGATGGTAACAGCAGCAGCAGCAGCAGCAGCAGCAGCAGGGGTAGTAGAGGTGAAGCCCATCGATTTGATAAACACCACGCCAACGGTTCCACCCGCCTCCATTCGCTCTCGCTCGGAATGCTAATGCTCTCACGGAAGGCATTGCTGCTACTGCTGTACCAACAACAATGTCTGGCCTACGTATGAAGCCACTCTTCTTTTATATCGTTTGTGCTGGCGTGCTCGCTGAAAAGGGAAAGCGAGGGAGGGTATCGTATATCAACCCCTACTTTGTCCGGATATTTAGGGACCATTTAGATCTTAATATTAGTATGTAAACGGTCCTTAAATTTCCGGACATAATAGTACTGCGTAGAGCCACAAGCCGCAGGCTGGAGAACTGGAGAATCATTGATACCTGATACCGTCGGGTACCTGCGAGTAGAATACATTCAGCAGCAGTACGACGAACAACGCGGAGACGGAGGGTAAAACCCTCCGAAAGTCAAGACAAAAAAGCAAACGTGCTATATGCACGAGTACGACATACTGCTGCTGTTACTGCTGTTGCTGTTACTGTTGCTGTACTTGTCAATCCACATGCAAGATGGAAACCACCTCCTATACGCCCATGTGTGGACATCTGTGCGAGCTGACGTACTTTATTGTTTATTCTCGCAGGCAGGTCGCAGTCTCAGCATTTTGTAGGAATAGTACTCGTAGCTGGTACGTAGAGCAAGCAGTACCTGGTACCGGTATGTATCATGCCGGTACAGCCAGCAGCGGCAACAGACAGTATTTGATATTGATTCGTAGAGATACAACAATACCCTGGTAGACAAAGGTACAACAGCATCAATGTGATCGAGTATGTTTTAGCTCCCCAAGCTATTAATTCGTAGTGCTTCGTACTGCTGCTGTGTGGTCCTGACGATCGTACTGTACAGAGTACAGAGAGAGCAGTACTCAGTGCTAAGGGTATGATATGTATGAGCGTGAAGTAAAAGCAGAGGAGGGAGTCCAATCCATGGAAGCGGCGGTTGGTTGTTAAGAGTTAAGACAGACAGCTGTGCCACCATGGCCATGGGCACCATGGCACCAATTCATACATTCATACCACATGAAACAACCGACGGAGCAGCCGTCTACAGAGTAGATTATGAATACGAAGACACAGCAGTAGTACGAGCACAGAGCTTGTATCTCTATTATTAATATTAGGATGAACAAAGGGCACGGATACTGGGTGTGCTGGATGTCGACGGGTAGAAATACTACCGTTTTTTGTGAAGAACACTCACACTTGACTCGCATATTATATGGGGCACAGTACTCGTATTTACACTCGTACTATTAATCGTGTACTACTGTACTACTCCTGTTCTACAGCGCTCACTGGTAGGGAGGAGACTTCGTAAGTTTAGCACCTTATTATCGTAAAGACCGCTCGTATATATGTAGAAACCCGGTTCACACCATAATCCCCTCGTACCGTAATATTCATGGATAAATCCAAAAAAAGGTATACCTACGATTTTTGCGCCATTTATAGGCACTCGGGGATAGGCTTCCTGGCGCTCCGTCTGATTGGCCAACGCCCGATTACCACTGCTGTTGGCTGAAAGTTTAAGTTTCCAGGTACATCCCTGTGTCTACCTACTTACTGGTAAATGGAAGCGTGTAATACAATAATATTTTGGGTTTTTGATTTTTAGCACCCAGGGTGGTATATTGCTGTGGGGGTGTGGTATATACGTCGTGTATACCCCCTGTCATAAAGTGGGTGGTCGTTTGGGATTTCAGATTGTTCACCACCACCGGGTGATATACTGCTGTAGAGGTGTGATATCAAGGGGGAGGTGATAGTCGTTACAGACGACATTCAACATCCAACATTCAACAACAGAAAAAAATGGCGATGAGACAGCACCAACTACTCCCATCGTCTACGTACCATCCACGAACGCACACAAGTTGACGACAGTTACAAATATCGTGTATCCTGCTGCGCGAATTCTAATAGCGACAGCTCGTGCCCTATCTTAGCCGACCAAAACGGATATTTTGCGGGGCGGTGACTGTTTTCAGCACGTGCTTGACATGGCGTCCTACGTATGGTATTCTGTGACCCAGATTATCCAAGGAGGCCACATGCGAACATGAGTTGGGTGGAAAACTGCTCTGGGATGGAAGTTGGATTATTTTTACAGCGCACCACAACAGCAGCGATAGACTACCCTCAAAGAACCGGCCCGCCTAGAGATTATCAGGCATTACTTCAAGGGGTGTGGTATACTGTACGAGTACACCGCCGTACACCGTACACCGGGTGATAACTCGGGTGGTAGCTCAGGGTTTTAGAATAATGGCCACCTGGGTGGTATATCCAGAGTTACTGTAGTACGAGTAGAACCTGTGCTGTGATGGCGGACTTGCGTTGTGGCGATGAGTTAAAAGGTGAGAACACCAACAAAAGCAAACTGTGGGGGTGTGGTATACACTGTCACATACCTGGTACGGTATATACTCGAGTTGGGCTTCATTGCACCTATAAATGGAGTATCTAAGTAAGACAGCTTCTCCTAGCCAAAAGCCAAAAATAGAATTCTCGTAGGTGAAGCCCAACTTGTGAGTAGACACAGATGCTCCCAGTATTATAGTATTTTCATACCCCGAGTACACTCGGAGTGTCTACAGTAGTACATTTCATACTCCGAGCGCTGAGAGTATAGTATTGCAGTACTGGCGGCGCAAACACTGGGAGTACTGGGAGTATGAGCAGTGCATAACTCCGAGTACAAGGCTCCGAGTACAAGTAGTACCAGCAGTACAAACAATCGAAATGCTTGCAGTACCCAGAGTATCCAGAGCATTGAATACGGAAACACTGCGAGTACAAGCTGTCATCTGTGAATGTATTCTGCAAAAACAGGGGATATACTTAATGCAACAACGTTGCACAGATGGTCGAAGTATACTTCATACTCCGAGTGTACTGCGCATATTGAGCGTATTTGGTACTGCTGCAGCAGTACTCGCAGTATCAACAGACACAATACTGCCAGTACTTGCAGTACCCGCAAACAGTACTAAGCCTTAAATACTTAGGAGTACAGGAAGTACCCGGGGATTATCGAAGCCCGAAATACTACGAGACCGGGAGTATCCGCAGAACATCGAAATACTGATGAGAGTACTCGCAGTATCTGCAATACATAAACCCGAAGTACTGCGAGTACACGCAAGTTTTACCTGCAGTATTTTCTCTCGAAAATACTCTACTTTACTCCCAGGTACTGCGAGAATCTGTGAAACCCTTCAACCAACAATAGGTACGATCGGGCGCTGGCCAATCAGAGATCAGAGGAAGGACCAGAAGCCCCTTCCCGAGTGCAGTATTTAGTGTACCTATAAATGGCTCAAAAGGCATAGGTATACCTATTTTTGACTTTTTACCTAATTTAAACTTCAACCTGTGCTGTAATTGTAAATATCAAGTACTTCAGCAGTAGTACGCTGGTAGGGAGCGCACTTTATGAGTTTACCGGGGTATATAGCACCTTAGACTCCCCCCTCCCCCCCCATCATCCCCATGCCATGCTGGTACGAGATGTTCCTTTTTTGCACCATGTTTTTTTAGAGTTGGAACACGATAATTGGTCGGGTTGTTCTTCACGAGGCGGTGAAACAACGTATATATTGGCGGCTGAAACTACAATCAGTAGACTACAGCAGTACAGGTTTCAGGACACCTATACTTCGTACTCGAATATTAAAAACATTAAAAAACAACAGCTGTGAGCTCGAGGATTTCGTCGAAGCTCATCTTTGCTCGTAGCTGAGTGTAATACTTCGATCGCGCGTACTTACGGGTTTTATATGTCTTCATGTAGGATGTACATCCCGTATGAGGGGGACACAATCTGAGGCTGTAGAATTCAGGAAGTGTATATATTAAGGCAGGAAATGTTGATCCAGGCTGGATTTCTAATTTGAGAATGGGTGCGTTCTACACTAACTTCAGTATCACGAATCCCGATTTTTTTATTTTTACTTGAAATCTCAGCCTGCCTTTCTTTATTGCTCGTTTTCTTATTTCGTAGGTGTCCTGTGTCCTGTACTGCTGTACTCGTAGTTTTTGTTCGTTCTGTATCAATATAGGTTCCTTTTAACGGCTGTTTTGAATGTTGAAGCAACTTTGACCCTACAGAATGCACGAACGTTTTTTTTTTTTTAAACGGGCACCAATGCGTTTGTTCGTTTGGTCATGGCGAACCACCCCGTTGCCAAGTTTTTTTTCCACGACTAATGACTCTGAAAAACCAGAGGGTGCAAAAGGGATTTTACCTAAAAAGCAATTTTAATTTTTCATTCGTACCCCCCCAGGGTTTCCAAATAGAGCAACACTTTTTCTAGTACTTTGGCAGGCGTTTCTTATAACAGCCACAACTCCCACAACAAAACAATTGTGACTGATGTCTTCCTCTTGTTGATGCAATTATGATCCTGTCAACACGTTAAGAGTGTCGAATGACTCGACGCTTTGACCGATTTATGGGAAACATACAATTTTGCTATAGACCACTCGTATCCTTATGTAACAACGCCTTCCCAGGTATACGAACAATTATCATATCTCGCGAACTACGGCACTACGGCTCGCACGCCGAAGCAAGCTTCAACGATGAGTTCCCACTCCCTTCGTTGATCCAGTCTCGTGGATATGCTTATGAATATTTTAGCGTCGACTGATTAACAGTCGCGTATGAATTGTTTAGAAGTGCAGAGCCCGAAGGTGGAATGCGACGTTTCTTGCTGGAGCCGGCTCGTACATGCCTAATTTGAACTTCAACCTGCTGTGCTGCTGTAATGCCGTATATATACATATATACTGTAGGTTATTCTGTCCCAAAATAAAATCAACGCTTGTAAGTACCTACTTACTGTAGTAAAAACGGTAAATTGTATTTCGGGGCAGAGTGTTTTACTACTACTGTCTGTACACCAAATATATTTAAAGGGGTAGACTACAGCAGTACTGCCTGGATTCTGCCGTACAAATCGGGCGAAACTATACCTGTTCTACATAGGAGGATATATATCATATACTGGTACCAGGTATATTCTACAGCAGTCACAGCAGTACAGACGCGCACAAGTTCTCCTATTAATATAGCGGCGTCAACCGTCTGCGGCACGAGAAACCGATCGTAATCGATGCAACTTCTGAACTGCCTCATGCACTACGAATTAAATAGATATGGTATGTGCAGACAGCGCTATTCGCTAGGGCTCGGTACTGGGCCAGTACCTACACGCTTAGGAGTACACCCCTCCTGGCTGAGGGAGGTGCCATGATTCCAGGATAACGACAATTTACAATTTACATATATTACGTCCCACTAAAACGCCTCATAATACAACGCAAACCCCTCGAAACGTGCCCAGATGAGAAGAGAGAGAACAACAGCATCCCGTACACGCCTGTATCACCATGCATTTTGTTCGCATTTTCGACTTTTTCCTGGGTCAACGTGCAGCAGCAGAGTACCATCCCTGTGACCCAAACAACTTTGCCTTTGAGATACGGCCCATAAACAACCTATCGGTATTGTTTGACTTTACAGCAGTCAAGCCACATCGCGTAAAGACGTGCCTCCGGCAGGGTGCCTCCGGCAAGGTGCCTCCAGCGGGGCCCTCTTGGGCCGCCTCCGGCCGGCCCCCCTCACCCAGCCCGGGGGGACGGGGGGGGGGGTACTCATGTCGTGCACAGCCGTAGTTGTATGACCATAGACCCTCGCATTGCGGGGGGGGGGAGGCGATGGTCAAGCCGCGACCATACTCCTGATCAGATCCAGGTTCCTGGCTGCAGACGCTGCCGGGAATCCTTCTCCTGGCTAGAGCTACCAGTGCCTAGCCCTTGTATTCGCACATTCAATACTCGTAGCCTATTCGCTGTATGTATACAGGTATCACATACTGGTACACCTTACCGGGTGGGTACAGCAGTATGCGTGACTCTGCACAATACGTACAGCTACGTATTAATATTATTAGTACATAGTAGAAACAAGACGAAACATAAGTAGATTTTCTCGACAGGTGTTTGGGAAGTCGGAGAAAAAAGTACAGCAGCAGCAGCAGCAACAGCAGCAGCAGCAGAACATCAGCAACAACCACAAAGTGGAACGTCGTTCCGTTAGATACAACTTGGTTAGATACCAACACGACAACACAACAAAATGTACACACCACACAAACAATACTCGTAGTCTACAATAGGGCTGCTGTGAGTCGGCACGACTTGAGTCATCACCTCCTGCTGTAGATCTTGATCGGAATAAAGAGTGCCGTTTCCCGGAGGCGCCGACTATCCGATTTGCTGGGTTTCCATATTTCTAGGAAGGATTGTTGAATAAGGGATTTACACTTTTTTCTTTTTGGGGCGGGCCGAGGGGGGCTAGAATTGCTGGTTCGCTCGCCTGACTTAAGTCGGCAAGTCGGCTGGCCGTTCAGCAATCAGCTGGCTTCGCCACAACAGCCGACTTGCATACTAAAGTCAGTTAGTTGGCTACCGGTAGTCTACCGATTACTTGCTAGTTCAGAAATCCTGCCGACTGGCAGCTGTAACAGGGATATAATTATACTACGTACCCGCTGGTGTATTTTTATTAGGGCGAAACCCAAAAATAGGTATACCTACGACACCTTTTGAGCCATTTATAGGTACACTGTGATATTTATATACCAGGTATCGCACTCGGGAAAAGGCTTCCTGTCCCCCTCTCTGGTTGTCCAGCCCCCGATCGTATGATACCTGTTGTTGGTTGAAACGTCTTTTATTCCAGATCCAGGTACACCTCTCTTTGTCTACGTAATCAAGTTGGGCTTCACCTATTTTGGGCTTCATTGTACTGTACCTACAGCCAGTATAAGTCGCTCAAGTTTAACCCGTTTCTGGCAAAACTGAAAAGCGGCCGCAGGGCCGTTGGGACCAAGTGACGCGAGTTGTTGACAAAATAACACAACCATTTTGCAAAAGCATATTCTGCGGGGTGAATTTGTATTGTTACATTGTTTCAGCGTACCGCACTCAGTAAGAACCCAGTAAGAAGCTGTTGAAAGAGCCCTCTGTGAAGGTACAGCTTGAGCCATTTGTAGGTAAAATTGAAGCCAAAAATAGGTGAAGCCCAACTTGAGTAGCCACATAGAGGTGTATCTGGAACCTGTGAGCCAACAATAGGTACGATGGGGCGCTGGCCAATCAGAGAGAGGGCGAGGAAGCCTTTTCCTTAGCGCATTTTTTTTTTTTTTTTTTTTCAATTTTAGTGTATCTGTAATTGGTTCAAAACGCGGAGGTATACTGCTGTACCTATTTTTGGCTTTTGCCCCAAGATAAGACGCAAAAAACGAGCTGTGCCTTTATTTCTTACTCGGGGTACGACTCCAGGAATTAATCGCAGATGGTGCGAGTATACTCCCTACTCCCAGTATACTCCCAAGTATCGAGAGTGTTTCGTACTGCGAGTATTGCATTACGGATGGCCGAAATACCACGAGTACTGGCAGTATTGACCTGTACTGTGGTGCCAACGGCCGCGATACTACGAGTACTGGCAGTATGAGTAGTCCAGAACCCAGAGGGCAAGCTGTATCCGCAGTACAAACATGCGAAGTACTTGGAAGTACTCAGAGTATATGAACAGTATTGAACCCCGAAATACTGCGAGTACTCGCAGAATGTGCAGTATGGAGCCCTGACATACTGCGGAAACATGTGAACTAAATTACAAATGATCAAGTATTCCAACCATGCAGATGCTCCCGTACTTGGTACTCGTAGTATGCTGAGAGTATATGAGAGTATTTACAGTAGTACTGCGAGTACTCGCAGTATGAGCAGCACTGACGGCCGAACTGCTGGCATTACTGGCAGTACCCGCAATACAGAACCCCAAAATATTGCGAGTACTGGCGAGTACTGGCAGTATCCGGAGTATCGAACCCCGAAACACCATCACTTGAACTGCAGGCAGTATCCAGAGTACTGAACGCCGAAATGCTGCGAATACTCGCAGTATAAGCAGCACCGAGCCCTGGTATTCTGCCAGTACTCGCAGTATCGCCACTATTCCTCGAAAGTACTTTACATTAGTACTTTACTCCCCCCTATTGGGAGCATACCAGGTATGTATACATAACTGGTATGCAGTTTGAGCTACCCGGGTAACGTACCCGGGTATTAACTACCTACGGGTATGACTTACGTCTTGTATGTTACCGCCCTCCAACACCATTCCCATCGTAATATTTTTCGTACGTACCAGGCATGTATATACTACTGTAGTATAACAATACGACGTAATACCTGGTATGATATTTTGGTACGGTATTCCCGGGTAGTCGAGTACCCTTTAGTATAGCGCCAAATATCCACAGTACCGTGCCGGGTTCCATGTTTACAAGGGCTTTTTCTTGGGTCTACCTTGGTTTCTACCAACGGGTGGAAAGGGGTAGACGCTTTCAACAGATACACATTACTCGTGCCCATATTACAGCCCCACAGGTATCACACCCGATTACTATTATTACTACTACGGAGGGCCACATAGTAAATAGGATCAAATTTCGTTAGTAAAAAGAGGTGAATATATAGGTTTTTGCGTTTACCGTAGGTCCTATTTACTATGGACCCTCGTAATATTAATAATAAACCTGTGAGTTGGATGGCGAATAGTCGCCAGCTAGGTATTAGTTGGCTAGGTATGTATATATTATAGTTTGTTGCAGCGGTGCCAACTTTCAACTTTCCTGCTTTCCTGCTATTTGAGTTTCCTTGTTTATGGAAGGCTTCTTTGCTATGGGGTGCGCATTTCCCAGCGAAACCACTAGCTCAGGGAGGGAGACACCTGTGTTGCTTTGACCACAAAACGAAATCGTTTTTTGGCCCTTTTCCTGCCACAGGTCGGCACCTGGAAGCACCACCGCTCTTTTTGTTGTTGTACGATATTCCCCAATTCTGCTACAACTCCAGCCTTACAGCTAATCCAAAAGTGTACCCCTCTGCGATGGACTCTTTGGTGCTCTCACGACAGTGTGGCAAAGCGGCAGCAGTTTTCGTGACCTCTAAGCACCGTGACAACAGTGTCGCTGAAGTTTGAAACTGTAGTTACAGTACAGGCCATTGGATTTGTTTTTTATCATGCTGTGGCCAAGTTTTTTTTGGAGCTGCAGCCATGGTGAGCAGTACTCGTACGTACGAATATATAAAAAAAACTCACCGATCGTATTTTTTTTTGTTCCAGCTCTACAACTCTAAATTAAACAGTGTTTTTTTAGTCCACATTTCTTTGTTCTTGCAGGTACGCCTCAAGCCGATTGCGGCGTCGGCGATATAAATCCCTAAGTGCACCACCCTGGAATACCTTCTCTGCCTGTATACACGAGCACACGCTCAATCTTGGGGGCGATTTCGTTAAGGTTTACCACCGCGACAGAAAATTGCCTAAATTGGCGGCGCGATTGCTGGAGCTTCGTACGTAGCGGCTGTGCAAGGGAAAAACTGCGTGGCCGCGGTGCACCAAATTTCTCCATTTCTAGCACGACGAAGGCCAACCTAACTACAGATCAGGGTATATCGTGACCTGTTTGAACCCTTCCGGGCGTGGCGTGTCGTTTGGAGGCTTCAGTGCGGGGCACGGCGCCAGTGAATGAGCGCAGACTGCTGCACATTTCCAAAGGGATTGTGAGTGGCTGGTTTTGACAAAATCCAGGTTTCAGTAAGGATTGACGTTATAGGTTGGAACCTCATTGTCGGTTTTGTGGGCAAAGCAACACAGGTGGAGAGAGCAGTAGTGGACNGAAATAACCGAATAACCGGTTTCGAAATGTCCGGTTTTCGGTTACGATAACCTGATCGCGGTTTCCGGTTAAATAACCGTAGTTCGGTCCCGGTGCCCAACACTGGCTGTGGCCAAGTTTTTTTTGGAGCTGCAGCCATGGTGAGCAGTACTCGTACGTACGAATATATAAAAAAAAACTCACCGATCGTATTTTTTTTTGTTCCAGCTCTACAACTCTAAATTAAACAGTGTTTTTTTAGTCCACATTTCTTTGTTCTTGCAGGTACGCCTCAAGCCGATTGCGGCGTCGGCGATATAAATCCCTAAGTGCACCACCCTGGAATACCTTCTCTGCCTGTATACACGAGCACACGCTCAATCTTGGGGGCGATTTCGTTAAGGTTTACCACCGCGACAGAAAATTGCCTAAATTGGCGGCGCGATTGCTGGAGCTTCGTACGTAGCGGCTGTGCAAGGGAAAAACTGCGTGGCCGCGGTGCACCAAATTTCTCCATTTCTAGCACGACGAAGGCCAACCTAACTACAGATCAGGGTATATCGTGACCTGTTTGAACCCTTCCGGGCGTGGCGTGTCGTTTGGAGGCTTCAGTGGGGAGCACGGCGCCAGTGAACGAGCGCAGACTGCTGCACATATTCCAAAGGGATTGCGAGGGGCTGGTTTTGACAAAATCCCGGTTTCAATAATAATTGACGTTATTGGCTGGAACCTCATTGTCGGTTTTGTGGGCATAGCAACACAGGTGGAGAGAGCAGTAGTGGACGAACCTTGACAGTGAATCTTCTTGAGGTAGCTATTTAGGCACTCTGGTTGGCTGAGGGTAAATTACACGCGGCTCAATCAACTTGAGAGTCTTTGCCAGCCACAGCATCCCGAGTCAACCTATAGAGTCTTTCCAAGCAAAGCATCCAAGCCGGCCGAGTCAACCTAGAGTCTTACCAAGCACACACAGCATCCAAGCACTTCTTCTTCTTGCGGCCGAAAAGCGCATGGCAGATCTCTGTCCCCATCCTTATAGGCAAGGATTAATGAACATCCTTGCCCCTTCAGATGCGCGTTCACGATGATCTCTCGATCTTCGTCCGGCTAGCTTTCCCATACGACTGGAGTTCTGCTTAGGGGGGTAGACAGCAAAAAATCAACGCCTACTCAATTCAACACTGACCACTGGTGTAGGGTTCGGGTTAGGCTTTGGGTCGGAGGGTCGGCTTCAGGCGCCAAGCAAAAAACCTCCATAGATATTCAGTATCGAGGTATGTCCACCCCTCGGGAGAGAAGAGCTGAGGGGTCGACTGCTACTCTTGGCGCATCAAAACCCACCGCCATAGACGGGGCCGTTGCCGAGGGCCATTGACGTCTATTTTACCTTATTTTTGTGACCAAATGGCGCCAGCCGACTAGCCAACTAAAGTCTCATAGTTGGCTGGTTTCTCCACCCAACTGACAGCTAGCTGGGAAGTCCGGCCAACTATTAATAACTCACAGCACTACCGATTACGTAGAGTGATATATTTTGTATTATACCCGCGGGTAGAAACGACTTTTGGTATTGACCCCAACACCATACCCGCGAAGCTACCGATCGTATTGCTCTCATGATCGCACCCTAGGCTTCGTTAGCACCCCCCCCACACATAAGCATGAACACACCCAGTGATGTTTTCCCCTTGTTTTGTTTTTCGACCGTCACTTTATCACCGGGCGTACGTTGAATACCACACCCCCTTCGGAGGAACGCCTGGAAGAAAAGTATCAAACCTCAAAAGTATCACACCGGTGAATACCATTCGACCAATAACACGCACCAGTATGGACACCAGCACGGCGGCAAATGCTGCGCCCCATTTCAGCAGTAGTGGGCGGAACGAGTCTGCAGCTTCGACACTACCGGTACCTGCTGCTGTCGCGCCTCGAGCGCCGATCACGTCGTTTTGCCTCGGGATTAGTCCGCTTACCGGTACTAGTCCTACCGGTAAGTTTGCTACTGCTACTGTCCCACAAATTCCGACGAAGGGTACCGGTGACGGCGAAGCGCTCGACCTTCTTGAAAGTGATAGCACCCACCGCGCAGCCACTTAGCTGGCACACCCCTGGTTACTACTACCCCCCGTTTTTTATCACAACCCCTGCAATCTGGCCGGTGTCGGTTAACACTCTTCAATGATACGATGCCGTTTATCACACCCTCTCGTTATCACACTCCTTAGGGCTCCCGTACATGGTGCTTATTGCCCGGGATACGTTACGTATATAGCACACCCCCCTGCCCACAACAGCATACCTGCTGATAATTTTAATTTTTTCGAAGGTCAAATTGTTAACCCCGGTGTGTGCTATCCATGCGTGTTTTTTTTCTCGGCTTAACACACCCTTTGCAATATTCTTGTTCCTTGCACTGTGCTTTGCTTGCTGCTTCCTTGCTCCCGGGTAAACTGCTTGTTTCTGACCTGTGTACATGTATATCATCATCCACGGCTGTCACAGATTGGGAGGCGCGGAATGTGAAGGGCAGGACCGTTTACATCAACCACACCACCAGGGTGAGTCAGTCATCTTCTCTCATTCAGACGTCATATCGTACGTCACGTCAGAGCTGAACAAGTGCAGTGGGGTGGGGTGGGGTGGAGTGTTGTCTGTTGTCTGTTGTCTTTTTATCTCCTTGTTTTTTCCAGGGGTACAGGTATTTGGACGGGTATTCATTACTTGAATGTTCCTATACCAGGTACAGCACAGCAGTACGAGATAACCTACCAGGTATTTCTCTCTTACTGAAGTTCAGCAGCAGTACTGCACGAACGAGTATAACCGCTCTCTTCGTACCGGGTACGGTGTATTTGTTTCTGCGAAGTGTCGGTCTTTATATTTCTTGTTGTATGTTTCTCTTCGATTTTTCTGCGCTTTTTCTTCTCTTTTTCCTTCCCTTTTCTTTCTTTTCGTTATTTTCTTTGTCTTTTCTTTTTCTGTCTTTCAATGTTTCTGAGTTGCTGGCGTGTGTATAGCATAGTGTATGTTGTGCTTGTCGTACCCAGTACGATGGCATGTCATTTTATTTGCTACGCTCCTTTGCTGCATTGCTGTATTGATATAATGATGTACTGATATTTAGTAGAGCTGTGAGTTGGTGGGACTTCCCGGCATGGCCAGCCAACTGACTTTTAGTTGATATATAGTCGGCTGGCACTATTAGGCTTCATTATATCATATACCAAGCATATACACATATTATATCATACAAGACCTTTGATAAAATATAAATTACCGGGTAATGGGCAAAAGCCAAAAATAGGTAAATACGTACACCTGTGTACCCCTGGGATATATTTTTTTGAGCCATTAATATGTACACTGAATATTGCACAAGGGAAAAGGCTTCCTGGTCCTTCCTCTGATTGGCCAACGCCCGGTCGTAGCTATTATTGGCTAAAAGGTCTATTCCAGGTACACCTCTCTGCGGCTATTCAAGTGGGGCTTCACCTATTTTTGGCTCCAGTTGCACCTATAAATGGCTCCATTGAACCCTTTTTTTGCGAGACTGGAATATTGCATGGCCACACGGCCGTCTGGATCACGTGACCCGAGCTGCCAACAATGAACACGAACTTATTGCGAAAGCACCTTGGAGGGAGAACAGTAGTACTACTGCTGTAACACAGAGAACTGCACACCCACTAAAAAGGCGGTAGGAGACTGTGTTCTTGGCTAAGAAAGCCTTTCTTACTCAGGGAAGATGCTCTTTGTAGGTAGAAATTGAGGCATTTACAAGTACAATTGAAGCCAAAAATAGGTGAAGCCCAACTTGGGTACGAACCACATATAAAGGTAGAGGTGTACATGGAAGCTTTCAGCCAGCAGCAGTTACGGTCAGGCGCTGGCCAATCAGAGGGTGGCCCAGGAAGTATTTTCCCCGAGCGCAATATTCAGTGTACCTATTATATGAATATAGCTTAAAAGGCCTACATTTATCTAGTTTTACTATTTTAATACTCGTAACAATATTTGGTCCTATTTACTATTTACTATTAATATACCCTCCCGTAATACTTTGTAGTGTGTACCAGTATTAATAGTGTACCTGGTACCTGGTAATATAGCTTGTTTCAGGCGACTGGCGACAGATCATAATTGGACACGCATTTTATTTGTTGTAATTCCGGAGCAGTCATGCGGGATTGCGGCAAAAAAATGCCGATCTTTCGCGTATTACGCCAAAAATAATATGAGCCTGCTTTACGGGTAGACGCCGCGAAAACAGGGAGCGTCCCCGCGGAAAAGGCGCATCGAAACGTAAGTACTCGTAGGTGTGGAAATGCTCTGTTTTTGTTGTTGTTGGGGTTTTTGAACCCAACAGGTGTTTGCAATTTTGTTCGTGCTGATAAAAGCGCCGCGACACTGCTGCTGTAAGCCTCTGTCGGCATGGCAGGAATGTCGGAGGCCGCCCTGCTCGTGGTCGCCAATACCATGGATAGATGGGAACAAGTGGTACACGTCACAAAGCTGCTCGAAGAGGACGTCATTGCAGGTCTTACTGTACGAGGGTTGGGGCAGCCAGGGGGGGCAAACATGCAAACGGCGCCTTTTTACAACCTACCTACGATATGGACTACTACTGCTGTACCGTAGCAGTTGATAGCCGGTCGCCCCGGTGGTTCACAGGTAACCACGAAGCCTGTTTAGTTGGAAGTCGAGGGTTCGAGTCTCCGTAAGGAAATTTTTATTCTCAAATGACATCAACTGCTGTCGAGAGCGCATATTATAGCGTGGGTAAGCACAATTCGACGAAAGTTGACGAGGGAAGAGAGTGCTGAAATCTCCTCGCGATAAAAATGCAAGGCAAGTACCGTAGTGGGGAGGGGGAAAAAGAGCCTACTTATTAGTGACCCCGGATCTGAGTTACGACTATGGAGGGAGAGGGACAGAAGGGCGAGGACAATAAATGGGATGGGACAAAAACAAAAAAAACGTTAAGTGCAGTCCACATGCTATTATGTGTGTTTTAGGGTTGTAGGGGTGAAACGGGGTGCCCAATAGACTACACCCCCCTTTTCATTGGTCAGCACCTCTGAACCAAGGTGCCCAATAGACTACATCTATACACCCCCCTTTTCATTGGTCAGCACCTCTGAACCAGGGTGCCCAATAGACTACATCTACCTTTTAATTGGTCAACAGTTCTACCCTGATGCCACCCGGACCAGATCCCATTTGGCACCCTGCTCCCACTCAGTAGGAGCACAAGTATAGGGTTGGGGTTGGGGCTAGGGTTGGCGGGATATCGTGTGGACCTATGGGCTACGAGCCACGAGTATGACCCTCCAAAAGTCGTACGTACGAAGCCCATAGTTGTGGTTCAGTCCATGGACTACATAGTAAATACGTAGTTGCTCTAAAAAATGCAGGGGTTTCCAATATACATGTACATATATATACGAGTATGGGGTTTCTTGTTAAGGGACCCATACATGGGGCGTCACGTAATTACGTCGGTTCATACCTGTTCCTCACGGCTCAAACCGAGGGCGTACGTAATTACGGCCGTCCAAGCCTATTCCTTACGGCTCTAAACAAGGGCGTATATACGTAAAATAACGTGATATTAACGGCGGCCGAAACCTACTCCTTATTCCTCACGGCTCAAACTAAGGGCGTACGTAATTACGCTGGCCCGGACCTATTCCTTACGGCTCAAACCGCTCGCGCAAGCGCGTAATTACGTAATTACTCAATCCGACATCAACCATTCGGGAATTTCGATGTGAATCGACCTGTAGAATTTTCAGGGGGCTGGTGGGGGCGCGGAAATAGCTCGATCCCTATTTACCGGGGTTAAAATTCGAGGTATTTCATATGTGAGTGGCTTTTCGTCCAGCATCTGTGTGGCATGATATTTATATAATGGATGGACTATTTTTATCAATGAGAAGCTATATTAATAGTGAGGTAGGGGTATTTGTGTATGAACTCGTATAATAGATTGCAAAGATGAGTTTCGATCAAATCCTCGATCTCATCACAGCTGTGATTTTTTTTAATTTTTCTAATACTATGTACCACCACAGCTCGTCACTTCGCTTGCGTGCCCAAGGTCTTCTGTTAATAGTTGTGCTCGTGTGGCCAGAGTTTTGTTTTTGGCATCACTGCTTTCATCAGAATACGAACGAGTACTATTTACTGCTGTACAGCAGCAGTGTACAACAGCAGTAGTACTTGAGGAGACCACACGGGAATGGCTTTCAGATCGTGTTTCTGCAGCGGCTTACAATCGAATAACTCTTCGAGGGCTGTTGCCCCCGCCGAGTATCCTGTTCACCGACACCCAGCAGCAATGGTGAGTGAAACTATGATTAATAATAACCTATTAAAGTAGACTCACAGCAGTAGACTATCTGTTACTCTAATGATAGTAAACTATCGGGTTTATTGAAGAAAACTTCGTACGACTGCGACTCAAACGTGTCCAATTTTTTTCCGTACATGAATCTACTCGGAAAGCGCCGGCCTACGTAGCGCGTGTACGGAAAATGCTGAAATCTTGTATAAATGGAAATGAAGGCAAGCACCGCCGTAGCGGGTGGGGAGGTCAGGTGCGTTCTGGGTATGCCTCGGGGGCTGACTGGTAGCGCTGCTGTAGCTACTACTATTATTAATAATAGTAGCTACGGACCTGAATGACGAAAGGGAGGGAGCTGGAGAGAGTCGAAAGTACCGTACGTACGCGTATTATATGTAGCATAGTAGTGCATAACGTGTACATAGTACGTATTATACTGACTGCAAAAGACAATGCGTCATGAACGAGATATGATGGTGAGACAAATAAAACGCGCTGTCTATCTTTTATTGCACTCGGAGTATTTCGTAAATGTATCTCTCTGGGATGGAGAATCAGCACGGACACTGCTGCTGCTGCTGCTGCTGCTGCTGCTGCTGCTGCTGCTGCTGCTGCTGGTGTTGCTGGTGTTGTTCTGAGCTGGCTGTTGTCGCAAACAATCTTTGTCCGCGGTTACACTGTACAGGACAGGCTCCATAACTCTCGAGTGGAAAAACACCTCGCGAGTAAAAATAAAATAGCACCTGGTACATAACAAGTACACACTATAATGTACAAAACAAGTACACACACTATCAAAATACGAGCATGACTTGAAGCACATCGTATACCTCAGACAAGAAAAAAAGCGAGATCAGAGATCAGCGTACGTATGATATGATGGGATAAGCATGCACCACCACCTGCTGTGCACCACTGGGTGTGCTGGATGTCGACGTGTAGAAAGAACTGTCAATGTAATATGTACATACCCTGGTACGCGGTTTACTCGTGTTTATAGTGCGTACGTCGTACCTGTGGTATGTACATACGAGTACTACGCTCGAACCGCTTGGGGGGCTCTTAGTCTGCGTGTATCTTATGAACAGAGCTTTTATGTTGTATTTTTTTTTTTTTCGAGCTCTGACTCATGTATTCAACATCTTACAGACTGCACACATACTTCCGTGTCGTACTGCAGCAGCAGTGCAGGGTTAATCTTAAGCTACTATCAATACAGCAGTCTACAGCAGTAGTATGAATATTAAATACTACCTGTGGTGTGCAGTATTAATTATTAATAGTATTTAATACGAAGTCGTAGCAAAATTCGATGAAAATCGACGAGCGTTAGGAATGCTGAACCCTCGGCGCGATAAAAAATCAAGGCACGAACCGTAGTGGGGGGGAGGAGGGAGAAGAGCCTGCTTTGTGACCCCGGATCTTAGTTACGACTATTAAATACGTATGGAGGGAGAGGGACAGAAGTGCGATGATATTAAATGGGATGAAAAAGAAAGAAAGAAAGTATCAATTTGTCGCGGCGAGTTTTGTGACCACAGAGCTTGTACGAGGATCTCTCTAGGATTGAAGAATCGGCACGGACACTACTAATACGTAGGTGTGCTGGATGTCGACGGGTGTACAGAAATGACGGTTTGATGAAAAGAACACACACATCCACAAAACAGCAGTGGCGAGTGCTGCAGCTTCTACTTATAATATTATCTACGGTACGCTGCTGTATTTGATTGTAGTTGTGTTTTGAATCCATGTCCCGCTTGGTACTCGAGGCCGCTATTTGACACCGGTAGATTTGTTTTCGGCTGGACATTGAACTAGCGGAGTGATGCCTGCCTGGTTGTCCTTGCTCCCGTCGCGTCGGCTGCCGGCTGTCGGAGACGTCACGCGCTAGCAGCCCAAACAGCACTACAGACCAGTACATACGAGTACCGGTATGATATCATAGCTAATTTGTTCTTTCCCGGAGTTCAGTACTTTTCTACTGGTACGTAGTCTCGTACGTACGGAGTATATACCGGCATTACATTGAATCCATACTCGTACACTCGTACATATGTATATGATATCATACATATGTACATCAATACGTCGCAGTCTGGACGAGACTTATGATACAAGGAAGGTACGAGTATAGAGCAAGAGTGAGAATGTATCATACGGATATATGATGTGTGATATTTATACGAAATACTTGGGAATTTCGTCTATTTTTCTATTTTTCGAAGTACGAGTGTATATTTTCCCGATCTTTTCCGATCACTTTGTGGCGGTTCAGCGGATATACTGCTGTACTGCATAATAATATCATACCTATTGCGTCGCTTTTATATACTGTACCCCTTTACGCTTTTACGCTGTCAGTTCTGAAAGTCGACCAAAGGGTGAGATGAAGATGAGCTGAGAACTATTAATTATTCAAATAGGATTGAGGGGATCGCCTCGCAGCCGATAGCGTGAGAAAGACAAAGACCCGCGGCTGGAGGTGAAAAGTGAAAGTATTCCGGGAAAATGTCCATTGGTACCTATACATACATACGTGCCATGATACGATGCTACTACTCGTATAGAGTCACAGAGACATGGCTCAATGAAACTTATGAAAGCATACAAAGGAAAACGCCTTGCCCACCGAACAAAACCGTGCCCTCGGGTAAACAGCAAGTAGGCAACAGTAGCAGTAGGCAGCAGTAGACAGCTAGCAGTACGACGTAGACAGTAGTGGGAGACAGACATCATACCCGATCCACTGGGTGTACTGTTTCATTTACAGCATGGACTGCACAGGCTACATTTTGGCTGTTGGATCGATATGACACGACGATGGTGGTTGGTGGTGTTAAGTTTGTCCGCTGTTCTCGGCAGCGGCGCCACATCGCACAGCACCGCGCAGCGCTCGGTCGGGAGTCGGGAGGGAGGGAGGGAGGGACGGAGAGAGCTTGGAGGCACCGCGAATCACCTCCGCTGCTTGATCTGTTGTTGTTAATAGCTGTGGCATATATCAACATATCAATAGGATGTACAGCGGCAGCAGCAGTATTTTATACCATAGATTCCCTGTCGTACTCCTTTTACGTACACTACACGAGTCTGCCACCACGAAATACAGAATGCAGGATCCACGAACGAACGATCGAACAAACAAAGGAACGGAGGAACGAACAACCGGTGCAACTTTATCTTTCACAACTATTAATATTAATATTAATAAACTGCTGCTGTCTGCTTGTCTGCTTGCTCGAGAGGCTGGCCTTTCGGTCCGACTTTTTTTTTTTCTTAGAACGCCACCGAAACGATCGAAGCACGTGACGGAGGGAGCCGCGCGACCGTCCGCCCCTGCCGATCTCGAGCCTCCCGAAGGGTTGCCCGACGGGTCGGGGTTTGGGCTACTATTAATAGTACGAGTAGGGGTCCATGGAGTATGACCTATATATTATATATGAGCTACCCCTGACCCTAAACATTGCTTGAGCTATATATGAGCTACCACCGACCCTGAGCATTATTGTAGGTGGGGGGCCGGGTGAGTCTTGGCCGTCGTGCAAGTACTACATCTACATAGTATGAACTCGACCAAAAAAGTGTTGCACGAGTTTATTTACAAGGTGGTGTTGCATATATAGAGGCGGGGGGAAAACACACAAACACACCTAAAATGGGCTACCTATATACATACGAAGTATATAGGTATATATGCGTACTCGTATCGTATGTATATAATATATATGACGATAAGAACAAGGATGTGCCAATCCACCCGCGATGTTGTTGTTGGAAGGTCAAGTTTGGTCATGTTCTGAGTTATGAGTGTTGAATGGTTAGATGGGGCGCGACGGGGTGCGATCGGCTCCACGTAGACTAACTGGAACACGATTTTGCATTATTTGAGTCTGGGGTCGGGCACGGCTGACCAGGCACCCACGGCCGAACCGCTCACGTTGCCCAACACCACCTCACCCCACCCCAACCCACCCTCCACCTCGTTCGACGATGAGCGCACTCGCGCAAAAATGAAGAATTGAACAACAGAGACTCGATGCCGCCCCCCCCCCAAAGTTGCCTCGCAACAAAGCTAACGGAACGGAAAGTGGGAAGATAAAAGTTGGAATTGTTTGCTCGTACCGCATAGATTTATGTTTCATTTATTTTTATTTAGCGTTAGATTATTATTAATAGAGCTGGTTGGAGCCTCTTTCGCCACCTTCGAGGCAACTTTACACCACAGCAGTATATATTTACGACGTAAACACTGCTGTGTCCCGAAATTCATGTACCGTTTGGACTACTTATTAGTATTCAAGTGCTTCTTATATTTTTGGACAGGGTGGTATGCAAGTCTAAACGACGGCATTTTAGCGTTTTAGGCGTGTGACTCATGACAACAATTTTCGAAGAAAGTGCGGGACGGACGGCCTTGCTGTAATCGAAAAATACTAGGTTCTAGTGTGGATTGCGTCGGCCGCACGCACGTATATACGTCACCGGTGCTCGTTCTTTGGTGACGGGCCGTGTTCTTGTTTGTAGTATAATTCGTAGGCATTTTGATTCGGGGTGGTGGATGGTGATGATAAGTGGGTTTCTCTACGTTGTGGTACCCGCCGACAGCCAGCACACTCAATGTCTGTGATGATTCTTCATCCTGTTAATAGAGAGATAAAAGCTATATATGTGGTCACAAAACGACGACACATGATACTACTGCTGCTGCTGTACATGGTAATGCAGTAAGGAGAGTAGGGCATGCAATGCCACGCCATCGTGCTTGGATACGACAACCACAACATACACAGCTAGCAATCCAGATACATTGAAAGAGAGACACGAAAGAAAGACAAACATTTGTATTTTATTTTTGCTGGGTTGGTTAGAGGTTACCCCTGCCCTTTAAATGATCAATGATCAATCATCATGACCTTGTTCATGGTGACGATGTTCATACAAAGATGGAACGACACAAAACCACCTGTGGCCATCACGTCTGATCAACCAATTGAGATCAACCAATTGGTTCGCTCGTCTTCTTATCTCACTACGTTGGTGTCGGCGAAAATGCAGCTCGTATCTACCTATGGCATTGCATTGTCTGCTCTGCTTACTGAATTGCAGCGTGGTATCTCTGTGTCGTAGTTTCGTGACCACATAACTGGTACAAGTATTTACGATCTCTCTAGGATGAAAAATCGGCACAGACACTGCTGTTGGGTGTGCTGGATGTCGACGGGTAGAAAGGACGGCACAAACACACACAACAGTACTGCTGTATATGGGTCTATGGGTGGATCTAGGGTCTAGGCAGCTGTAGCAGGCAGTACCTGAAGAGCAGGGTCATAGCCCATAACAGTCCAGCTGTCGTAAATCTGGTGCTATCAGGCGCACCTCCTCAGACGTGCCCGAATAAATTGATGTTGTTCTAATGTGGAAGGGTTTCGTCACGAAGCTATAAGGCATTCGCTCCCGACGGTGAGCTTATTTTTGGCTTCGGCTTACGGCGGCCAGCACCCCGACCCGGAACTCTAACCCTAACCTTAACTCTCTGAAACCAGAGGCATGCTTGATTGGTTGGTGTGCCACCTGGTTGTTGCGGTTGGAAAGGTTCTATCTGCTGTTGGGCCTGACCGGGAAGATCTGCGCGAACACCCCATAGTCTCGCCTAAGGTCGCACACGAACGACCCGCTACACGAAGAGGCTTTGTTTTTCCCTATTCACATGATATATCTAGGAAAATTAAGCAAACAACGACTTGGCCTAAATGCAGGACGGGACTGCAAAATAAATTCCGTGAGTGACGGGTGTCTTGTCTTGAGTTTTGGATGCCCTACGCCATTGCATTGCATTGTCTACTCTGCTTACTGCGTAACAGCAGTAGTGTAGTTTCTCTTTGTCGTAGCTTTGTGACCTCTCTAGGATTGACGAACCGACACGGACATTGATGGGCCGATTGGTGTGCTGGATGTTGACATGACGACGGGTGTAGATGACGGTTTAATGTGAAGAACACGCACACCAAAATACGCTGCGGAGCCGCGCGACCGGCGACCCCTGCCCACCTCGAGCCCCCCAAATGGTTGGGGTTAGGGTTAGGGCTAGGGCTTGGGTTGGGTTGGTCTGTGCCTGCGTGCAAGATCGAAATTGACCATAGACGTCCTTCACGATATTCGTTGCATCCCCGCCCTGCATTTAGGGCGAGCCAGGAATTGCAGCGTAGTATCTCTGTGTCGTAGTTTTGTGACCACATAACTGGCATCTCTCTAGGATGAAGAATCGGCACAGACACTGCTGTTGGGTGTGCTGGATGTCGACGAGTAGAAAGGACGGTTTACTGCTGTGAAGAACACACCCAGGAACAAAATCAAAAACTGGCTCGCGCGCGTCATGGTCTATTCTTGATACGATATACATATCATACCCACACAGGTACTGCGGTAGTTGATGTTTGACCAAATTTCAAATTTCAGCAGGCTTCTTCTGTATTCCAATCACCAGTCGCCAGTCACTTCTGTATCGTATTGTACCAGGTAAATCATATGATACATCGCTGAATGATGCTCACCCTCCGCACGTACTCGTACGTACGTGTTCAGCGCTCGTATATACCATACTGGTATTTTGGTAACTATTGCTAACTGCTAACGAATTTATGTACCTGTTGTGTATCTGTCAATACTTTTTTTTTTAATAGAACCTAAAAACAACAGCTGCGAGGTGGAGGCTTTTCGTCGAATCTCCTCTTTGCGTATAATATATATAATGTTACACTTTTTTGCCTCTTCCCCTCCCGCCACCTTACCCCCCCGACACAGACAACCCAATGGACGAAACCCAAGGTTTCCAACAAAGGAGGCAGTAAGTCGCAGGGAGCTTCAGCCGTGTCTTCTCCTGCCCGCTTGCCTCGAGCCGGACCCGTCGAGGACTTCCAAGGGGGACCGAGGAAGGTGAAAGGAGTGAGCCCCCCTCCCCCCGCTCCTAGGCAACAGCAGTATGGTTCGCAGGGAGGCGGAGGTGGAGGAGCAGCGAGAGGAGGGAGCCCCCCTATGAGGCAGCAGGAGTTTGGCTCTCGTGGAGGCGCGCCCCCCAGTGGTTCTCCTCTCCCCCCAGGTGGGACTGACGCTTTTGCTGCTGTGCTGTTTTTCTGACGCGTGCCAACTAATAATAATAATAATAATAATAATAATAATACGATAAGGGCAGAAGATTTTGGCCAAATCATTTTCCTGCCGCTGTGGCTATTATTTGATATGTAGTGATTGCGGGCCGTTGCCATCGGAGAGTTTTTTTTTTCTTTTTGCCTCGATATTTTGTGAAATAATTTCCAAAAATTGTAAAATAGTTTCCGAATGTGTGAAATTTGAACAGAGGGCAAAATGTCAGGAAAGTTCAATTTAACAAATTTGGAAATGATAATCACAAATAGTATGGGGAAAAATATGTATCTTCGATAACGACGGCCCTAACACACTCCTTTACTGAGGAACACCCCGATCATATATACATGTAAGACATGCCTTTTCGTCGGAACACAACACCCTTTGTTTTTTTTCAGTTTTTTTCTTCGTTATATACATCCATCGTGTTGCAACTCTCCCTTGTTTTCTCAAAGCCATTCTCTGGATGAAGGATACTCGTAGAGCTCGTCAAGCCAGGAAGATGCCCCAGAAAATAAAAAAAAGCTGCACCCCTATCGCTGTATGTATTCTAGATACATGGTCTCGTGTAGCGTGCGTCATCTGTGACAGGCTACTTATTCGACGCGAGTCGACGAGGGAAGAAAGTGCTGAAATCTTCTCGCGATACAAATGCAAGGCCCGTACCGCAGTGGGGAGGTACTGTAGGAGAAGAGCCTACTCATAGTAGTGACCCCGTATCTGAATTACGACAAAAAGAGGGAGAGAGAAAAGAAGGGCGAAGATAATAAATGGGAAACAAACAAAAAAACATATGGACGATGTGCTACTTACTCACTGCTGCTGTATCACAGCTGTATCACACGTGTGATAAGATAACCCCCCCCCCCCTAGGAGGACTCTACTGTTGTACCTGGTATTATATATAGGAGCCGATTTTATCGAAACGAAGGGGGGACATACAAAACGAAAATGATGGCCTTGTGACGGCATTGTTGTATGCGAGTTTCTAGTTTTCGCCGCATGTAACAAAAAAACAGGAACCTCCCTTTCGAGATCGCGTCGTCAAAAATCTGCCACCCACCCACCGCAGTGTAATTAATCTCCAAACATGAAATAAACCAGGACCGGCGACATTGTTGGCATTTGTCGTTGTCGTTGACGTTGTCAGTGGGAGCTCGCGTAAAACTGCCCGCGCGGGCACACTTCCTTAGGTGTGCCCGCATTGAATTTAGAGCCTTTCCAAGCACAACGACCAGGTGGCACACCAAGCAGGCATGCCTCTCGTTAGGGTTACGGTTAGAGTTAGGGACAGAGGTCCGGGTCGGGGTGGTGGCCGCCGTTAGCCGAAGCCAAGAATATGCTCATCGTCCGGAACGAATACCTTAGGGTTTCGTCACAAAACGCTACCTCAGTAGAAACAGCATAATTTTATGCGGGCACGTCTGAGAAGTTCGCCTGAGCGGGCTGTTTTACGGCCACTGTGTCAGTGGTTGTCATTGTCGCTTCAATTGTCATTGTCGGTGTCGCAATCAAACTGGCCATTGTTATGGTCATTTCTTACTTTCAATTTGTCATCGTCGATTCGACACTGCTGCTGCTGCTGCGTGTACCAGGCACTGCTTGCTGTATGCCATTGCCATGGTTGTTGACTGACATGGTCGTCGTCATCGCAATTGGCCATTGATACATTTGTCTTCATATCTCCATATCTTGATCTTGATATATTCATCTTGATATCTTTATCTTGGTACCTGTAGCTTGATGTCTTGACATGTTGATCTTATCATGTTTTTTTTCACCGGTGATGGTGCAGGTTGGGAAAGCAAGGTCATGGACGGGAAGATGGTCTACATCGACCACATCAACAAGGTGCCAAATGTGCCAAATGTCAAAACATGATCATGAGTAAAAACACGGCGTGTATAATGTTACCGGGTATTTGTCCAGACGGACGCGTCTGCTGCTGTAGATAACGTGCTGCAGAATGTTGACACGCTGACGCCATACGCGATACACCCCAGAGGGCGAAATGTTGTTGCTGCGGAGAAAACGCAGTAAAAGCCACAGGACACGATGATGGGATGCAGCTGGCAGAAGGCTACGTATGGCGGTGTTTTTGTCAGATGTTGGCAATCGATCCGATACGCATTTTCTGCACGGACCTTGGGCCTTGTTGGTCCACCCGCCGTTGCTGGAGTTTGGGACCTACAGGCAGTTTTGCTAAGCCGTCCTGATTATTGATATTTGGCGGTGTTTTTTTATCAGATCTTGATATTAAATAGTCGATCGGCACACATTCTGCGCTGACGGTGGGGTTTGTTTCAACTGTATATATTATATACCACCCGCCGTTTATGGAGTTTGTAGTGAAATTTTGCTGTAGACGTCCTCATTACCGTGGACGTACTCCCAAGGGCCAAACGCCAGCAAGCTATAATGTTATGATGGACCATAGTAAATAGGACCTACGGTCACACAAAAACCTATATATTTACCTCTTTTTTACGAGAAATATTTGGTCCTATTTACTAGTGTTTACCACGGCCCCCCGTAATAGCAAGCCTGCCTCTCCGATGCCTCACAAGGCAGGCGGCTTAGGCCCAGCACAACGTTTGCATGTTACCAGGTATCTCTTATCAAATAGCCAACCCCTTGGCCCTTTTAGTATGATACGTACTGCACTAATGCACTATTAATAACTGTGAAACATGTAACTCCAATTCCAAGCCCAAAGTAGAGTAGTGTAGTAGTTTGGGTTTTTATTCCGTTTCTGAGTTGGTCTATGTTTTCTTTTCTAGTTGCGTTTATCGTTTTTCTTGGTTCACCCCACCCCCCTCTGCTCTCATCCTTTTGCCTCATGCACGCCTGCCTGCCTGCCTTCGTGCCTGCCTGTCTACCTACCTGGAAACGTCGCTGCTATAGACGACAACGCTGCGCAAGCCTTCCTCAAGGCCTCGTGCACGCGGTAAGAGTACAATCAGCGAACTAAAAATATTTATTGAGTTCATTTATTTGGTTATGTTGTGTTTTTTCATTCATTCCTTCCTTCCTTCTTTCCTTCGCTTTCCTCCTGGCGGGTTGTGACATGAAGGCATCGCTCGGCTTTGCCACGCTTGCGCCACGCAGTTCTGGTTCGCACGGCGGAGTTTATGCTTACCGCGCGCTTTGGGTGCAGATGAAGGGAGCTTCGCATGGCGTCCATGCTGCGACCCGCGATGCACAGCTTGTGTGATGTAGCCGTTAACCTTTGCAACGCTTGTCAACGTTATCATTGCTTCTCCTCGTTCTTCGGCCTTGTTTTTGCGCATCTGAATTATCGAATGGTCGAAATATCGGATCATCGTCGATTTGTTGACCTTTGTATCTGGCTATCGAATTTTGTACTGGTACGTATGTGATCGTCGAACTTTTTTTTTTCGGATTCTCGAGCTTTACGTCGAATTACCAAAAGCTTGCTTTGTACCTGGTGCGTGGTTATCGAACTTTCAATCGGGACATCGAACTTTGCATGTCTGGTTATCAACCTTGTATGTCGGAGTATCAACCTTTCGAATTACCATAACCATAGCTATATCGCTATAGCTATATCGCTATATCGAATTACTACATAGACAAATGAATGTCGAAATGATATCGATACATATCGAAATATCGTTTTTTTTTTCCGTGTGTCATGTTTCTGCTGTCTGTTCAGGCACCGACCAGCCATTAGCGAGTGGCAGCCGCGAGCTGACTGGGCCTACGCCTTCGTCTGCCGAAAGGTCAAGGAGCAACGACAACTTGAGAGGCACAGGCAGCGGCTATCCCTACGGTACGCTACTCGTGTGCTAGTTCAGGAGGGGGGGGGGGGTACTTCATATTCATGCATGGCCGTATGGCCGTAGTCGTATGACCATAGACCCTCGCATCCCTACAATGTCGGGACGGGGCATTTCGGGTTTTCACCGACCAGGCGGACATTGCTACGTAGCAGGGGGGGGCGTACTTACTTGTTGCTTGCTTTTATCATTTTATCTTTTTGACCACTTATCCCTTTCGGTCGAGTCGGGAGCAGGGGCGGTATTCCTTTAGTACCCTACTCCCACGATAGTTGGAGGGGAACAATTACGGGGTGGGGGTGCACTCATGTCATGAATGGCCGTATTGGTTTCGACCAGAGACCCTCGCATCCCTATATGCCGGAACGGAGCACGTCGGGTTTTCACCGACCAGGCATGGATGGGGGGGGTGGGGGGGGGAGGGGGATGGGGGTGCACTCATGTCATGTATGGCCGTATTGGTTTCGACC